>CM057451.1:1063277500-1063582500 GCA_016271365.2 Neoceratodus forsteri | reverse complement strand
ACTAACCAATGTTATAGGATAGTGGCCAAAGGGAAAAGAAGAAACTATGGTTCTCTAAAGAGGTGGGAGACAAAGTAAGGGATAAAAGAGCAAGTTTCAGGAATTATAAGGGGACCCAAAGGGTGTAGGACAGGGAGGTGTACCTTTGAATGTCTGAGTCAGGGAAGGCTGTTGGTAAAGCCAAGGCAGTGGAGGGTTTAGCGCAGTATGTGATTACCAATTACACAAAGATAAATACAACACTAAATGGAGGGAAAATTGGTTTATTGTAAGAACTACAGGAATCTGGAATACACGTCCTTGTGGAGTAGTGACAAGTCCAACTATGAATATTTTTAAAAATAGGCTGGATTTCTATTTGACTAATAAAGGCATACATGGCTATTGCTAGGAAATTGGCGAGCTATGTGGACATGTCTTGTATGCTCTGATACAACCTATGAACATATGTGGAAAAAAGGGGACAAGACATTCTATAGGTACATCAGCAATAGAACAACCTGGAGGGGGGTTGTGAACTTCAAAAAAAAACGGGGGAATTGTAAGATTCAAAGGGGAGGAGGGAGAGTGTAAGGAGGGGTATCTAGACCAGGCAGAAATACTGAACAAATACTTCTGTTCAGTATTCACTGAGCAGAGAGGGTCAATGACCACAGTTGAGGAGCAGAGGGGGTCAACTACCACATTTGGGGAGCAGAGGCAGTCAGGGGGTGGGGGGGATGGACACTAGTCCATTCACACCAGTCCATTCACAGTGGAGAGTTCTGAAGAAACTCACAAAGCTGAAGGTGGATAAAGCCAAGGGGCCAGATGACATACGCCCGAGGATATTAAGGGAGCTGTGGAGGGAACTAGAAGCACCTCTGGCCACCCTGTTCAGTCACTCAACATAGGCATGGTTTCAGAGGATTGGACGAGGGTGCATGTAGTCCCACTGCACAAAAGTGCCAGTAGAGTGGAAGTGGGGAACTACAGGCCAGTCAGCCTCGCCTCAGTGGTGGGGAAGATCATGGACACCCTGCAGAAAGAAAGGATAGTGGCACACCTGGGATCCATTGGTGCCCAGGATCTGAGGAAGCATGGATTCCCATCAGGAGGGTCTTGTCAAATGAATCTGAGATGTTTTTGATTGAGTGACTAGGGAAGTGAATCAGGGAGGGGCCATAGACATCACCTACCTGGATTTCAGCAAAGCCTTCAATACTGTCCCACACAGAAAGCTGGTTAACAAGATTAGTCTGGGCATGGGGCATAAGGTGATACAGTGGGTTAGAAACTGGCTGATGGACAGAAGGCAGAGGGTGGTGGTGGTGGTGGTGGTGGTGGTGGTGGTGGTGGTGGTGGTGGTGGTGGTAAATGGGATCCAATCTGGGGAGAGGGGTGACCAGCAGAATGCCACAAGGATCAGTACTAGGACCAGTCCTGTTCAGAGTCTTCATTAGTGACATTGCAGAGGGACTGGAAGAAAAGGTCTCCCTATGTGCAGATGACGCCAAGATCTGCAACAAGGTGGATACTCCAGAAGGGATGCAGATAATTGACTTGGACCTGGAGAAGCTTGAAAGATGGTCGGAGGTGTGGCAACTGAGATTCAGTTAAAACAAGTGCAAGATAATGCACCTGGGTAGAGGGAACCCTGAGGAGACCTACATGATGGGGGGGAGGTGCTGACCATCACCAAAGAGGAAAGGGACCTAGGGGTTATATCTGACCTGAAGGCATCAAAGCAGTGTGCAAAGGCTGCAGGGAGGGCCAGTGGCATGCTTGGGTGCATAGTCAGAGGTATTACTAGTAGGAGGCAGGAAGTGCTGATGCTACTGTATAAAATACAAGTAAGGCCTCACCTGGAGTTCTGTGTGCAGTACTGTAGACTAAACATGCGTAGGGACATAAACATGGTGGAAGCTATCCAGAGAAGGGTGACAAAGATGGTGCATGATTTGCACCACAAAACACGAGAGACTAGGAGACCTCAATATGTACTTGCTAGAGGAGAGGAAGGGGCGACATGATTGAAACTTTAAGTACCTCAAGAGCATAAACAAGGTGCAGTTGGGACATCTTTTCCAATGCAGAAAAGATACCAGAACAAGGGGGCATGATATGAAATTGGAGGGGGGATTAAGAGGTAACATGAAGTTTTTCTACACAGAGGGTGGTGAACACTTGGAATAGTCTGCCACAAGAGGTGGTAGGGGCAAGCACAGTGAAGGGGTTTAAACATGCCTGGGACAAGCACAGGGAAACACTGGATGGGAAGGGAGTGATGAAAAGCCATTGACCACTTAAGGTGAGTGGATGCATACATGTATAGGCCATTGGGCACACTGGATGGGCCTAGCGGTCTTCATCTGCCAACAATTTCTGTTTCTATGAACTTGGTAAGAACTCTAGGAAGTCATGAGGAGGATATTCCTGTTTCCCCCTGGTCACAGATTGCACCAAGGGGTGGGCACTGTGAGCTCATTGGCCCTGGCCCAAAGGAGTGGGTTCATGACACATGTGGCATAGTGGTGGTGTCCATGGATAATGGTGGCATAGGCATAGCAGTCTGATTCGAGGCCAGTGTATTGGATAAACTGTAAACAGTACACGCACAAACCAGGCAGAGATTTGGGGGTGGTTACAGTATAAAGGGGTGTGTGTGTGTGTGTGTGTGTCAACTTCGGTGAACGCACTGCAGATCAGTTGAGAAGAGGGGTCCATTATGAAGGGCGGATCAAAAAGAACCTCATGGAGGCTCTCATGGCAGCCGATGAGCAAGTGGTTGCCCAGAACCTTGAGTCATGGCCGGTGACAGTGACTAGAACTTGGGTGTGAGGGTGCCAAGGGCCATCGCAGTGTCTAGTCCCAGGGAGAACAGCGAGACCAAAGGGAACCCAGAGCCACAACACTAGGGGATGGCCACCACAGAGCTAGAGCTGAGAGGAAGGGATCAGGCTGCAGCTGGCATTGAGGAAATAGGAGCTTGCAGAAAAGCAGCAAGAAAGGGAACTGCAGCTGGAACAGAGCAAGTTCAAAGACCAGCAGCAGAGGGAATTTGAGCAGAGAAAGTTCTGAAATGGAAAAGCAGTGCTTTGATCTGGAGAGGCTCAGACTCCAAATGACCAGCGCCAGAGGGGGTAAGTGGCAGGGGTGAACCTGAAACTCCAAGGCTAGGGTATAAATTAAATTCCAAATGGCCAAATTTAGAGAGGGGGAGGATATGGATGCATTTTTGAATTCATTTGAAAAGGTCTGTATCCAGGCCAAGATACCCGACGAGGCCTGCAGCTTTCAGCTACTGTACACCATACTGCTTATTGTAAAGGGCGTGAGGTGCTAGTCCAAATGGACAATGATGACAGCCAAGGATGAGAAAATTAACATTAAGTATGAACTGACTCTTGAGGCCTACAGGGTTAAATTCTGTAAACTCCAAAAAAGCCATGACATGAGCTTTGAGGAGCTCTCAACAAAAACAAAAAGTTGGTGGGAGGGGGTGAAGGCAAACTCTGGGGTGGAAATTGAGGAGGTTGTTACTAGAGCATTTCTTTTGGGCTTGTCCAGCAGAGCTAAAAACCTGGTTAGAAGACCGGGATCCAAAAACAGCACAGCAAGCTGCTGAGCTCTTGTGTCGCTGTGCCAGGAGCAGGCCTACTCAGAAAGGAAGTGGGGGAGCAGTTGTGGCAGGGCAGAAAGGAAAAAGTGCCCCTTCAGGGCTGCTAAAACCCTCACTGCCTCTGTAGAAAGGGGGAGCCTGAAGTTACCAAAAAGGGATTTCTTGGATAAAAGTAATGATAAATGTTGGTTTTGTAAACAGCCAGGGCATATTGCTAGACAGTGTTCTAAAAGGCACAGAGTGGACAGTGTCCCTTGAACAGAGGTGGGTGCACTGTGTATCCCTGAAAATATTCCTGTAAACATGAGGGAATACATACACCCAGTTACTGTTCATAGGGTGCAGACCCATGGGTTAAGGGACACAGGGGAGTCTCTTGCCCTGGGAAAAGGGAATTTGGTTGAGCCTGAACAGCTTATACCTAATAATTTTTACTATAACTTTGCTTGCTCCTGACTGCTTGGTGGGCTCTGGTAGGTATGGGATTTCCCTAGTGAGACTGTGGGGCCTCTGACCTGTACATTCTCCTTGCCTACTCCCCCAAGCTTGGGTTGTATACACCTCCCAACCCAGCAGCTATAGAACAGTTCTGCTGCTTCTCCCAGCACCCCCCCCCCCCAAGCTCCAGGAAAATTGAGCTGCGCCATCCTGCCATACAAGCATTTTGGGGACAGCCTACCATCCTGAGCTCTCCAACCTCCCCCCTCCTCCAAATCAGCCTACAAACACTTTGCTCTCTGGCCTGTTTTGCGGGATGCTTCGCTGTATGTGACGTTAGTTGCACTAGCCACTCGCCCTCCCACCCCGGGGTGGTCATGTTTTTAATTTATGCCAGAGCCATTTATTTATGCCAGAACCAACCAGCCCACTTCTGCACCCCCACCTTGACTCCACTTGGTTTCATGCACTCACCCAGAAGTAAGTGAAATTGTCCCCTCCTTCTCCCCCCATCTTCAGAGCCTCACATCTAAACAATTGTCTGCCCTGCCCCCTGTAGTAGTCTATTCCTAACCCCCTTTCCCCTCCATGTTCTGACCGTCCCTTCCACCTTCCGCAGCAGTGCTGAGCGCCTTCCCTGGAGTGAGGACCAGAGTCTTGAACCAGGTCTGGTCCCAATCTGTCTTGCACCAAGGCATGAGCCCTAACACTTGGCCAGCCCTGCCTTACTTTTCTTGCTGGAAATCAATTGATTCAGCTCACAATATGAAACCCATCCTGCTCCTCTGGTTGGCACCCTACTGTGATTTGACTTCTGTGCTTCAGTTCCTGTTACTGAGAAGTGTCTTACCCTCTGCTCACCCTCCTCATCTCCTGTTGATCCCGCCCCTCAACTACTTAGATGGGAGCTAACTCAAACTAGCACCACACTATTCTCACCAATCTTGAAATAGATGGCAACAGCCTTTTTGAGAGGAGGTGGGGTGGGGGGGTTGGGGTGTCACCTTCACTGTTGCGCCCCCCCTTACCATCCGTTTCTCTCCCTCCTGCTCCTGGCAGGGGATGTGGAGACCAACCCTGGCCCTCTGAATGTCCCTATTGCCTATTTTCACCATGTGGGCTAGCTCCCCTGAGCTTAAAATAGCCCACCTAAACATATACACTACCTTCCAAATACCCTGACCTTGAAGCCTGGATGACCTTCTATAAGCCTCATGTGTTGGGTCTCACTAAGACGTGGCTTGAACCACACATCCCTGAAGACACATGGACTACGGGGCTACTCCGTACTGCACTGATCTCCCTGGTAGAAAGAATGGTGTTGGCATTGTTCTATACAGCGGAGAACCTGTAACAGCCACCCTTGCTCTCATCAGACCCAGTCTCCCCCAGGTGAGTGGCTCATCTCAAAATTAACTCTGCTCAAAAAAAAAAAAAGTCTCAGCTGTTGCTATAACCCCCCCCCCCTCCAATGGGGGCACATCTGGGCTAGTAAATCTAACTGGGCTAGGTAACCTCCATCCCCTGAGGGATACCATTATCTTGAGCGACTTTAATCTAAATTGGTTAAGCCTCCACGAACTTGAATATGCCAGTCTTCTCAGATCTCATAACTGGCACCAGATTATCACTATTCCCACCAAGCAAACCACCCTTACCCTAAATCCCCCTCTCCTGGATTGGGTGGCCACAAATGAGGACAGGTTCTTCAGGCGGGGACCTTATCTGACTCCATCAGTGACCACTCCCCTACTTATATTCTCTGGTCAAACAAAACTAAGCATTCCCCCCACACCTGTCCTTCCACCATTTTCAACAACCCTGACTCCATTAAAATACTACATAATGTTAATGCAGTGAATTGGACAGCCTTTTACTCCGACTGACGTCGCCATGGCAGTGAACTTCTTCATTGAAGCCCTTCTTTGGATTCAGGATGAACATTTCCTGATTACTACCAGAAGGGTGCATGGTGGCTGCACCAGATGAGTCACTAAGGAGCTCTTGGCACTTATGAAAGAAAGGGATTTCATATGGATTGCCTACAAACGGTCACCCACTCCTGACCTCTGGCAGTTTTAGGAGATTATGTAAAATACATGCAGTCTGCCAGAGTTCAAAAACACAATTTCTATCAGACTTCACACTGAAAACCTTGTCAACCCTCAGCAGTTCTGGAACACCCTTCGATCCCTTCTTACCCATCATTCCCATGGCCTTATAGTCCACTTAAACTCCCCCACTGACTGATCCGTCCAAGGTTGCACAAGCATTTAACATAAAATTCACTGACTTCTCTGTCCACCTGTGCAAACTCCCCTCTCAGCAACCCCCTACTCCTGGATGGGGCACTAGTGACTCACCCTCTTCCCCCCCCCCCCCCGCCTTTCTACTTTAGGGCAATCCTACAAGAGCTTACCACAACACTCCTTGGGAGCCTCCCCTCCAATGGTAACGCTGGATCCAATGGGCTCTACCTCTCCCTGTTCGCTGCCTGTGCCATCTCCCAACCTCTGACTTTCATTTTTAACCTCTTTGGCCTCCACTACCATGCCTGCCCCCTGGAAGGTTGCCAAAGTCATCCCCATTTTCAAAGCAGGGGACCTCTTCTCTACTGACTATTACAGACCAATCTCCATTCTCCCTCACTTTAGTAAGCTTCTGGAAAAGGCGTCCACCATCAACTCTCTGACCACATTGGCAAGTATAACTTCTACAGTAACATGGGTTCAGAAAGAACCACAGCACCACTTCTGCCCTTGCCTTCTTTACAGATCCATGTCCTCAGGAACATGGATCAGGGTAAAACCTCTGGGGTGGTGTTTATGGATTTGACTAAGGCTCTGACCTGGCCAGCCCCGCGCTCCTTACTAAGCTTCTCCAGCTTGGCTGCTCCCTCAAGACTGCAATGGTTCCAGAGTTACCTGACTGGCCGCTCCTAGTCGGTGACTGTTGGTACCACCTCCTCCCCCAAATTGCCAGTTACTACAGGTGTCCCCCAGGGCTCTATCTTGGGACCTTTACTATTCTCCCAATTCATTAACTCCATCCCTTCTGACAGCCTTAACTGCTCTGCCCTACAGTATGCAGATGACTTGGTCCTCTACGACAGTGACAAATCTGTCCAGAATATATCCTCTGTCCTTACCCAAAATTATGGCCACTCCCACAATTGGTTATTGCATATGCTCCTGCTTTATGAGAAGGTATGGGCTGAGGTTTCACTGCTATGCTGATACCCAGCTCTACCTATCTTTTGCACCTCACCAGGTTGGAGCTGTCTGTGTTTAATAACTGCCTCGAGGAAATCCAAGAGTGGATGAATTCAAGCTGGTTGAGGTTGAAGTCTACTAAAACTGAGGTGTTGGTGGTGGACCCAGGTCACCGGATAGAAGGGTTGGGGGTGGGGTCACCCTGGGACTTTTTCTTGGGGGCCCTTTCCTGACTGGGTGTGAAACTTGGGGTAATGTTTGACAAGGGTTTGACACTTGGTGCGCAGGCGTCAGCTGTCGTCAAATCCTCTTTACCATCTGAGGAATATTTCAAGAGTTAAGCATCTTGTTCCATCTGGTGACCTTCCTATGTTGTTCCATGCCTTTGTGTCCTCACCTGGACTATTGCAATGCCCTTTACCTAGTTCTTCCGGGGGTGGATATTCACCGCCTGTAGCTGGTGCAGAATGAAGCGGCCCAGTTGACGGGAACACCATGGTCCTGTCCTATTTCTCTGGTGCTGCACGAACTGCACTGGCTGCCAGTATAGTGATGAATCACCTTCAAAGTCAGGATTCTGACTTATAAAGCCCTACATGGATAGGGTCCAGACTACCTGAAAGCTTCTGGTTCCTTACTGCACTGGGCAATAGCTCTGCTCGACTGATGAGGGGTTGCTAGAGATTCAAGAGTTTAAAGTCTTCTAGGGCCTAGGCATTTATGCATGTGGCCCCCACCCTTTGGAATTCTCTACCCCATCAGTTGTGTGAGTGCCTGACTGTGGAGGGATTTAGACAGGCGCTTAAAACTGTTTTATGGGTTCGAGCTTTTGGTGATTAATTTATTACTGCTAACTTTCTACTACTATTTGATATTGCTTATGTAATTTTATGCTGTTGTGTTAATTTGTGAGGCACCTTGGTATTTGAGAGGTGCTATATAAATATAATTGAATTGAAGTAAATAAGGGCAATGCTCTTTGGATCCAAGCCCTACCTGGCTAACGCTGCTAAATCAAACTCCTACCTCCTGGTGCTCTCCCTATCTGGACCTCCCCTGCAGTTACAGTAGTCTCAGAATTTGAGTATCTGGGTGTATCCCTAGACCCATCCCTTTCCTTTACTGCACACGTAAACACTGTCATATGCAGACTCTACCAAAAACTTGGTGCAGTTTATCGCGTAATAAACTTACTTCTGTTGCCCAACTAGCCATTGCTTGTGGGAACCTGCTCCCTATCCTTGACTATTGCTCTCCGAGTTACTCCTCATATCTGTCCTCTACCCTTGCCTTAAACTCCGCTTGGTTTATGATGGTGTTTGCCACATCACGCTAATGGCTCCCTACTCTACCACACCATTGCGATCTATATCAGTCTCTTGGTTGGTGCTTTGACTAGACACTTGGTAGTATCATTGCTGGCACAATGATGGGGGGATCTCTAGTCCACATATGTTTCCTTCCTCAAGGCACGTACTGTCCCCAGGTGTCTGATGCATTGGTCCTCCTGCTGGAGGTCCCCAAAGTCTCCACTGTAATGGGGAGTAAAGCTCTGTCGGAAACTGCACTTTCTCTATGAAACTGCCTCCGTGCAGCTATCTGCAAGGTCACCTCACACCACTCCTAAATCCCAACTCTAATCCTGGCTACTAATGGAATCCTCCTGCTACTGCTCTCCTGTTCTAAATTTTCTCCCTCTGGGGTGTAGCTACATCTACTGCTCTTTCCCCACTCCTGCGACCCTGTTTTCTCTTCCTACCCCCTCACCCCTACATGCTAGCGCGCTCTCTCTCTCCATCCCTATTCCTACTAGTTACCTTGTTTTCCCTTGTGTCTTCACCTCCTTTCCCAAGCTTTCTTGCCTATTTGTCCTACCTTAGTACTCCAGCTCTACTTTCCCTCCTCCTTACTCTAATACATAGCAACCTTGGCATGTGCCTCCAAGTCACCCCTAGCACTTAATTTCTCTGCTTCCCTCCATCTCCTCCCTGTGAACCCCCTACTAGGAATCTCCCTCTCTTCTACCTTAGTATCTAGCTCACTTGGTGTGTGCCTCTATTTACCACCACTGGTGCTCAACTTCCCTATTCATCTCCACCCAGGTATTTTTTGCTTGTTGAACGGTTTATCCCATCTAGGTTACTGTGGTACAGTCTGCTTACCCTGTTTAATTTATTACTGCTTGTAACTGATTGATTGTTTCCACCACCCTGTGTCAATCCAATGTGCAGCTGGTTATCTACTTTCATTGTGCTTGCAACTGTACATTGTTCAGCTATTTCTCTGTACCATTGCCTATTATGCAATGTATGTTTCTGTTGTGACTTTTGTCTGTACAGCTTGTAATCTGTTACTCTATTTGGATTGTAAAATTATTTGATCTGTGCAATTGTTTGTGGCCTGGGTCATGCCTAAAGTCCTTGGATCAGCACACTTGCCCAGTAACAATGACATAAACAAATTCACTGTGGAGGAGAAAACTCTGCCACTAGCAAGTGTTCTCCTGGATTGGGGTGAGATGGGAGAGAGGGTGCAAAAAGTGGTAGTGGCAGACTACCTCACCCTGGATGTGATTATAGGGAATCATCTACAATGGGGTGGTGTGTGCAGTTACCTACAGTCAAATGACTAAGGCTGCTTGTAGTTCCCTGAACCCCACAGAAGCCCCTGTGGAAAATAGGAGGCTGGTTCCCAAGCCTGCATCTCCTGACATGGAAGTAGTGAAGGGGAGGTAGGATTTCCCCAAATAGCCATTCACAAAATGTCTACAGAAGGTTACTCTGAGGAAGGAGGGAGGGGTAACGAATGGTCAGAAAGTTAGGGATGGCAGGCACTCTGAATGCCCTGATGCTAGAGCTATAGACCCTAGTTTAAGAACTGAGGGGGGCATGTCTCATGCTTGAGGAAAATGCGAAGATTTTGCAGCTGCTCAGAGAACTGACCCTAGTTTGAAGAGGCTGAGGGCTTGTGCATAATCTAACAGGACACTGAGGTGATATGAGACATAGGGTATTTTGGGACAACTGACTGTTGTATACACAGTACGTGAGGACCGAGGGAGGCATGATGGGCAGGCAGCTTGTCATTCCCCAGGGTTATCATGAGCAGTTGCTCAAGATCACTCATGATATCCCCATGTCCGGACATCAGGGTATCGCTCTCACCACTCTACGATTGGCCCAGAATTTCTATTTGCCCAACTTCACCCAGCAGGTGAAGAAATATTGCAGGTATTGTCACCGGTGCCAACAGATGGGGAAGGTGGGTAGTAAAACCAGAGCTGCCCTAATTCTCTTGCCCATTGTGGAGGAGCCATTCCAGAGGGTAGGAATGTATATTGTGGGACCTTTGAATACCCCAAGCTCCTCCAGGAAAAGGTCATTTCTGACTGTGGTCAACTACACCATGCAATACCCAGAGGTGGTCACCCTCTCCTCACTTGGGACAGACAGTGACAGATGCCTTGCTAGGAATTTTCTCCCATATCTGGTTTCCACAGGAAGTTAGGAGGTTATTACTGATCAAGGGGGTACCTTCGTGTATGACCTGATGAAGTGATTGTGGGAGAAGAGCAGGGTGGTGCAGAGATGCACAATACCGCAAGATACCTCATCGCCCACAAGCCAATGGGGTCTTGGAAAGATTTATTGGTACCCTAAAAATGATGCTCCAAGCATTTGCAGAACAGCATGGGAGGGACTGGGATAAATACCTTCCCCACCTGTTCACATACAGGGAGGTACCTCAAGAGTAGATTGGGTTCTCACCCTTCAAACTCTTATACAGACTGACATAGTGTGTGTGGGGCCCCTAGATTTGGTCCTGGAAAACTTGGATTGCAAGCACACCACCCAGGGAACTCCCATAGTGAAGTATGTCCTTGGGTTTAGGGAGAAGATGGAGCTTATGGGGGTGGCCTGAAGCAACCTGTCAGCTGCCAACAGAAGCAAAATGTCTGATACAACCATGGTGCCAGAGCAGTGATCAGTAGGTAAGTCAGCTGCTCTGTGCAGTGCCCCTGTGTTCAGTCCAGATTACACTAGACAATTTGTAGTGCAGACTGATGCTTCTGATGTGGGGATGGAGCGGTCCTCCCCCCAGACATATAATCAGGGAAGAGGCCACCAGATAATGTATCTGAGCATGAAATTACTTCCCCAGGAGCAGGCATACTCCTCAGTTGAAAAGGAATTCCTTGCGCTGGTATGGGCCCCGAAGAATATGGAGCTGTACCTCTATGGTAGGTGCATTGAAGTACAGACTGATCACAAACCTCTAGTGTGGTTAATTCACATGGTGCAAAACAAATGGATGGCTCCTCAGAGTATTGTCGTGCAGGCCTATGACATGACAGTTGGACACAGGGTCGGGTCAGCCAATGCAAACGCAGATGGCTTATCTTGCCAGTTAGAACAGTAACCGAATTGTGGAATCCCTTCCATACAATAGGGGCATGTTCCAAACAGGCCAGGATTTTTAATTTTTTATATAAAGGGTTGCGTGCAGAAGATGTATTCTATAGTCTGGGAAAGACCAGCTTGATAGGAAATCTAAAGTTGCATTTCAAAGAAGACTGGGATTTCCTGATAAACAGGAAACAAGGGGTCATAAACTGTCAAGGATATGGGACAAACTATCCCCTGTTGTAAACATTTAAAATCAGAGACAATGGGTTTTAAGCAGGAGCTGTCAGAAAGATTGGCACCAGTTTATTTACATTTGTATTGAATGGCAGGAAGTTGAGTTGTGGAAGGAATATAAAAGTTAATATTGATTACCTTAAAACTTGGAAACTGCAAGAGACCCCTTCTGGCCTAGAAAGATAAGACCATCAGCTAACCACAGACTGAAGGATCAGGTATATAAGGCCCTTGGAACAGAGCATTTTGGCACACTTTCATGAGACACTTCTGACAGAGCACAAGGCAGTCAGACTGCAATAAGAACTGAGACGGGGGGGCTGGACTTTCGCAGAAACTTCATTTACAGTATTTTCTGGACTTCTGATTCCCAACAAGGTAGAAACTAGGCAGCTAAATTTCAGTGTGTCTTTGTATTTATATTTTTCCAACTTTGTTTCATCTTGTAACCAAATTTCTGAATCTTTTGTAATTCCTGTATAATTATTTAGTCATTAGTAAACGCATTTGCTTTTAAAACTGCCTGAGTGATTTGTGTGTGAAAAGGTAGGAAGGTTTATTCAAATGTGAGACTAGCCTGTTTAATGCAAGGTGTCACCCTCACTGCCAAAAGACTAGGATGCAGAAAGAGAAATCTGGGGGCCTTAAGTAGGGGAAATACATAGGTCTTGGGAGGGGTCTGTAAGGTGGAACTAGGTCACTGCACCATCCGTGGGGAAGACTATCAGGGTTATGAAACAGCCCTGAAACATAGAATTTGATGGCAGATAAGGACCGCTTGGCCCACCTAGCCCATTTTTCTACCTAACAGATAAGATGCAGATCCTAGTTAACCAATAGCTTACTTCCTCCTACCCCCCACTAGGACTGCCTTGTCTGTCCCACGCATTCTTGAATTTCCCCCACTGTTCTTGACTCCATGACCTCCTCAGGGAGGCTGTTCCATGCATCCACAACCCTCTCTGTGAAAAAATACTTCCTCACATTACCTCTGAGCCGTCCCCCCTCTATCTTCAAATTGTGCCCCTTGTTCTTGCACATCTTTCTGAAAGATGCCACCCTCTTGGACTTTGTTGATTCCCTTGAGGTACTTAAAAGTTTCTGTCATGTCCCTCTCTCCTTCTTTCCTCAAGGGTATACATATTAAGCTCCTTTAGTCTTTCTTCATATGTCTTCTGGTGCAGACCCTGCACCATTTTGGTTGCCCTCCTCTAGACAGCCTCCACTCTGTCTATGCGGAGATGGGGTCTCCAGAACTGCACACAGTACTCCAGATGGGGTCTCACCAACTGTCTGTACAGAGGGATAACAACTTCCTGTTTTCTACTATTAATGCCTCTCCCTATGCATCCCAGTATCCCCCAGCCTTCCTTACTGCCTTCTCACATTGCTTGCCCACCTTTAGGTCATCTGATATAATTACCCCCCAGTCCCTTTCCATTTTTACTGTTGTCAGTATCTCACTGAAGAGCTCATAACGCCTCAGTCTCCCCCCAGTACAGCTACCAAGGAGGGTTCTCACCTGCTACAGACTTGAGACTTTTTTTTACCCTTGCTCAGATTAGAGAGGAAGCCCTGGGACCTCATGGTGAGTGTTCAGTTGTTAACTCTGTGAGTACTCCAAGAGGACACAAGGAGAGTATTCCTGTTCTCCCCTCCCCATCATGGATTGCACTTAGGGGTGGGTGCTGTGAGCTCAGGGGACCCAGCCCCTAGGAATGTGTGTGACACTTGTCACCCACCCTTCCTCAGGGAGTGTGGCTAGGGTAAACGGGTATGATGTTCCCTTCATATCAGACCTTGATGTATCAAAGTCCAAGTGAAAACATGTTATACAAGTAGGTGTTATACAGGTATGGTGGACAGTGTCTCTAGGGGTATCATTGGTGTTACGGTCACCTGGGAGGGTCTTGCATCAAGAAACTAAGTCTACTTGCTTGACTTCCCAAGCAGTGGGGTGACCTCCAGACTTCCACGGACACATAGCAGGGCTGGCTAGGCTGCAGATTTAAGGGGTTGGTAAAGCTTTGAAGCAAACAAATTGACTGTCCAAACAGAAATTAATTTTAAAGCACACAAGATCCTTTATTTTCCTGAGCTCAAATGATGTTATCCTTTTCCCAGCTGGTGCAGTTCATTTGTCAGTTACAGTAAGGTGGTATTTTTCTGACGCTTCTTGGTTGGAAACAACCCTGGTGGGGTACTTAGTCACATTTTTCTGGCCTTGACAGGAAGCACATATACTTCACAGATCCCCCCCCCACTCTTGAACCTGAGTGGGAACTCAAATGTTCTTTTGGTAGATAATTATTAGCCAATGGGCTAATTCAGTCTTCTTGCTGGCAGCATGTTGGTGTCTTGATCCTGTGAGAATTTCCAGGGATTAACTCTATCCTTCACGGAGCACATCCTTTCTCCATTCTCTTCACACACTTCACTAACTTTCCAGTCACAGACTCTGAACCTATCTGTGCATAGCTGAGGTGCCCACTGGGCACAATACATTTTTATTATGGGCAGAATGACCCACACATTTTTCTGAGGTAACAATACATTGCTGACTGGAACTGGCATCCTGTCTGGTTCCTCATGTTGAGGATGGTGGGCACTGCTGTGTGCCACCCAAACACTTTAAATCAGATCAAGATTAAATATCTCCTCAGGTCCTTGGCCCGCAACACTCTCTGGTATACTCTTCCTCCATGACAAACCTCAGAACTATTCTTTAAAACTTTTTTTTTTTTTTCTCCTCCTGGAGATGGCACCCCCCTTCCCCCAAGGTCCTTGTTTGACAGCAGCCATCACAGAATGACCACTTTTCTGATGCCAGCCTCTGAGAAATTTAGACGAGAGCTGGCAGTATCTGGCGCTAGCCTCCCACCACTCTGTCTCAGCAGAATCTCTGCCCTCCAGCAAATGACTCTGCCCCACCCCTTTAGGATATCTGGGAAGAAAAGCCAACCCAGTACTCCATGGGCATAGAAACTGGCATCACCCTAAAGTTTGAGATGCTCCTTGGGGGCTGACACTCACCTGCCTATGAATGCTCAACATCCTCTGTGAGCACTGAGACATCTCAAATCAACCTTCCAACCGGGGGTCCATATGGCAGAGTGTTGACCACCCCTCTACCAGCCAGCCCCCAAGGGGAACTATTGCTGGTCACTACCAGGATAGTGCATCACACTAAAAGAAAACAGGAGTTCACTAAGCCTAGGGTCTTAACTCGTCCTCTTGGCTCCTCCAATATCCTAACCCCCAAGCCCCCTGGAGTGCTGTGCACAGGAGACTTACAGTGGCACATCAGGCCTAAACTGCCAACTAGGCAACATAACAACTCATGCCACCCAGCCAGGGCAACTAACTCAACCCTATGTCTGCAAATACTTGTACCTCATCAGATATATTTAATGCACCCCACCATAACATGCAATTAGTCTTTCAAGACCTGCAGTGTTCCAGTAGCAAACCATGCCATGGCAGTTACTAGATTTCATGCAGTGAAACTTGGCATTACTACCGCTATATTCTAAGAGTTACCCTAATACATGAAGCGAATGCTGCAACATTTCATGTAGTATGCATACTATAATTTTCAAGCAAATATAATCTAAGTATACAACACTCATACTTGACTCTAACACCCTACTCTATACTCGGTGGTGCAACTGAATATTGATTCTAACAATCCATGCATCTCCCCACAGTACTGACACTAAAATATTTGACACTACATCCTACACACTAATACTTAAGACTAATACTTATCTAAACTGCCATGACTGGTGCTATTAAGTGAAAACTACATCAACTCATGGCTAGTGCCTTCTGTGATTTCTTTTTATCCCCTCCCGGCATACTACCCTCAAGCATCCCTCCTCGCTGCCATAGCTCCTCTTCTCTTACCCCCATTACTGGGTATAGGATGAATCTCTCTCTTCTTCCTTTTCGTCCCCCCCCCCCCCAGTCCTCATGCCTTGCTGTTTCTCATCTACCGCATACCCAATGCAGTGCCTCCCTATTTCTCCCCTCCCTCTCCCCATACCACCATGCTTCTTTCTCTTTTCCACTAACCCACTCCTAACAAAGCTTCACTGAGCCACTTATGACTTGTACTGTATAATTGACTTACAACACAATTCCTTGACAATGTCTTTGGCTGCTATTATTGTAACCTTGCTTGCCTCTTTTTTTTTTTTTTTTAAGTTCCATTGTAATGATCGTTATGGTTTGTACCTTATTGCCTTGATGTGGAACCTTTGTAAAAGAGCCCTTGGCTAAAAGGTGTCATCCGAAATGCAAATAAACTGAACTGTAAACATCCTAGACATTTTCTGCCTATATATATATATATATATATATATATATATATAATCTCTCTCTGTCTGTCTCTCTCTCTCTCTCTCTCTGGCATTGCTGTTGCACATTTTTAATTCCCCATATTAACTTTACCTGTAGCTCCTCCTGGTTCTGGTCACTGGAATCACGTGCCAGAAAATGCCACACACTTGTACCATTCACTATATCTTTTACTAAGTCGCCTCACCCAGATATATTGACAAACTCCCATTATGAAATCATACACTTTTCCCATATTACTTTTATAATTCCCTACATATTTTCTTCAGTTAGCAGTGTCTTAAGTCCCACTAAGAGGTAAAGTACCACTGGGCAGATGTTCACGTAAATGTCATTTGGGCGTTAAAACTACACTCCAAAAGAGCTCAAGCCCTGTGCCCCAGCTGTACATAAAAAGAAAATTATACGTCACCATTTTCCACAGAGGGTGCCAGAAACCTGCAGTCCCCACTGGGATGCTGGGGGTCTCTCCCACTGTGAGGTCTTGGGTGATGCTCTCCTTCCTTCTTCCTGAGAGGGCTTGGTCATTTGACAAGTTTGCAAACTCTTCAGGTTCAGGATCCCACATTACTTGTGAAGCTTGAGTGCAATGAAACCATTGCAAAATTGGTAACTCAAGCATTTCACAATGGGCCGTAACAAATGGTGGGTGACCATTCTTCAACCCCACGAGGAGTCATTCCTGCCCCACAGAATCAGAATTCATCCAGGGAGTTGATTAAAAAAAAAAAAAAAAAAACTTGGGGTGGTCGTCCAGCTTGGTGCAGGGGCACATCAAGAGTTCACAGCTTTACCCATTTGCGGGCCATAATACCCTCCAAGGTTTTCATGATGGCATGTGTCTTAAAACAATAGTCTAAATAGGCTCCATTGATCAGTCTCTGCCACTCTACTGGCTTGCTGCTTGCTGGCTGCATTACTGTAATATGTTATACCATTTTTCTTCCAGATCTTATCCAAAATGGCTCTATGGACCCACTCTTTCGGATTCCTTGCCATTTGACCCCAAATGGCCTCTGAGATGTAAGGATACTTGTGGTCAGGATAGTCTGATTTCATTCCATGTACTATTCTTTCAGCCTGGTTCCATTCAAGCAGGGTGCATACATAAGTACATGGAGCTTGGCCTAAGGGCAACCCAACATCTTCATAATATCTCCGTTAAGCTTCTAACATCATGGCAGAACCTGGAGTGGGGTAAACTCAGAACTGCCCTCTATATTCCTCTGGCTTGGCAGTGGCCTCAAGAAGAAGTTTGGCTGAGGTATGCCCCTCCCTCAACTGGGGGTCAGTGGGGAAGTCTCCCCACAGGGTGATGTAGATTGCATTTCTCTAGGACTCCCTCTTACACTCCTGCAGGTTTGCATATGGGGTAGTGGCTTTGCTGGATCCCTCCACTGGCTGAGGCTAAGCTGGCATGGGTAGTGAAGAGCCCCTCCCTTTCCTGAGGGGTTGTATGAATGGTAGTCACAGTGCTAGGTTCACTGGACTGGGGTCTCTCTGATCAATTTAGAGAGAGTCTATGCTTCAATGGTCTTGGTGGGATTTGAGACTGCTCCCAAAGGGGGACACTTCTTGGGTTCCTGTTTCCTCACACTCTGGCAAGCTTCACCAGGGATTCATACTGGGATTCTTCTGACTCATCAGGCTTGTCAGATTTTAAGCTTCGTGCCAGCCACTTGGATCCTATCACTGCTGAGATGCCACCATCCTTGCAGTTGCCACACAGGGATAAATAGCTACATCCTTCTCATGGGCATTACATTTTGAACAGGCAAGCACTTTTGTTTCCTGCTGCTCTGCTGCCAATGCCTTTTTGCTTAAGTCTAGAAGGGACTATAGGATGGTCACTTCGAGCCCTGTACCATTTCCTCCCTCAGTCATTTGTGCTTCGCTTTAGCTGGGCCCCACTGAATTCCAGTCAAGTCACTTTCCTGCAAAAGTAAGGTAATACCCTGGTCATTTCTCAATGCTAAAGTTTTCGGCAAATTAACTCTCTTCACAAGATTTTCTCTTTCTCGGCGCAATGTGAAGAAGTATGTTTTTCACAGAAAGGATGGTAGATGCATGGAACGGCATTCCTGCAGAGGTAGTGGGGTCAAAAACAGTGGGGGAATTCAAGAATGCATGGGACAGAGTGACATAAGGCAATTCTAGTGGGGGGGGTTAGAAGGAAGTAGGCTGTTGGTTAACTGTGATCTACAGCTTATCCAATAGGTAGGGAAATGGGCAGACTGGGTGGGCCAAGCGGTCCTTATCTGCCATCAGTCTATTTCTATGTTTCTCTTTTTGGCTCCCAGTTTGGGAAAATCGCAGTCCTCCCCCTGATGAGATGTTGTTCACAGGAATGTCACTAATTTTATTTTCCTGCAACAAAGTTTTTTTTAATTGAGTGTTTATCACTCTACACTGCAGTGCTTCTCACACTCTTCACCTTGCACATTGATGGCACATTTTCCCTCCAGCTGCCTCGACCACTCCCCCCAGTGATGCTCCTGTAATCACTAGACTCCATTCCTCTCCACATATCCATATTCATAAGAAGCACACATGTAGCGACACAAGACTTCAAGCTGCCACAATCTCTTCATTCAGGCACACAGCTAGGGATTTCTGCTCCTACCAATGTTTTCAGCTAAACTCTTCAGTGCCATTTTTCTCCTCCTCAGCCAGTGCACTTAACTCGTATTGTAGCACCTCCAAAATTGCACCTGCCACCCCCTGAAGATGCCTGGATCCCCGACAAGGCACTCCCAAATCCCAGATGAGCCCCCAAATATCTCGCAGCATGTCTAGGGGTATCATTGGTGTTATGGTTACCTGGGAGGGGTCCTACATCAAGAACAAAGTCCACTTACTTGATTTCCTGAGCAGTGGGGTGACATCCAGCCTTCCACTGACACAGCAGGGCTGCCTAAGCTACTAATTTAAGGAGCTAGCAAAACTGGGAAGCAAACAAATTGACTGTCCAAACAGTAATTATTTTTAAAACACACAAGATCCTTTATTTTCTTGCACTCAAATGATGCCCTTTTTCCAGCTAGCACAGTTCATTTGCCAACTACAGTAAGGTGGTATTTTACTGATGCTTCTGGGTTGGAAACCACCCTGGTTGGGGTACTTGAGTCACATTTTCCTGGCCTCAAGATGAAGCATGTTTATGCCACATATTTCCCCCTTCCCTACTCCAGAACCTGAGTAGGAACTCAAATGTGCTTTTTGTAGACCATTATCTTAGACACTAGCCACTGGGCTAATTAAGTCTCCTGGCTGGCAGCATTTTGGTGCTACTTGATCCTGAAAGGATTTCTAGAGATTCACTCTGTCCTTCAGAGCACATTCTTTCTCCATTCTCTTCACGCTCTTCACTGTAACTTTCCAGTCACAGATTTTGAACCAATCTGGGCATAGCTGAGATGCCTACTAAACACAACACATTTTCACTAGAGCAGAACAGCCCCCACAAACATTTTCTGAGGTAACAATCCTCTGCTGATTGGAATTGGATTCTGTCAGATTATCTCATCATGAGGAGTGGGTACTGCTGAGTGCCACCCAAACACTTTAAATCAAATTAAAGATTAAATATCACATCCGATCCTTGGTCAACAGCACACTGATGTACTCTTCCTCAGACTATTGAATTATTATTCAAAATGAGGTTTTCTCCATTTGGAGTGGGGCATCCCCCTTTTCAAGGTCCTTGTTCTACAGCCACCACAAATGAGCACTTTTTTTACAATACAAACAGTCACCAGCCTACTCCCATGGGGTGGGATTTTGCAATTTCTCTCTACATCATAGCAAATCCCTCTGGTGACGAAGGGTCCTTTCTCAATCCCTCTAGCATGCTTTCAGTTTCACAACTGAACATATGCCAGAGAATACTAGGGCACCCTCTCTTCATGTGAGGGGATACAAATACTGTCTCGAGTCTGTTCTGGGGTAGAACCTCTCTCCATCACTACACCATAAACCAGAAAGCCATAGACATGTATCTGCTTGGTGGGCCATGTCTTTCCCCAGAAATGCAGAGCTCAGTTCAAACCCCCACAGGCTCCTTCTGAGATCCTTCATATTTCCTCCCCTCCCTTCATCACAAAGTCCCTAATGGTACTTCACTTCGGTAGTGTTTGGCCTTAAAATAGTCACACAGGCATGGTATCACTTTAACAACTTCTACCAAGGCAGCACACAGACAAACATAGGCAGAATTATTTTAAAATAAGCCAAAGGCTTTACTAATAAAAAAAAAAATAGACATAACGACAAATAATGTTGACGTTTATAGGATATGGAAAATAAAATGGAAAGTATTAAACTAAACTTTGAGGATTCCAGTTTTAAAATTCTACCTCTGTGTCCTTAGGTTGCTGAATTTTGAAGTGCAAAGTGTCCTTTAGAAGTAGCAGCTGAAGTCTTGGCTCTTGTCCAGGAGAAATTCTCTGCTCTCCATGCAGATGGCAGGGTTCCAAATGCTCAAAAGGCTAAAAGGCTCAGATACACCTCTGCATTCTTGTTTTCGGGGGGTTTCAAAATGGCAGACCTAGTGGACAGTGGCTTGCCCTGCAATTGGATATCATTTTGTTTCTATGGCTACACAACCAATCTGATTTTAGTACTTTATTACAAAACACAGATGCAGGTCTCAGTATGAGAGAGAGCCTCGGAGGTCAACCAGTTTAAACCAGAATTCTGGGGGAAATTCTAGCCTCCCTCTTTGGAAATGGCAGTAGTTAAGCTACACTTAAAGGATAGCCCATTAAGCTGGAAATAAGATTTATTTATATAGTTTTTGTTAACCAGGTAAGTGCGCTAGCCATAGAGATGACTATTTTCAGGCACGACCAGAGAGGTTACAGGGAAACATTAGAAGTAAAAGAATACAAGGTGGGGTAATTATACATAGGTTGTGCAGTAATAAACCTACAATGCGGGTCAAAGCATTTAACATAATATTCAAATGAAAGGATCAGGACCGTCCTATTAGGCAAGAGCAAAACAGCGAGGTTAAAACAACTAGGAGAATGCACTAGAATTGTTAAACAAGAATAAGGAAAGTAAAATACATCTGATATAATCCAGCCGGACACTTTCTGAAGAAAGAGTGGTTACTAGTGGGGTACCACAGGGTTCAGTATTGGGTCCAGTCCTTTTTAATGTCGTCTTCAGTGACATTGCAGAGGGACTGGAAGGAAAAGCATGCCGTTTTGCAGATGACAAAGATCTGCAACAGGGTTGATACACAAGGAGTGGAAAGGATAAGAAGGGACTTGGTAAGGTTAGAGGAATGGTCAGAAGTATGGCAGCTAGGATTCGATGCAAAGAAGTGCAAAATAATGCACCTGGGGAAAAAAAAAAAAACCAGTGGAAGAATACACAATGAGGGGGGAGGTAGTAACAACAACAAAACTGGAAAGGGACCTGGGGGTAATCATATCAGATGACCTTAAGGTTAGCAAGCAATGTGAGGAGGCAGTAGGGAGGGCCGGGGGTATACTGGGATGCATAGGGAGAGGCAGCAGCAGCAGAAAACAGGAAGTTGTTATCCCTCTGTACAGACAGTTGGTAAGATCCCTTCTGGAGTACTGTGTCCAGTTCTGAGACCCCATTCCACAAGGACATAGACAGGATAGAGGCAGTCCAGAGGAGGGCAACTAAAATGGTGCAGGGTCTGCAAGAGAAGCTGTATGAGGAGAGACTA
This sequence comes from Neoceratodus forsteri, assembly GCA_016271365.2. NCBI lineage: Eukaryota > Metazoa > Chordata > Ceratodontiformes > Ceratodontidae > Neoceratodus > Neoceratodus forsteri. The sequence goes on along the minus strand of CM057451.1, from coordinate 1,063,560,546 downwards.
AAGGAGCTTAATATGTATACCCTTGAGGAAAGAAGGGAGAGGGGGGACATGATAGAAACTTTTAAGTACCTCAGTGGAATCAAAGTCCAAGAGGGCAGCATCTTTCAGAAAGAGACGTGCAAGAACACGGGGACACAATTTAAGGATGGGGGGGCGGTTCAGGGGCAATGTGAGGAAGTATTATTTCACAGAGAGGGTAGTGGATGCATGGAACAGCCTTTCTGAGGAGGTTGTGGGGTCTAAAACTGTGGGAGAATTCAAGAATGCGTGGGACAGACATGAGGCAATTCTTGTGGGGGGATAGGAAGAAATAGGCTGGTTAACTAGGATCTGCAGCCTATCCTGTAGGTAGGGAAATGGGCAGACTAGATGGGCCAAGCGGTCCTTATCTGCCGTCAAAGTCTATGTTTCTATGTAACAGACAGATCCTAGGAAATGTATGCTAAAAAACCTGATAAGTACAAAGGGATAAGCAGGGGGTAGGAAAGCTGCAACAGCTGAGGTAAAGAGGGTGCAGGGTTCAGGATAAGATCAGTACATAGGTATGAGAGGGTGACAAAGAGGGAGGGTCCAAAAAAAAAGAAAGTGGGGGAACAAGGGAACAGGGCAGGGAAAGTTAAGAGGAGGCTGTGCAGGGCCTCCTAATCGTTGGTTAAACAATTACATGAGGAGAGGAGTTAAAGAAAACTCCAGGTAGAGAGAGGTGCTAGGTAGAGAAGTAGAGGGCTGAAAATCCTTGGGTAGCCTTGCAGAGACAAGAGAGCAGACATCCAGCCACCCCCACCCCCGGATGCTGTGGCACATTCAGATTCAAATGGACCTGCCTGCTTGCCAGCTCTGCTCAATTATTTTGTCTCCTTTTAAATGCAAAACATCACAACCAGGTATCTGCATTTTCATTTAAAATCAACTTTTTGGAAGCTATCCCAAGCAAAACATAAGTCAAGCAATTAAGTCTGACAAACTCGGAGACTCTAGGTCTGCTTGAATCCACATTTTCGTCTGACCTGCTCCATGATCTGTATGTGGGCTTTTCAACAACCTCTTTGAATGGCAAAGAAGCATGCAGACAAAAGGATTTCACATCCTGCATATGCGCAAGCACAGTTCATCACCTTCAGGAATTCTAACATTCTGTGACTCTGGACCTCTGCTGTTGATGATTTCTTTTGGCTTATGACTTAACCACCAGGTATCTACAAGATGCTGAAATCCTTTCTCCTACAAATTCTCCTCATGCTGCTCCTACTCTCAGGAAATGTTCACCCCAACCCAGGACCACCTGGGCAGCCAGCAGTGGCACCAAGCAGAAGGACAGGGACACTCACCAAGGCATCCATCAATGCCTGCAGCATCCTCAACAAACTTGACTCCTCCAAACATGGATCCTACAGCACAACCCCTGATGTCCTCTCAGTTGTGGAAACATGGCTAAACCCTAAAATCCCTGATACCTCAGTCTCTATCCCTGGTTACTGCATTTTCAGGCAAGACAGGATTGCTAAACGGGGCCGGGGCTGTGCCATCTATCTTAAGGATACCCATATGGGTCACATCATCCCATCCCCTAGCCTGAGCAACTCCTCTCAGGTCCTCACAATCAAAATCCTCTTTGGTGCACATAACAAGGAACTCGCTGTCATCTCCGTTTACCTACCCACAAGAGACCAGGCTGCTGGCTTCCATAGCATCATGGAATATCTAAGGGTCCAGCAACATAATTCTGAAACCATAATCATGGGTGATTTTAACATTAACTGGCTCTCCGCTGAGGCCGCTACCTATAAGGATGCAGCCGCGGCGCATCACCTCACTCAACTGGTCAATGCCCCCACTAGATGTAACTATAGGACAGGCTCCCTTACGCTTCTAGACTGGATTCTATCTAACCACCCTGAACGCATCTCCAATGTTTCTGTACTCACGGATACAATAAGTGACCACTCCCCTGTCATCTGCTCCTGGTCAAATACCACAAGCCGCCTCCCAAGTTTATCTATGCCAGGAATATCAAACAAGGGCACCTCCAGCTGTTAAAATCCCATCTAACCAGGCTGAACTGGGCAGTGCTTGACTCCCTCAATGACACCAACAAAGCTCTGGACCTATTTATCAAATGTTTCAATGAAGCCTGTGACATCTATGTACCAGTGAAAAAGATGGTCAAAGGACAGACCAACCCCTGGGTTACTACTGATCTTTTAACTGTGCTCAAGCACAGAGACCACCTCTGGCATTGTGCTCGTGCAACTCCGATGCAAGTAAACATACAATTATACAAAGCAGCCAGAAATGATTGCACTCGAAGAATACGGAATGCTAAACGCAGCTATTACAAAGAGGCTCTGACAAACTCTTGGGGGCCAGGGAAACAAATTCTGGAACAACATGAAAGAACTCAAGGCAAGGATCCTAAAGCACCACCCACTATGCTCAACCTTCATGGCACTCCTGCACTCGACCTAGGTATCATCACCAGCACTTTTAATAATGCATTTACAAACCTGGACAGTGTCCTTCCACCAAATTTTTTTTTGACTACCTCCCCTCCAGCTCCTCCCAAGTTACCACCCCCCCAACTAGAACGTACAACCCAAAGTTGTTTTTTTTTTTTTGTTTGTTTGTTTGTTTGTTTTTTAAGGAGGTCCCACCACAAGTAGCTAGAAAATACATTCAAAAGGCCATCGGCAAACAAGGGTACAGTGGTGACTCCCTTGACCTGAAACTGCTGGCACAAGTCCTCGATGAAATCTTAGAACCACTTACAAAGATCTTTAATCTCTCGCTTAGATTGGGCCATTTCCCCTCTCTCTGGAAGAAAGCCACTGTCACACCAGTTCACAAAAGCAGAGATAGGATGCTGCACACCAATTACAGACCTATCTCACTCCTCCCCCCAACTATCCAAAGTGCTGGAGCGAATAGTGTCAGACCAACTAGTGGAATTCCTGGATAAGTACAATGTAGAGTGCCCAGAGCAGCATAGCTTCAGAAAAGGGCACAGCACCACTACTGGAATTTACAACCTTCATCCATGCCACGCTTGACAAAGGGAATTGTGGAGGGGCAGTATTTATAGACCTTACCAAGGCATTCGACACAGTTAACCACCCCCTACTGCTCAAGCAACTGTCCTCCATTGGGATCTCCAGCGATGCCTTTCCATGGTTCACCAGCTACCTTGATGATCGGATCCCATGTGTAAGGATTGTAGGGATCTCTTCAGATGAGAAACCAGTTCACTCCGGAGTCCCCAGGGGTCTATTCTGGGCCTTCTACTCTTCTCCCTCTTCATCAACAATCTCCCCAGTGCCTGCCACCAAAAAATATTACTATATGCAGACGATGCAGTCCTGTTTTCCAGCCACCATGACATTACAGTCCTTGAATCCCAGCTGCAGCTCGACTTCAATCGCATCGAAGACTGGTTCAATTCTCAAACTTGTCCTGAACCACAGCAAGACTAAAGCCATGTCCTTCTGTAACCGACATAGCAGGCACAACTCTGTCCCTCACCATCAAGAACCACGCTGGGAACCCACTCAAACATGTCAAGGAGTTCAAGTACCTTGGTATTACCCTGGATAGTACCCTCTCGTACACTCGGCATATTGACACTGTTGCCAAGACTGCCAATAAACGGATTGGACTACTACACAAACACAAGCACAGTATGCCTGCGGATGCCCTTAAACTAGCCATCTACAGCTCTGTCACCTCTATCATTGACTATGGCCTTGCCATCTATGGCTCTGCCTCAACAAGTACCCTCTGCAGGATCTCAGTTACTCTCAACAAAGCCTGACAGACTGACAGGTGCAGCCGACAAACTCACCCTGTGACCTCTATGCAAGCCAGCTGGCTACCCTACACAGCAGAATACAATACCAGACCTGCTTACTTACCAAAAAGATTCTCCTTGGTCTCATGCCACCTGGTGTTAGCTCACTCCTTACTACCTACAGTGGCACTCAAACACATGGTGCCCAATCTCTAACCTTTCAGGTTCCCAGATGTCGTACCTCCTTGGGTCAGTGGCCCTTTATCTATAGAGCCGCTCAATGGTTCAATTCCCTCAATAAAGAAGCACTTTCCTCTACTACACTTGGACCCTTCAAAAGAAATCTCAAACTTTACCTCACCTCTACCACTCAATGTGACTGCTTCTCTGATCAGAGATCTCTCTAAACACCTCCCAACTCACTCATGTCTCACAGCCCGCCCTTTCCAATCTCATTCTCTCTGGCACTGGACCTTCCTTGTGACTCCTTTCCTGCTTCACATCTCCACTGGTACAAGACATTTTCCACCACCATCGGACAGTGGCCCATTAGCCTGCCAACTTCCTCTCCTGGGCGCATGCCTGCAATACTAACTGCCTATGGTGCCCTCTATCTCTTATTGTTACCGCAGCCAGCTGCCTACTCAAGCTGCTCGTTTTATGAATATCATCTCACAGTATGTTATAACTGAGTATCTTTATTTTTTTTTAGTTGTTTTGGTTGTTTATTGTGCATTCTTTTACTACCTCTGTATGTATGTATGTTGACCCTCATCCTTTGATGTGGAACCTTTGTAAACGAGCAGTTTCTGCTCAAAGGTATTTGTAATCAGAGAATTTAATAAATAAAAAAATAAATAAAAAATTATTAATTTTAGCCCCTGGTTGGTAGCTGACAGAGGATCTGCCCAGTAACAAGAATATCATTCTACAGGGCCCATGTACTTGTACCCATTGATCCCTTGCACTGGCCACCATGGGCATCTCTGATGCATTATATTCATAAAATTGTAAAACATGACCCCAAAACAGTAAGGTATGGCCTAATCTCACCACATTCTCCCCTCCTTAACAGAACCTGGGGGAACACACACCTTTTTATTAAGAGTTTCCACCAGTTCTGTGTCTGTCTTAGATTGGCAGGATAGGCCATCTGCATTGGCGTTAGCAAATCTGTTACATGTCCCCCATAGGATACCTCAGCCATGGCCACCTAGCACTTTTTGGCCTTTATAGTGAGTCCAGCCTTCTATATCCTGTGCAACACTTCTTCAGATGGGACAGGTGTTCCTTCCAGCTGGTACTGAAGATGGCAATATTGTTCAGATAAGTCACTGCATACTATTCAGTACCCTGTGTGGCAGGGGTGTTCTTCCCAAAGTCATCACCTTAAATTCAAAGAGGCCTATTAGGGTGATGAAGGCTGACCATTCCCTAGCTCTGGCAGTCCACCCCACCTGCCAATACCCCTTTGTCAGGTCTATGGGTAGGTAGGTCGCCCCACCCAATTTGTCAAACTAGTCTGTGTGGGGCATTGGGTGGGCATCTGACTTCATGACTGCATTGAGTTCATGATGGTCCACACACAAGCTGGTAGACCCGCCTGACTTTGGGACAAAGACTATGGGCAAAGCCCAGGGACTGTGGGATTTCTGGATTTCCCTCAACTCCAGCATTTCCTCACTTCACTACCAGTGTCCTTTCGGACAGCCTCAGACACCCGGTAAGCTGTCCTTTGTATGGGCTCTTGTGTCACTGTGTCCACATCATGGGTTGCTAAGGGGGTCTGTCTGGGCATGGCTGTAAATAAAGGGGCAAAGTTTAAGACCTCCCTCACTTCTTGGGTCTGTTCCGGGGTCAACTGTGGCAACAGCTTGATTCTCTACCGATGACTCCCACTTGCTTTCCTCTAGCAAGTCCAGGAGGGTGTCTTCATCTGTCCACTCCCCAGGACTAAAAACAGCAAACACCATATCTGCCCTATTTATAGTACATATGGCTTCATCATATTGACATGGTACATTTGATGGGCATGTCTCCTGTCGGGCAGCTCCACAGTATAATTCATGTAATTTACTTGTTGGGACTATCCTGTATGGTCCTGCCCACTCAGCCTGCAGCTTGTCAATCCAGAGTGGGATGAGGACCATTACTTCCTGGCCTGTGCTATAGGAATGAGCTCTGGCTCTGTGGTTGTACCAGACTGTTTGCTTCTGCTGTGAAGCTGACAGGTTGCTTTGGGCCATCTCCATAAGCTTCTTTAACTTCTCCCTGAACCTAAGGACATACTTCACAGTGGGAGTCCTCTAGTTGGCGTGCTTGCCTTCCCAGCCTTCACAGATCAAGTTTTAGGTGCACACGCACCCTATATCCATATGAGTTCAAAGGGGAGAGAACCCGGTTGACTCTTGGGGCACTTCCCTGTGTGCAAACAAGTGAGAAAGGTATTTCTCCCAGTCCCTCCCATGCTGTTTAGCAAATGCTTGGAGCATCATTTGTAGGGTATTATTGAATCTTTCCACAAGCCTATTGGCTTGTGGATGAGTGTCCTGAATCTCTGCACCACCGCGCACTTCTCTGACAGACTTCATCAGGTCAGACATGAAGTTCTCTCCTTGATCAGACAGAACCTCCTGCAGAAGCCAAACATGGAAGAAAATTCCTAGCAAGGAGTCTGCCAATTTGGGTGTCTTAATGGAGGAAAGGGTGACCACCACTGGCTGTCAGGTGATGTAATCTACCTCAGTCAGGATAAACCTTTTTTTCTGAAGAAGCTTGAGGTATTAAAGGGACCCACAATATCCATTCCTATGCTATGGAATGGCTCCTCCACAATGGGAAAGGTAAGTAGGGCAGGTTTTGTTTTACTACCTGCCTTCCCTATCTGTTGGCATCAGTAACAACACCTGCAATATTCCTTCACCTGCTGGGTGAAGTTGGGCCAATAGAAATTTTGGGCCAATCGATGCATGGTGCGAACAATGCCCAGATATGGGGATATCATGGGTGACCTTGAGAAACCACTCATGATACTCCTGGGGAACAAGCTGCCTGTCCATCACCCCTCCCTCAGTCCTCATGTCCTATGTATACAACAGTCCATTGTCCCAAACAGCCATGTCTCATGTCATATCCCTGTGTGCTGTCAGATTCTGCACAAGCCCTCAGCCTCTTCAAACTGGGGTAAGTCCTCTGAGCAGCTGCAAAATCTTAAGCACGGGACGTGTCCCCCCTCAGTTCTTAAACTGTGGTCCATAGCTCTAGCATCAGGGCATTCAGAGACACTGCCATCCCTAACCTTCTGACTATTGGTTACCCCACCCTCCTCAGAGTAACCTCCTGTAGCTGTGAAAGTCCTCCCTCCCTTTTCACTATTCTCCATTTCAGGAGACCAGGCTGGGGAACCAGCCTCCTATATTTTTCACAGGTGCTTCTGTGTGATTAAGGGAATGCCAAGAGGCCTCAGCCGTCTGACTGTGGGTAACTATACACCACCCCCTGCAGTATATTATTCCCTATAAGCATATCCAGGGTGAGGTGGTCTGCCACTGCCATGTTTTGTTTCCTCTCTCCTGTCTCACCTCAAATCAGAACACTAGCTAGTGGCAGGGTTTTCTCCTCCCCTGTGAATCCCCTCACATTGACAAAAAGATAAGGTATAAGCTGTTCAGGCTCAACCAAATACCCTATTACCAGGGTAAGAGACAGCCCTGTGTCCCTTAACCAATGGGTCTGCACCCCATATACAGCAACAGGGTGTTATGTGCACCCTCATGTTCACAGGCATACTCTCAGGGATACAAAGTGCACCCACCTCCTTTCGAGGGACAACTTGTCCACTCTGCATTTAGGACACTGTCGAGCCCAATGCACTGGCTGCTTAGAAAATCAATAATTAATTTTTTCCAAGATCTCTCTTCTTGGTAACTTGGGGCTATCCTCTTTCTGCAGAGACATTGAAGGTTTTGGCTGCCACAAAGGTGCTTTATTCCCTTCTTATGCTGCAGCACCTGCTCCCCCGCTTTTTTCAGAGCAGGCCAGCTAATAGCAGAGTGGTCCGAGAGCTCAGCAGCTTGCTGTGCTGTTTTGGGATCCCAGTCCTCCAGCCAAGTTTTCAGCTCCACTGGGCAAGCCCAAAAGAACTGTTCTTGTACTATAACCTTGTCAATTTTTCCCACAGTTTTATTCCAGCCCCTCCCACCAATGCTTTAAAAACAGCCGTTGCTTTGTGACTAGTTCTTCAAAGCTCATGTCAGGGCTCTTTTGGAGTTTACTGAATTTGACCCTGTAGGCCTAAGGAGTCGGTTCATACTTTTTAAGTAAAGCAGTTTTCAGTTTCTGCTGTCATCTATCCATTTGGCCTAGTGCCTCACACTCTAAATAGCTGGGATAGCTGTAAGTTCCAGGACCCCCTGGGTACCTTGGCCTGGATACAGACCTTTTCAAACTAATTCAAAAATGCCTCCATATCCTCCCCCTTTTTTAATTTGGCTATAGACACCTAGAAGTTGATGGCAGATAAGGACTGGAAGGCACATCCAGACTGCCCATTTCTTTTTCTACTTTATGAATGTGCCATCAGCCTTTGCTCTATGGCTTATCTATTCATACTCATCTGTATTGCTCCCTTATACCCATCCCATACCTGTCTGAATCCCTGCACTATACTCATATCCACCACTTCCTGAGGTAGGCTGTTCCATGCATCCACCACCCTTTCTGTGAAAAAGAACTTCCTCACATTACCCCATAATCAGCCTCCCTCTAATCTCATGCTGTGTCCTCTTGTCCTGCTATTTTTCTTATATTGAAACATGTTGGAATCTTTCACCTTGTTAATGCCCTTAAGGTGTTTGAATATTTCATATCACCGCTCTCCCTCCTTTGCTCAAGGGTATACATATTGAGCTCCGTTAATCTGTCCTCATATGTTTTCTGATGCAGTCCCTGCACAATTTTGGTTGCCCTTCTCTGGACTGCCTCAATTTGGTTAATGTCCTTGTGAAGGTGTGGCCTCCAGTACTGCATGCAGTACTCCAGATGGGGCCTAACCAGTGTCTTGTAAAAAAGGGATTAATACCTCCCTCTTATGACTTGATACCACTACTAATGTACCCAAACATCCCTCTAGCCTTACCTACTACTTTAGTGGTCTGCTTGGATGATTTCGGGTCATTTGTCATCATGATGCCCAAGTCTTTCTTCCCTTGTGACTGCCAGCAACTCCCCTCCCAGCCTATAGGTGGCTTCAGTGTTTCTCTTCCCTACGTACATGATCTTGCACTTTTTTGTATTAAACCCCAGTTGCCACTCTTTCTACCATTTTGCCAGTTTATCCAGATCTCTCTTCATTCTGCCCACCCCATCTGGATCACTTACTCTGTTGCAGATCTTGATGTCCACTGCAAACATTACTCTCCAGTTCATCTGAAACGTCACTGAAGATGATATTGAAGAGGACTGGCCCCAGGACTGATCCCTGAGGTACACCACTTGTGACTTGCATCTCTTCTGACTGTTTACAGTTTACCACCACTCTGTTTTCTGCCAGTTGACCATTTTGTCACTGAGTTGACCAACTTCTGACCCACCCAAGCCTACCCAGTTTATTAATCTTCTATGTGGAGCAGTATCGAAAGCTTTGCTGAAGTCTAGGTAGGTGACATCAACTGCTCCCCCTTGGTCCACCACTCTGGCTACCCAGACAAAGAAAACTGAAATAGTATGACAGGAACTTCCTGTTGTAAACCCATGCCATCCTGGATCCTGTGCTCCTATGAATTCCAGGTGTTCACTATACTTTCCTTAAATAATATACTGTACTCCAGCCCTGAAGTTTCAGGTTCACCCCTACCACTTAACTCCACTGGTGCTGGTCATTGGAGTCTTGGCTTCTCCAGTTCAAATTGTCATTGGCGTTGCTTTTCCTGCAACATCATATTGAACTCTTTTCTCTAATTCCCTCTGCTGCTGGGCTTCAAACTTTCTCTGCTTGAATTCCAGCTCTAGTTCCCTTTCTTGCCATATTTCTGCAAGCTCCAATTTCCTCAACTCCAGATTTGTGCTGGGCTTCCCCTTGCACTGTGGCTCTAGTTTCCTTCTGGTCTTACTGTCATCCTTCCTGGGACTGGACTGGCATCCTCCCTTGGCACCCCCACACCCAAGGTCTCGTCCTTCTCGGTCATTGGCTGAGACTCTGTGCTCCGGGCTGCTGCCTGTTAGTCTGCCTCAAATTCCATGAGGTGCTTCTTACTGTGCCCCTCATACTGGACCCTTCTTTCCTAGCACAGCCGTTTCAGCTCTTCAGTGTAGTCACTGTACTGGAAGTCTCCTTTCTTCCCTACACTACCACTAGTTTTTCTTTTACTTGCAGCAAAAAAAAAATAAATAGGGTGGTGAATTGCATCTTGTAATCAATTTTCCCTTTTTCCAGTTTTCTGTCCTCTTTGTGTGGTTGTTCAAACAGTTCACCAATTACACAGCTGCTTACCAAATCTGTCACCAGCCCATTCCTGTGGGGTGGGATTCTTTTTTGTCTCAGCCAATCCTCCGGTGATGGGGGGGGTGTCAGGGATACAGTTTCTCCATCCTTGTAGCACGCTTGCTGTTTCACAACTGAACATACATCAGAGAGAGAATCCCAAGGCAACCTCTCCATGTGAAGGGATACAAATACAGTCTCGAGTCTGTGTTCCTGGGATAGGACCTTCTCTGCCATTGCAGCATGAACCAGAAAGCCACAGGCATGTATAGGCTTTGGGGGGCTCATACACAGCCTATTATGTGTCTCTTCTCAGAAATGCAGAGCTTGGTTCAACCCCCACAGGCTTCTCCTGAGACGCTTCGTATTTCCTCCCCTCCTTTCATCACGAAGTCCCTAGTGGTACTTAACTTTGGTAGTGTTTGACCGTGTTTGGTCTTAACAGTCACACAGGCATGGTATCACTTGAACAAGTTTACCAACACAGCGCACACACAAACATGGGCATAATTTTAAAAAGTCAAAGGCTTTGCTAATTAAATAAAAAAAAAAAAAAAAAAAAAACTTATAATAGACACATTTTAGACTGTTACAAGATATGGAAAATGAAACTGGAAAGTATACAAAAAACAAAACCTTGAGAATTCTAGTCTTGGAGTTCTACCTCAGCATCCTTAGGTTGCTGAACTTTGACGTGCAAAGTGTCCATTACAAGCTACTGAAGTCTTGGCTCTTGTCCAGGAACAATTCTGTTTTCCAAAAAGATGTCAGGGTCCCAAACTTTAAAAAGGCTAAAAGGCTCAGATAACCCTCTGCATTCTTGTTTTAATGAGTTTCAAAAAGGCAGGTCAAGTGGACAGTGGCTTGACCTGTGATTGGCTAGCATTTTGTTTCTATGGTTATGTAACCAATCAGATTTTAGTATTTTATTACAAAACACAGATATGCAGTTCTGAATATGAGAAAAAAAACTTGGAGGTCAACCAGTTTAAACCAGAAATCTGGAAATTCCAGCCTCCTTCTGGCAATAATTAAGCTACACTTAAATGGTAGCACATTCAGCTGGTAACAAGATTAGCTTGGGTAGCCTTGCAGAGACAAAAGAAAGTCAGACATCCAGACTCCATGGATGCTGTGGTCCATTTGGATACAAAGGGACCTGCCTGCTTACCTGCTCTGCTTAATTATTCTCGTCTCCTTTTAAATAATTTAACTCTAGCCCCTGGCTTGTATCTGACAGATTCTCTGCCAGTAACAAGAATTACAACATCATTTTACAGGGCCCATGCACTTGTACACACGGTTCCTTGCACTTACCACAATGGGAGTCTCTGCATTATATACATCAAATTATATAAAACGACCCCAAAACAATAAGACATGGCCTAATCTCACCACAGCAACCTCTACTACAGAGAAATCTACAGATGATGGGAGTTGGCACTGTGTGCTAAGCACACTAGCCTTTCACCACTGTGACGCAATCTCTGCCTTAAAGTGGATGACATGGACTCCTCCCCTTTGGAATGCCAGGGCAGATGCATGGAAACTGGCATCACCCTAAAGGTCCAATAATAAATTCCAAAGGGATAGTACCGTAAGTCCTGGGCAGGGTTACATACAAAATACAAAATCCCATGTACATTTACGTAAGTTAGAAAAGACAATGGATGCCTGTTTTAGGGTTCAAATGCACTAAATAAATTTGTTTAACATGATTACAAATTCCTGCAAAGTGCATGTAAGAATGGCAGAGCAAGTACTGTACTTGCAGGCAATATCTAAATGTCAGAGAAACATAATCGTTTATAGGCGTCAAATGAAATGACATTCCATATCCCTATTTACAGTATAGTAAACCTACATAATTCTTTACCTACGGTGGGAAGCCACTTTGGCAAATGTCAGGTTATGACAAAAAATAGAATATACTTATTGCCAAGACAAACCTAGAGATGGAAAGAAGAGGTATTGTGGCCATCCACCAGGGTTGACACAGGATTAAGTCCACAAATAAGATAAAAAAAAAAAGAGAAAAAGTGAAATCTGAAATAGAGCAAAAGTACAAAATGAGTGTCACAAAAGTCGTAACATTATATATACATCAGTTAGTCAAATTGGGTAATGGCCATTTCCAATGGGCTAAATTCTTTAAGAGGAACAGTCTGCACAAAGGACCATAGACACGTGGAGGCTTTTCCCGATGTGCACTTTGGTGGCAAAAATATTTTGTTTCACTGTTTACTGCTGTATAGTAGACCTCAGATTGTTGAGTTGTAGGTTGACCTCTCACTGCAAATCCCAGAATCCCCTGCTGCTGACATCAGAGCTGTAGGAGATTCAATAGCCAGCAGTGCATTTTAAAGTTTTTATAATCTATGATCAGATGTTTTCCTAGACTGCTTTTCTCCAGGGGCTACTTGCAGTTCTTTGACTGTACATGGCTCATGGAGTCCTGACTGTGTACATAGCTCATGGAGGACAGCAAGACCAGCAAAATGGATCAGAGCTTATATAAATCCTAACATGCAATGCAGGCTATTGAATCGTCTTACTACTGCATCCTGCTCTGTCCTCTGCAGTGGATTCTGGGATTTGTGGTAACAGAAGATGTCTGCCAACAGCTAAGCAAAATTAGTCTGATATAATCTACCATACTACCGTAAACAGTAAGTAACAGCACAATGTTTTGCACATAAAGACCAACCCCACACCTGAGGGGGGGGGGGCCCTTGGTTGTGACTGTTCCTCATAACTTTCAAATATAGTCATAATACTCAATTTTTAAAATGGTCACCAAATCGTCAAACATACAGCTAAATTGTAATGGAAACAGTAAATATATTTCAAGGCAAAGATCATACGATAAAAGCCACTAATGAATATTGAGGCTGTGCCTCACAGTTGTAGGGGAGTGGGGGTAAAGATTCAGAACAATTTTTTACACTCCAGCCTTGGGGAATTGCACAGAAAAGGCTTAAAATCCATGTTCTTCAGTCCATTAGGTAAGTGATTTGAGGTTATTGGTCCATTGACTGACTGACTGACTGTAGTTCTGTAGCAAATGCTGCAGTCCATCTCCACCCCTTTGAAGTACAGTACCTTTGACATGTTCTAGGCCCATGGAAGACCATTATGATGCTCGTCCTAGGTTGTCCATGAAATGAATACCAATGTGAGTTTCTACATGGGTGGGGAGGGGGTTAATGCTGTGGACATGCTCCTGAATTCTTCTCTTAAGATTCTAGTCTTCCCCATGAACTAATCCATAGTGACCAAATGGCATAGATGATAAAATTAGTGGCACAGTTCGCAAATTTCCTCATCTCCATCTTGATTTCAAACTCAGATTGGTAAACGTTCCTTTGCACAGTATATTTGCAGGTACTAGTTACCACATTCTTAAAATCCCTAATGTTGTTGCTTGTGCCATTTGATGCCCTTGTGGCTTAGTTTACATGGGGAGGACAACAAGTACCTCTCTAAGAATTTGGGAGCCTATCAACAGCATTAAGAGCCCTAATTTGGAAACCCCAATTGGCATCCATTTCAGGGAAAAACACATAGGAAGGACCCAAGAATTGTCTTTCATGGGCCTAGAACATGTCAAAGGATGGAGACTGACTCTTTCTTTTGTTACAGAAAGGGTCAATGGACCTATAAACTCAAACAACTCAAGCCTAATGGATTAAATGGTGTCATTGATTTTAGACCTTTCTTTGATTTTCCCCAAGGTGAGTGAGTGAAAATTTGAATCTTACAACCTATACCCCCTTTACAGTTGAGACGTGGCCTCATTTATGCTACAGTATGTTTTTTTTTTTAGGCCATGGATTATGTTTGCTATTTCCATAAAAACCTGGCTGGTTATGTTTAACTATCTGAATATTTTAAAATTATGGGTGGTAGAACTACATAGTTATTGGTTTACATTAAAGAATTTAGCCAAGTGGAAATGCTAATTAACCCTATTAGCATATTTTTATTTTTCCTGGAAAGACTGACTAAACAGAGGCTTGTTTCCAGTTTTGTCATGGGAGCACAGGGAAATTAATTGGCTTGCTTAAGGTCACACAGTATACAAGTGGTAGCTGTGGGATTCAGACTCTGTTCTCCAAGTTTGTAGCTCAGTGCTCTTCACTACTGTGCTATACTGCCTCCTTTTGCTTATGTAGACATTGACCCTACAGGGTTCTCCCTCCTACAGCTCTCTGGCATCACCCCATCATACCCACATGTCTGAAATACTTGGGCAGTCACACTCTTTTTATTATTCCCTCCTAAGCATTCATGTGCCCATTCATCTTTTCTCTTTGCTATCCTATCTCTCTGTCTGGCCCTACCCTTCAAGTGCTATTTTATGGCCTTGCTGGGCTATCAAGCCCAGGGGGTCCATGTGATCCCTCTGCCTCCCTGAAGTCTGCATCTTGAAGGTAGGATGTCACTGAGCAGGGGTCCTTTCAGTCATGAAGGTAGACTCTGTGGCTGTTTGTAGTGTAGTATTGTAGGACTTTTGTCCTCAGAAGTGGAACCGCACTGCCCTTTGGTCATTTCCTGCATTCTCTGTCCATAGTTCAACACTTCTACTTGGATTACAGAGACTGCAGAAAGTCTTCACAGAATCTTATTTATTTTTTTTTTTTTTTTTTTGCTGTCCGGATGGTTGGCACCCTGATCTTAAAGCAATGTCTTTAGTTACCACCTTGCATTTCTTTTTGCCACTAGATGCATGGCATGCTGCGTCCCAGTCCAGACAATATGCATTCCACCTTGGCATGGCAATTCCTGTGACCATTCAAGCTGACACATGCATTGCCACCGCATTGAGTCTCTGGCCATACTTTGAATGCTACAGTCTGGATCTGTGTTCCATGCACTGACTGGCTTCAGCATGTCTTCCTCCAAGTCCTGTTGTCTTATTGGCCTTCTACATCCCTACTCGTCTAGCCTTCCAACCACTCCATTTTGTACCATTTAGGGATCATTCAAGAGGCATGGCTGTATGTAGAGACATGGCCTCTAAGAAGATGGCTTACTTACCAATAACAGATATTTGAGAGAATCTCCTCCATGGAGCCATGGGTCACTTTCCCACCTACCTCTCCTATATTTTGGGTGGCATACATTGGAAGACATAACCATGCATGCTTGGCCTTTTTTTTTTTTTTTTTTTTTTGTGCCCTTTTAAATGGGCTTTTCTTTTACAGAACCACTGCCTTTCTTATTGGCCTGGCTGGAGTTTTGGCCTCCCATTCCTAGTGAAATGGTACATCTCTGAGCTTGTTTTCAGCAGACACTGGGGAGGTATGGGTTCACCCTTGCTTTAGACAGTATTGACATAATCAGTGTGGGTGGCCCCAACTAAGCAAAAGTTTGGTCCTGATGATGCTTGCTTACAGTTCCAAACATGGCTTTGAGTCTCTTGAAGATCTACTGGGACTTGTAAGTAGTTGTTATGCCTGCAACTGATTAACCTGGTACTGAGTATCATTTACTGTCCCATTTTTGGTATCTTCTGCAAACTTAACCTACCTGTAGCTGCAGAATAGGACCGAGCAGTAATCCTTATGGTGCTCTTCATCACTCCTCCACTATGACAGGAAAGCTTTTGGTATGGGGGCTGAGAGCTATTCCTCACATCCAACGCAATAATCACATAGAAAACTTTCTAATGAGCAGAAGGAAAATGAATACTTCAGAAATAAAGTTGACTGACTCCTTAAAATTTGTATCCATTCCCAGTCTATTTTACTTCCACTAGCTCTTTAATGTATTTAACTGGTGAACTGAATCTGACCAATGGCAAAATGATGTGCAGTGCACTTGGGTAGTGCATTAATTGTCAAGAAAACCTGTGCCTTGGAATTGGTTTCTGTGCTTATAAAATGGAAGAAAAAAAATAATGAAAAGGTTATTTTCACTTGGGCTGTTCCAAGGTAGGATAGGTGAATTTTCTGTATCTTTAAATGAACCAAGAAACTACATTTTATTTTGAAGATACCAATGCCTTGTGTCACTTTTGTTAAAAGCGAACTTTTTATGTTAATGGAAAAATATTTTTTCATTTAGGTTATGTAGATTATTGCAGCTAGCAGTTTCTAGTTAAATAATAAATGGTTAGGTGCTGTTTTAACCAATGATTGGTCCATTTTATTATACCACATTTTATAAATCCAAATAAATGACATCCACTATCTTCCCCTCCCCCATCCAGAACATGGCTTATGTGATCAAAAACTGTCTGACATGATCTAAGCTCAGTGAATCCTTGCTAAAGACCATCGACCAATGGCATTTTCCCCAATAAATGACTAATGGTATATTTCTCAATGAACTCCAGTGTTTTTTTTTTTTAATTGCTTCTTTTCAAATTATGTAGGTTAGGCTGACCAGTTTGTATTTGCTTTCCAAACCTCTACTTCCCTTCTTAAAAACTGGGAGTCAGTATTGCATCTCTCTAGTTCTGGGGAAGAGAGCTGTCCCAAGGACAGCTCTCTTCCCAGAGGGAGACCATGCCAACTGCTTGGCTGCCACCTAACGAAGGCCAGGTGTGTGCACAGCAGGCACACATTGATGGGTAAAATGGCAGTACTGCTGGATTAATAGCAGCTGACTGCCTGGAATTTGTCACTGCATATCAACAACCTTGGGAGAAAACGTAAGAGAAAACCCTTGATCTACAGGTATGAGGTCCTTGCCCGCCACAGACCCATGCATGACAGATGGGGAAGGCCACCCCCCCACCCACATCTGTGGTCTTGGGTTAGTGGTGTATAACCTAAACATCCTGAGAGCTTGTAGTGAACATGGGGGCACCATTAGGAAGGAGGCATAGCGAGGGCTGGAGAAAAGCTTTACATACAGTGATCCCATTTTCAAGACACTTACAGATTCTTCCTCTTTAGAAACAGAATAATGAAGTCATTGAAAAAGATGAGACTGCAAAAATAAAAAAGGCTGGAAAGTTAACACTAAAGCACTCTGCACTAGAGGAGGAGGAGGAGGAGCCAGTGGATAACTCGGATGATGATCCCAAGCCAAAGCCGAAACGTGGAAGACCAAAGGTACTGCAGTTTTGTCTGGTATGAAAGTACCAGAAATGCTAAATTGGCTTCATAAGAATGGGTTTTCAATCAAGTTATACCTCTTAAGTGTTAATGTAGGCTAGTGGATTAAGAATATGCAGGTTTGGGGACCAGAAGATCCAACCTGAGCACTGATTTACTTGACCCTGACAATGACATACAAGAGCACTGCTTTACATCCTAGTGGTTCAATCCATCCAGTCATAAATAAGCATACAGTACCCCACAAACAAAATGGCCCAATTATCCAAAAATAGTATGTGAGCATTTAACAACTTGTACTGGAAGTTATCCTTGTCTTTAATAGTTAACAATTTGCCTACAACAGCCCTAATGAGCTGCGACACCTGGTGTACAGTATAGGTTAATACTGCCACAGAGACTATTCTTACAGTTGTAAGAGTGGTCTTGTATACATTCTTAGGGTATGAGCACCACAAACTGAAAGTGAGCAGTTCTAATACCCTAAGAATGAGCACAAGACCACTCTTGGAACCCCAGGAGTGATCTCAGTAGCATTATTGATGCATAATTTGATAAAAGATTGAGCAATAATGTTAAAATTTGAATGGCCCCAGACATGCCGATTTCAAGGACAGCTGTGCGTGACTCACTCTAAACAGAATAAGTTACTCATGCACAGAGGATGAGAGCTCCTTTGATATGTGATTTGTTCTTGTTGCTGCAGTAGGTTTGCAGTGAAGAGATTACTATCACCACTAATGGCCTTAAGTTTTCAAGGGATCATGTTCCAAAGAAGCATTTTTGCATCTGGGGTACCAGGCAAAATTGCCATTTGAACACATGAACCAGTTTGCGACCACCTGTAGTTTGCAGCCACTCAGATTTCATATGTGTACACAAATGTGTTACTCTACACTGAAAAGTCAACATAGACCACAATGAAAATGTCCTACATGGCTGGTCTTAGTGTTTTATAATCCTGGCATCATTCATCACAAGAATCAATGCCCACATTTTGCTGTGGGTAAACATGAGCAGTAATGGATCGCAGATTTTTGAGACTAGGAACAGGAAAGTGGCATCTCCAGAACAAACCTGGCATGGAACTAGAAGGTCTGGAGTGCCCACTGAACATTAAGGAGCTTTAGGCTGTGGGATGGGGGAATTTTGGTCATACCAGGCTTGCACGCATAAGGAGGTTCTATGATTAGAGTATTGTAGTCACATGTTCAGGCTTGAAACAATTTGGGGGGGTTCACTGGATGCTTGGGAATATTTCAAGGGGTGTGTTACCTTTGACACCAGGGAATACAGCAGTTGGCATAGAGGTGCCTGGTGCCACAGATAGTCATGCTATGTTGTATAGCCTTACACATGCCTGCAGTATGTTTGTGGATCTGCCCTACAATGATGGCAGTTGCTGTCACTGACTTGTATTCTGCTGTACTCGTGAGAGGGTGGGGTAATTCCAGTCACCAAGGGTGTTGCATGCAAATGCAGAGTATTGTACTTTGGTGGCACAAAATCAATGGGTACACTGTGGCTGTTTTGCACCATCCCTCTAAATTTGCCCTTGGCTTTACCCCTGCAGCAGTGCCTTCTGGACAACTGTGAAATGAGTATTACAAGGCTAGTTCCTCCTCCAAAGGACAAAAACATCAACAATATGCAATGTCTGCCTTAGTGGTCAGCTGACTATCTCCATAACACTGAGCATTTGATGTAGGGGTAGAGGATGGACTCTGCATAACTGAGTGAAACTGTGTGGCAAAACTATCAGACCAGTTGTACCAAAACAGAGCACTTTAAAATTGGGGCCCTTGGAGTTGAGGTCAATTTTATAAAGTGCATTTTCTACATGCCTCATAATGTTTTTAACAATGAGCTGTTAAACCAGCCAATTGGCAAGCACAGAAGTTAAGAACCAGAAGGATGTTGAGACTGGGGGGGAGGTGATGTGTGATGTGTTCAAGGTCCTGCAGAGCATGGTCTCATTGAAAATTAACCTTGGTGGTCCATTTCCCAGCTTCGTACAGTAACCAAATAACTTCAACTAGTCTCTCCTCCCCCCCCCGGGACATTTAGTTTCCGTATTCAAAATTTGGTCAAATTCCAGAACAGAATTCCATGAGCTTTTGGAAACTTCCTCTTTACTCTGTGGAATTCTACTGACAGTGGAATATCGAAATTCCAAAAGCCAAACCCAGACTGTAAATGACAGATTAATAATTTGCAGTTTGCATGAAGTGTAGATTACAGTAGGTTTCCACAAACTGCCAGAAACTGTGTGGAAAACTAATTCACAGCTTAAATTGTTTAGAAATTCTGCAAAATTAACTGAGAAATTCAGAAAAGCATTTTTAAATTGGAATTGTTCTTCCTGAATTAATTGGCAAACTTCCACATTCCACACAGGTAGTATTAACTATGCTGCATCTTTATGAAACGTGTTGAACTAAAGCTAACAGCCAAAATAACATTTCTTGGCCAAGATTATCTGTATAGTGGTTAACTGACAAGTAATTGTACATTGACTAGCATGTGAGAATACAAAAACTGACTGCTTATTTTTTCTTCCCAACTACTTTTCAGTTTTACAAAACAATATTTCTTTAACAGTTCTTAGAATATAGAAATTAGTTGAGGGTGTTTGGGAAGAGTTTAATAGTGAGCACTTGAAGGGGATTTTAATTCGCTGGAGGCAACTTTTTGACTTCCCTCCTTTCTTAAGAGTTATTGGCTACCTTTTTCCATTTACCAAAGATCATAGGAGGAGACTGGAACATAACTTTAATGCGTGACCTTAATAGATCTAGCAAACCAAAGAGAGGGACTATCCCCTGCACAGAGCTACATAACAAATATGATGGATTCATTGGGATTATGTGATCTATGCTGAATTCTTAACCCCACCACAAAGCAATATACTTATTTTCCCCAGCTCATAATTTCTTTTCTTTTTCTTATTCCAGGCTTGTAATTCATATCTAAGAATGTTTTTTATTTAGTAGATCTGCTCTACCAGGGCTTCAGGCCTGTGACATAGCTCCGCTAGTGTTTTCCAATCACTCTTGTCTGGCTCTAACACTCCTTGGATAGTACAGTGTTTGCTACAGTAAAGTTGTGCGGCACCATGCTGCCATGCATGGTAGTGGTATACATGTTCAATCGGTACCGCAACTGCACACCACTCTGTATATTGCACTACCATGTAGCTTTACTGTAGCAAGCACTGTAATGTTGACAGACTCCTCATGGAAGCTGAATAACCAATTACTCCAAGTCCCACAGAACTTTATGCTGGAAAATTGGGGCACCATAACAGAGATATGGAATGGGCCACTTGCAAGAAGATGTTAAGGGGAAAATTAATTAGATGAGCATCACGTGACTCTCGCCTTGATGCTTACTCAGGAGTGGTTGCATCTTGTGTGAGCTCCGCCAGATCCATTTTAAAACGAGCTCTGGCAGAGCCACTATGACTGAATGCATTAACTAGATAAGGGTGTTTCATGGGCTTAAACATAAACATTTATTTATTTAAAAAATATCAGATTTACAAACCTTTGAATTAGATACTCATTTACACAGGCACCACATCAAGAAGACCAAAGCAGTTCAAACAATATGCAATAGCTAAAGCAAATAGACATTGGGAGTCAAAGAGAAGCCCAGAGTGTTCACATGAAGGCTGTTGCATACACTAACTGAATCAAAGTACAGTACATTGAGAAAGGGCATATTTAAGCAGAGGCGAAGCGGAGTGCTTCCACCACCCCTGTAGTGATGTTACACGATAACACACACCCTGAAGTGTCTTATTGCAACTATACAATGGCTTGTTATACAGAATTTAAAGGCTGTTTTTGTTGGTGTGGAAAAATATTTATTTAAGAGAAAATGCAAGGAATGATCCAAATCCAATGCTGCAGTGATGTTACTGTGTAATAACATCACTGTTTCAATGGGTCAGCAGGCAATCAGCTTCTTACATTTTCCTTGCCACTGTATAATTACAAATAATGCCACCATCTGTATTAGTTACCTATGTTTTGCAATTTATTCTATGTACTGTTATAGCAATCAACTCAACAGAACCAGGCCATCATATACATGAAGGTACTGTACCCTAACTGAAAACACTGAGAACTATATGTTGTGACAACATGGAAGATGAACACAATGCTTTTTTGACTGATGTACAGTTCACATACATTTTATATAATACTGTATAAAAGTGCATATGCCCAAATGCCACATTTCATTACAAGCTGTTCTCTTGAAGGGAGATATGACTATATAAGGCCTAAAAATGGGCATCAGGTAAATGTGAACTGGGGTAGGTTCGTTATTGTGAGGGTATTGCATAGTTTATCTTTTATTGTTGCTCCACCAGATCAGCAATATTTGCACAAGCGGTGCCCAGTCACAACTCTGGCCTGGGTCTGATGATCTGGTTTTTACCCATACCCCACTGCATGTGGCTTAGTGATATACTGTACAGATGACTACAAAGTCTAACCCATTGAAGGCTGACGTTTTAGAAAATCATTATGTTTAAAATACCAAGACTCACTCTCTTCTCTCCCCATCACAATTAATCCTCTACCAGTGTCATGCTTAAATACTGGTGCTTCTATATCCATACCACTAAACTTATAATGCCAACAAGCCACTTCTGCTGTCATGAGCTACCCAGTCTGTGAAGTCCCATTCCACTTGTGGCATCCCCCAACCCCAAAACCAGGAAATTTTCCAGGGAGCAGCTCTTTACACCACAAACTTTCTGTGGATCTAGTAAAAGGCAGACTTTCCCCCTAACCTAGTATCCATTTGAGTATTTGACTGGGCATCCAGGTATCTACCCCACCAAGGGTATTCCTGGTTAGGAATGTAGCGCGATGAAATGGGTGGGTTTTACCCGTTTTTAAATCATAAGAGGACAAAGTGCTGGTTAAGGCAGCAATTTGCAATCAGTGGATGTAGACACTCAAGAAAACCTAATTTGGGAGGCTAAAGGTCTCCCTGATACAAGATAAGGATATTCAAAAGCAAATAAAGAACCATCTAAAACAGTCGATCATAGATAATACACAAGACGCTGCTAAATGGCTCTAATTCATTATTTGTGTTTTTGACAACATTCCTGCTAGATGGACCTGATGCACAGAGAACAAAAGTAGTGAATTGGAGCCATTTAGTAGTCTTACAGAAACCCCAGTTGGCTTGCTTTCATTTATCTGCTAAACTGACATTTGTGTTCCCTGGATAAGAACAGTTACAAGGCTCTACTGTTGCGAAACTAATTTTAAAGCAGTACACATGCTAAACCTAAGGGCATGGCTACATCACTGTCACATGAGACAGGGGGCATTGTAGGAGAAAGAAAGCCAATAAAACTATTTTGTTATGGACATCCACAGGGGTTATAAAACTACCATACAGCTAGCAAGCTAATTTAGGAAAAACTCCTAATAGCAGACAGAGGGAAGGACACACTAGGATTTAACATGCTTATCAAAACACTCTGCATATGTTTTTCGCACATTCTGGGTGGACTACTCTTTAACTTTCTGTGGTCTCAATTAACTCAAAACAGAAGAAAAATAGAGCTCTAAAGCTTCCTATATACTACACATAGGCACAGAAACTGGAATAAATGGTTCCAAGGAGTATAAACTCAGCAGAAACGTTGAGGGGATGGCAGCTCTGATAGCTGTTCCAGTCTTTTCACTGAAGGAAACTGAGCCAGGGAAAAGGTAAAATGCATTTCATCAGACTGTTTATACCAAGTACATGAACCTGCATAATTTATCTGTAAAGACAATTAAAAATGTTTCTAAATGCATTACTAACATCAGCTACTAAAAAGACAAACTATGTAGATAGAATATGGTAAACAAATATTGTTAATCCCAAAAGCTGAACTTTTTTAGTATATAAATATTTAAGAAATACCTGAAATCTGAGTCTTTCCTTTTGAGGCACCAGGTGACTCTGATAATCATTTGTTCCAAGGGTTTTTAAGTCAGTTTGAATGCATTAAATATCCTCTGTTCTCCTAGTCTTTAACAAAATGCAGGAACTCCACAGATTTGTGTTGTTTCTTGGCCAGATACCCAGCTAATGACTCTTCTTTCAGCATGATGGGATCCACCTCATGCCCCTTCCACATGAATTAAAAAAAAAAAAAAAAAAAAAAAAAAAGTGGGCTGGATTTTTAGGAGCTTCTTAGTGGAGGTGGGTTGTATCTTACTCCCCCCCCCCCAAAAAAAATGCTGCCTCCCACTACTCAAGTTCCAGTTCTTGTACCACCCATTTAAGAAAGAAAACAGTACCCAACAGTACTCTGCAACCATTGACTAACATGAAAGCGTATTTGAGGGCAGAAAACATTTCTTGGAGGGTAAGGTGGAGGAGACTATTTACACCTTTAGTCAGTTCCATGGACAGAAAACATGACATCACTCCTTTTGTACATGTAATAATCCTGTTGGCTCTGCCCACAGTCATAAAAAGTAAATGGTTTTGACCTCCAACTTTCTTCATTTGCTATCCAGGGGTTTCTTGCCTCACTAGATTAATGGCGGGCATAAAAAATAAGATGAAGAAATGGTGATGGTAAAAGCAGATTAAACAGATTTTGAAGAGGAGTTTGAGTGACTGATGCTACTGTTGGCATTTGGAGCCCAAGCACCCAAGGAGTACCTCTCCTCCAACTCCTCCAATCAACACTTTGCAAGAACTTACCACTGCAAAGGTTTTCCTCTAACTATCCAATAAGAGTCTGCTAACAAATTGATTGTTAGCAGACTTTAAAACCTTCCAGTCAGCAAGCCAGCTTTATAGGAGATAATGGTGCTGGTATCTGACACTGAGGCCTGCATAAGTTCTGTCAAAGACCGCCAGTCTAAAATGGAACCTGAACTATTAAAACTACCCTGCACACTGACCCCTCCTGGAAGAAAAGTTGAAGGATCTAGAAGGCCGCTCTCACCCGGAACAATTTGGTGATTCTGGGACTGCCTGAGAATGAAGAAGGTCCTAATTCCATTAAATTAATCCAGTGAGCCTGTACGTGGCTGGACTGTCTCCTAATGGACCTGGATACATAATTGAGCATGCCCACTGTGCTTAGACCTAAACTTGCTCCCAGAGACTGCCCCAGGCCATTGATCTTTTGCCTTCTAAACTGTCTTGACTAGGTCCATATTCACCAGCAGATCAGGGCATTGCAAGTTATCCAGTGGGAGGGTCACAGTTTGTGGATCATCCAGGATCTTGCCTTACAAGTTTGACAAAAAAGGACAGAGTATAGGGTGATGAAGTCCAAGTTTGGGCGGCACACATGAGACACAAAATGTTCTACCTGGCTTGCCTGCAGGTAACCAGATACAGGAGTCCATTGCTTTGATTCTGGTGCAGCTTGGGAATTACTGATGCGAGTCCCCAACTTATTTGGCTCTAAATCCATGGGCTGAGACTGTTACCAGACTGCTTTTGGACTAGCTTGGTTTATCTTTTTTCTGTGTTTTGCATGTAGTTCCTCAGTTGTATGACAAATGTTTTTTTTGCCAGGCTGTTCAACTTTATTTTTCACAATTGGAGTATTTCTGATGGACTGTAGATGAGCAGACCTATTGCATCATTAACATGTGAACATATGAAATTTGCAGGCAGATAAAAGCCTAGTGGTCTATCAAGTCTGCTTGAATGTGCAGCTAGCACCTCTTATTCTGCAGCTGCCCCCTCCCTTGACCCTCCCCCTTGCCCTGTTTCAGCCCCTTTTGAAGCAGCCCACTGTTCTACTGGATACAGCTTCCTCCGATAACTCATTCCACCCAGCTACCACCCTCTCCATAAAAAGTGTCTCCATCTCTCTCCTGAACCTTCCTCCCTAAAGTCTCATATCATGGCCCCGGGTGTCCCTCCTCTCCCTTACTCTGAACAGTCCCTCCATACCTGTCTTGTTCCTTTCATGTTCTTGAAGGTTTCAATATTATCCCCCCAGTCCCTCCCTCCCCTCCAGCAAGTACGTGTTCAAACTCCCTCAGCCTCCTCTCATATGGCAAGTCCCCCAGCCCCTGGATCAACTTTATGGCCCTGCACTGCACCCCCTCCAGTAACTTACTGTCCCACTTCAGATACGTGCACCAGTACTGCACACAGTACTCCAGGTGCAGTCTAATAATCTATGCAGTGGCAGAATCACCTCTCCTCTCCTTGAGGATTTACCCCAGCAGCATTTTGTTGGCCTTTGCAGCTGCCTTCCTACATTTTGCTGAGTTGTTCATTGACCCTGTAATGAGCACCATGAAATCCTTATCCTGACTCTGGTAGCTGCATTGCATCCAGCTGGTAACTCGTCCTTGGGTTTTTTGCCCCAAAATGTAGCATCTTGCACTTTTTGTCATTGAACCCCAGTTGCCAGGTGTCAGACTAGGTTTTCAGCTTTGCTAGATCATCTTTCAACCGCTGCCATCCCCTAGGTCATCCACCACCGCTCCCATCTTGGTGTCATCAGCAAATAAACTGGTCTTGCTCTTGATGTCCAATAATATGTCTTCAATGAATTTTCCAAACACTGGTCCCAACACCAAGCCCTGCGGAACATTGCTAGTCACTACCCTTGGGGATGAGCTCCCCACCTACTACCACCCTCAGTTGCCTTCCCTGAAGCCAGTTCCCTACCCATCTTGCCAGCTTTGCACCTGTCCTGTGCCTTCTAACTTACTTCCTACTTCCCATGTAGCAGAGTTGAATGCCTTACTGAAGTCCAGGTACAGGACATCCTCTGCATGGCTCCTGTCCAATTGCCTAGTTACCCAATCATAGAACTCCACCAGATCAGTTTGGCAGGATCTGCTGCTTTCAAAGACATGCTGTATGCTGTCCAGTAGCCCTTTGGCCTCAGAGGGACACCAGTGTCTCCTTCAGGATAAGTTTCCATCAGCTTACCCATGATGGATGTGAGACTCCACATGAGCTATCCTCCAATTCTGAGGTACACATCCCGAGTGTAGTGAGGCATTGAATAGGTCTGCCAAAGGTTCCACCAGGACCAACCACATTTTGCATATTTGCTTATTGATAACTCTGTTCTGCTTATGGTGACATAGTTAATAGGTTTTTGGTTGGTGTGTATTCTGCTTGGTGTTGCCTTTGAACCAGGACAGAAGTTGGGTGGCTACTGGTGAGTAGTGTTTTTTTTTTTTGCCAATGGGGTAATCTGTAATCTTATTTGTCTACTTTTCTTTTTGGCCTCTTTCCCTCTATTGTGATATACCCTGCTATTTTTGTCAGTTTTCCCCATCCATTGTTGTTCACCATTGCGCTTCTTCAGTTATCCCTCTGGTTTTGATTTTTGATTGCACAATTAACATGGCAACTATTAGTGATGGGGATAGTTCACGCCTGGTCATGTTTTTTTTTTTTTTTTACCTAATTTTAGGCTTGTTGGTCTGCCCGTTCCACTGCATTTGAAATGCCATCAAATACTAATTCCACAGGTCTTCTCATTGGACACTTGTACTACTGTATTTTGTTTTTCTTGAGGGAGCTCTTATCAAGTTTTTTTTTTTTTTTTTTTCTTAAATCAAGTTGTTTGACTAGCATTGATCCTTAAGTTAAGGGAGTGTATTGATTTGTTTTCATTGATGGAGAGGACCTGGCTTCAACCCCCCCCCCTTTTTTTATAATTCTAGGATTTTTGTTTCCTGGTTTGTTTTTAGTATGGCTTTTAATCATTTATTTTGTGGGAGCCTCTTTTGATTAACTCAATACTGTGGTGATTCATTGGTGCTTTTGATAAGGGTCTTCCCCCTGACCAACTAGTTGTTGAAGATTTTTGCCTTTTTTTTTTGTTTTATTTAAAACATGACTTTTCCATTTTGTTAGGTGTTTTGATTCAGACTCTCATACTAAAGCCATATTTTGATGGCTTCTGACAATATTTTCTAGTTCCTACAAATAGTATGGCTCCCCTTCCAATGTTACTACTACTTTGTCCCAATATAAACAGTGGTACATATCAGATAGTATGTTAGCTAATAACCCCTAGCCAGTTTATTATTCACCATTTGATTGTAGTCAATAGCTGATCATTTGATTCTTGGATTGTACTCTAAGGGGTTTACAGAATATATAAATGAGGGGGTGGGAATATTAGGTGTACATTTTGGATGAGTCCATGTCTTTGGTTCACGCCTGTATTCTGCTCTCTTCTAACCCCCATGCAGAGGGGAGACTTTTGGTTTGTACTTGGGGGGGGGGGGTTGGAACCTCCCTAGAGAAGTTGTGTGCTTTTTTTTTTTAAATTGGGGCCCTGGGGGTTTCCTGCCTGTCAGCATTCATGGACTGGTTCTATTAGGATGATTTTTGCCCCTAAATAATGGGGCACCAGTAGTGAAAGGATTACATGTTTTCTGTTTTCTGTCCTTCATTGTTAGTATGTTTGTTTCTTTGACACCTTCGAGGCCTGTAATCTGTGCCAGACTAATTTTGCATTTTTGAGCTGCTTTTTATCTGTTTACTTTTTTTTTTTTTTTTTTCCTATAATGATGTCACTGGAATATTTTACCTGGAATACTAAAAATGGTCAATCCTGGGTTAAAAGGCAAGTCTTGACAACTGAAGGCATTATAAATCCATATTGCTTTTTTACAGGAGACCAATATTATGGCCAATCAACTTTTCTTGTTCAGGAGGAATTGGGAGGGTCAGGTATTTGGTGCCGGTAAAGGTACCCACCAGAGAAGTGTAATCCTTTTACATCCATTCCTTTTTCGCTACTGTCAGAGGTGAGGGACAAAGATGATAGATGTTTTTGTGCATGGTCATCTGGGGCCAACATAATTCCTTTTGTGCTCAATTTGAGGCCCCACCAGTGATACTTCCTCCTTTGTTTCTGGCTTAACTGTGGCTTTAGCTCCCTTTTCACATCTTCCATGGATTCTAGGGGGGACTGGAATTGTTATGTGCAACAATAAAGACAGTACTTGGGATCGGGATGGTCACCGGCTCAACAAGACTTTATAGACTTTAATGATTCATGCTGTGCTGACCCTTGGCATATCTTACACCCCACTATCTGGGAGTGGACTTTTTAGTCCAATCCCCACAATTCTTAACTCCAGGCTAAATTGTTTTAATTAATAATTAATTGTTTGCTATAATTCATAGCTGCACAACAGAACCTATGATTCTTTCCGATCACTCTGTGGTTAAACTTAGATTGGATATTTTAATTGAATCAGACAGGGATCATTCCTGGTCTTTGAATACCCACCTATTGTCTGACCCCCCCCTTTCCAAATAGTTACTGGCCTAAGGGACTATATTAAGAACTCTAATCAAATTAATTGGACTTCTATCAAGGCTCTGGACCAAGCATGGAGATCCCTAAAATGTCAGTGGTGCAGTGAACTGAAAATTCCTGATTTACTAAGCTACTCCATTTCAGAGACCTAGTAAAATGTCTCTCCAGTTACCCTTGAGGACATTCATGTCCAGCTCTCTCAACTAAGTACAATACACTGCTCTCCTGCTAAAACGAGCACAGCCATCCCTGAAGGACTTAAAAGCCACCTATGTTGGGCAGGGTGAAAAAGCTAGCAAATTAATCATCTTGAGGCTATGACAGAGAGCTGCAGCTCACTGGATAAAAACTCTCCAAGACCCTGCAATACTGTCTCCCTCTAACATGAGGGATACACCCTGTATTTTTAGGGACTATTTAAATTTATATTCTAAGGACCCAGTGACTGATCATCCTGGTGGCATGTCCAACTTTTTAGATGACCTCTCTACCACAGTTGTCTCAACCAGCTTCCTTGAATTTGGGGAGTCCTATCTGAAGCAGAGGTCAGAGAGGCTATTACTTCTCTTGCATTAGGCAAAGTCCTGGGGCCTCATAAGTTTGCAATGAATTTCTATAAGCTATTTACTGACTAACTCTTCCCTCTTTGTTTCTTTGTAATTATTTACATTCAGCCGTTTTATTGAAGACACTATATTTTGTTTAGAAGCCTGTATTGTTACCTAAGCCTGGCAATGAAGAGGTGTGTCTGTGAAAACTATAGACCCATCTCTTATTAATGTTGATGCAAAGATATTGGCAAAAAGTTTAGCTTCTTGTCTTAGCTGGGTTTGGAGTGCCTTGAATGGCCCCTAACAGGTAGACTTCCTGAAGGTTAAGCTTTTAAGTGACCATTTTCACAAATTATTTCAGTTAGCTTCCACTTCTAGGGAGAAGAACCTTGATGTGTTTGGTCTCCCTGGATATGGAAAAGATCTTTGATAGGATTTCTTGGCCCTACTTAATTTGGAACTTACGAAAGTATGGGTTTCTGGATTCCTTCTTCAGCGGGTACGAATTCTGTACTCTCATCCCACTGCTTGGGTCAAGTGTAATGGGGTATTATCAGACCCTTTTGCAACTCTTTTGGGGGCACCTGTCAAGGCTGCCCCTTATCTTTTTAATTTGTACCTTGAACCTCTAACCTGTAAAATTCACTCCCTCCCCAGTGTCACAGGTATAAGTGTTGGGACCCAAGAGTTTAAAATTTCTACCAATGCAGATGATATTTTACTGTACCTATCTCACTCTGTCACCTCCAAGTGGCATTATCAACACCATTTGGTGAATTCTTTTGATACAAACTTGACTAAAACCTCCCCCCACAATGTCTTTAAATCAGACTCTGATGCTTTTGACTTGCAATAGGAGCCTAACTGTTCTAATATATTTTGGCATCAGTCTCTCAATTAAATCCCTGTTAAAATCATTAACCGTACTGTAGACCCCCAAGTAAAACAAGTCACTCTGGACTTGGACAGATGGAAATCTCTGCCTCTTACTTTATGGGATAAGGCTAATGTCCTAAAGATGAATGTTCCCCCTTGCCTTCTTATCCCCCTTAGATAAGCTAAATGTTGTATTACTGCTCAGCTGGTTTAAGAGCTTGCATAGGATCCTTTCCGGCTTCCAATGGGCACATTAACCACCATGTCATTCTTATGATAAATTGGTATTCCATAGGAAGTTTACTGGGCCTTGGTTATCTCACCTTTTGGGATATTTTACCTTACATGGACCTAAATAATTTTACTGGGGACTTTCTGTTTCTCTGGACCTGGTTTTTATTACAATTACATCAGTCTCTCAGTCGCACCAAATTGACCTCAAATCCCGGTTATATCTTCCTCCTCAAAACTTTAAATCTACTCCATTATTCTGGTCTCTTCAGGCACATGCACAAATTTGGAAACGCCTTGAGCTCCTTTATGTTAAGGATCCTGCAACAACCTAAATAGCACAATTGATTAAAAAAAAAAAAAAAACTTCTGTAGGAAACAATGGCCACACATGGTCACACTGACCTTTAATGAATTTATAGTGAATGGTAACTTCATTTATTTTGAACAATTGTGTGTATAATGTGAGTAATGTTATAAAGATCTTTGAGTTCTGGCCTGCTCCGTCACTGCCTTGCCAGCTTTTTAGTTCATCCCCATGGCTTAACGCAGCTGGTTCCCTCTTTACAACCTTGCCATCCTTAGTACAACAAGACCACCTGATTTCTCATTTAATGTCATCAGCCAAATGCTGCGGTACTGTCTCCAATAGTCTTATATTGGGCCAGCACAATCCATATTTATTGCAACAATGGCTGGTTTTGCATTTGGATGGACTTGTATGAGTATGTCAAGCAAGATGGATTCTGGCTGCAACAATTTAACATTATGCATGGAGTATATCTCTTGCACTCTAAATTGTATAGAATAAGGAGAGCCGAGACACCCATTTGCCCTTGATGTAATGAAACTGAGAGTTCCTTATACCATATGTGTCCTGTCCTCACATTGCATAGTTTTGGAACATTATACAATCTACATTAGACCCATTGTTGGGCCCACAAGGTGCCCTTCACTCTGGAGGATTGTATTTAGGAAATTACTGTGTATATAGTAGCTCACTCATGGGGACCCCTTGTAGGCTTATAATGTCCTTAATTTCTGCTGTCCTTAAACTTCTAATTTTAAGGCATTGGACTGACTCTACTCTCCCCATGTGGCTGGCTTGCTGAAATACTTCTATCTTTAATTATTGAGGAGTCTATAGCCTGTTTCTTTAAATCTTCATGTTCATCAGCCCAAATGGGAAACCTTTCGCTACCAGCACAGACTTACAGGGACTACAAAGTGGGGGGTAATTGGGGTGGGAGGGGAAGGTGTATGCTTGTTTTCTTTCTATGTTCCTTTGTTTGTTTTTGCCCTTATAATAACACTAGTTTCTATTTCTTTGCCTATTTATTGTACCGTAATTGTTTATGTATTGATATTGTTTCGTTTGTTCCTCAAACTTTATTTAAATTGCAAAAAAAATTCACATCAAAGCATAAAAAAAGAAAAATGGGAAAAGGCAGCTTCCATAAAACATTTAGACTCTAGAGAAAACTCTCATTCTTCAGATTCCTGTAGAGCGAAATTGCATGTGCTCCAGGACAGTTGTGCTCTGCTTATGAGAGAGAAAGCATAATAAGCCATTTACAAAACTAAATCAAAATGTTTAACAAGGCAAAAAAGCTGGTAAATTGGCACTCTTCTGAAAACATAATATTCCTAGATGCTTAGAAATCTTTCGAATGGAACTCTTGGGATATTTTTGTTTGCTACTCTAGAGTGTTTCCTCTTCCCTGCACAATTCTTTTTCTCATTTCATTTTCTGTGCAAGCAATTAAAACAGCGAGGACAACGGCAGAAATAGCGCAATGAGGGACGGCCACCAATCCACTTCATTTTCACCCTTTTCATTTTCTGTGCAAGCAGTTAAGATGGTGAGGACAACTGCAGAAATTGCACAATGAGGAATGGCCAGCAGTACAAGGGAGTTGCTTTAAAAAAAAGAGAAGGAATGGACGCAAGTATGCCTGTGGTTGGGGGGGGGCATTGGTTCTCATTAAGCGAGAGAGAAATATGGCCAGGATTTTAAATTTTATGTGGTGCTTTCAGCCAATGACAAAAGCAGGCTGAGCAGCCCTGCACAAGGGTATGTGGTAAGGTGGTACTTGGGCTGGTACTAATTTGTTGCAGGGCATCTATTGAGAAATAAATGCCCAGGTTGAAGTGATATTAGCCAGCCAGTCAGCATTGAGAATCCATTGTTGCCTTTTTCTAATGTAAGTTAAACACTAGCAAAATCATTGTAATGGTGTTTAATAGTGGACTTAATAGAGCAGATATATAATTGGGCCTAGTATGGGCTCTTCAAAAGCTGCGCTATTTGTGGTATAGACCACAAAGGATTTGCCCTATCAGAAAAAACTGACTACTATACCTTGTCAGTATAGTAAAGTCTGACTTGGAGCAGTGGAGTACACTGCCATTAAAGTTATGGGGCAGGATTAGTATTCAAATGAGCATTCTCCCTAGAATGTTTTACCCCCTGAAAATGTTAAATATATTTATTCCACTTTCTTGGTTTAATAGTTGCACTTCCTGATATTTAACCTTATTTGGGATGGTAAAAGTGCCATGTAGAGCATACAGTAAGCTTGCAACACCTAAGAATCTTGAAGGTCTTCAACTACCAGACTTGCCCACTTATTAATGGGCCAGCCATAGCATAAAATACCAGCAATCGTACAACACTACAGACCAACATCATTTCATCTTTTATTCCTCTGTGGCTCCTTCTTGAAAGGGATCAAATACAATTGTATGGCTTTCCCCCATAATCATTGTAGTTTGAAGAACAAACTGCTGCCTATCACCATAAGGCAGTCTGTAATGCTGGCCCGTCTGTGCAGCAGTTGGATTTCCTCTTGTGACACCGGCAACTCTGGTTTGGGAATGGACCAGATTCATTGAAGGACTGGCCTGGAGAAGGATGGAGCATCCCAAGAACTGCTCTCCTTCTCAGGGGAGAGGGTTGGGAGAATGTACAGTGGCAGACCCCTGAAGGAGGCCAGGAGTACCGAAAGTGACTGACATCTGACAGCTTCAGGGGGCAGAGCGAACAATGGACATCATTGCATGTCTCTGCCCTCAAGAAAAACTCCACAAAATTCTTCAGCCTGCTGGCTGCCCTTCGTGAAGCCTGCCTTGGCTCTGATTAGCCTCCAGGCCTGGCCCTCTGACCTAATCCCATCATTGCGGCACCATTGGGGAGTCTGTGCCTCAAACCCCACCCTGGGGGGAAAGCAAGGGGGTATCAGAGGGTCTTGGCTCAATATGGAGGTGGAAGCTGAGGTACATGACCAGGCTGAGTCACTGGGTGACTGGTAGCTTGGGAGCCAAAAAGCATAATAAATTAAAAAAAAAAAAAAAAAAAAAAAAGTCTAATGGACATCTCCATTAAAGTACATAAGCAAATGATCATGGCCCTGTTAAACCCTATTAAAGATATTGCTCAACTTTCGGATAGAAACCCTAATTTTAAGATGATCAGTAAGGTAATTCCAGAAACCTGGCTACTGAGTATCCCTAAATCACCAATTTCTAGGCAACTCCATTAGGGCCAACTAATTTAATTTGAACAGGCCAAACCTCAACTCAATATTTCTGATAGACTGGCATTTAAATACCTAAAACCAGCTTAAACATGCTGTAACGCAACATATTGGGCTACCACTATGTTTCTCAATGGCTAGCCCTTTCTTCCCCACCTTACAAGACCAGGCGTTATTACCCCATGCAATTTTAAAGTTTTGTCATGCCTCCCTAGAGGAGATGAACCAGAATAGATGGCACATGTCCTTATTGGAATAATGCATTTCCTTTAACTGTCTCAAAACATGGAAATACCTTTTCTTTATCACCCAAGACAAGTTATGATTGACACAATTTTATTCCTCATAACCTATATGCACCTCAGAAGCTGGTCAAAATGAGTAACCTTTAAACACTTGTACTAGATGTGGCTCAGGATAGGGAATGCTATACATATTTTCATCCAGCTTTATTTAGTGCACTTTATCATTGGGGCTCAAGGTGCTTTATGAGGACAAATTCATAAAAACAGTAAAAGCTATCATAAAACAAACTATAAATTGTTTGCTAACAGGTCAGCTAAACTAATTGGATGAAAAAGCTTGACTAAAAAGTTTTCAGCTGCTGTTCAAAGATTTCTAAAGACTGACTTTCTCTTGTGTGGTGAGGGAAGGAATTCCACAGGGTTGGTGCCCTGAAAGAAAATGCATGAGCATCCAATGTCTTGAGGTGAACCCTTGGAATTCCCAGGAAGCCCTCATCAGCAGAGCTAAGGGGATCGACAGAGCAGAAGGGCCATAGGATGTCTAGCAGATAGCCAGGCCCCAGACCATGCATGGCCTTATAGATCATCGGACTCATCTTGAAGGTGATCAACCACCTAATTGGCAGCCAATGCAGAGAGTACTGCGCATATATAATTTGACACGATCTTGAAAAACCAGTCAACAACCTGGCCACCACATTCTGCACCTGCTGCAAGTGGTGAAGCAGAGTTAACTGGCATTGCAGGGCACTGCAGTAATCTAGCCATGAGGTCACAAAGGCATGAACAAGAGATGCTGGATCACTTGGGGGATCAGATGTTTGATCTTGGTGAGGTTTCTTGGGTGGTAGTATGCACTTTGGACCACAACCGACACCTGTAATTTAAGCTTCAAGTTGCAGTCAAAAACAACGACACAGTTAACTCCAGTCGATGTAAGCAACTAGGAGTCCTCAAGCATCAACCCAGAGACTCTACCACATTACATCTTCATCCCTGGGCAATCGGATTCTACCACTAGTACCTCTATCTTATCATGATTCGACCTCACCCACTTGGCTTTCATCCAGTCTTTGATCTCAGCAAGGCACTGATTAAACACCAAAACAGCCTCTTGCTGTTCAGGTGAAAAAAGTATAGTGGAGTGCCTGCATAGCAGTGGAAGCTCTGCTAATACTGTCTTATGTCCCCTAGTGGCAGCATGTACACTGCAAACAAAATTGATCCTTGTGGAACCCCACATGGCAGGGGTGCTGGGGGGGGGGGGATCCCAGACACCATCCTCTGCATCCTGCCAGTGAGGAATGATTGAAACCAGTTGAGGACTGTACCAGCAGTCCAAAACAAACCTGCAGGCACTCCAATAGTACCCGGGTGTAAAGTGCTGCTAAGAGATTGAGGAGAATAAGAATGGAAGAACTTCCTTGATCCTTTACCACCAAAAGATCAGTTGGCACCCAAACGGGGGCAGTCTCTGAGCTATGCCCCTTCCTGAAACCTGACTGGAGTGGGTAGTGCTTGTCTTGAGTTAACAAATATATCTCCAGTTGATTAACCACCACCTTCTCAATAACTACCACCTTCTCAATAACTTTACCCACAAAAGGAAGGTTGGAGACAGTTCTGTAATTGACCAGGCAGTCTGGGTCCAGTGACGCTTTCTTCAAAAGGTGTCTTGCTGCCGCCTCCTTAAGTGCTAATGGAAGACCCCTGTCACCTAAGGAGCACAAGATTATTCTGGCCAGGACTGGGCCGATGACATTAACGTACCCCATTAGGAGGCATGTTGGTCCCAGATCCAAATTACAGTAGATTGGCCGCCTCTTCTGGACAACTTTCATGATGTCCATGACAGCCAGCTGGTTGAAGTCTGACCAGACAGACTGACGACCCATGACTTCCAGCTCATCGGTGCATGCTCCTTTTGAGGGTGCCAACTGGATCTCTGACCTGATGGAGGCAATCTTACCAGCAAAGGACAGAGCAAAGTCATCACACTTTGATTGTGGAAAAGCTCCCCCTGACTTAAGACGGGCAGGATTACACAGGCTGTCAACAGTATGGAAGAGTTGAGCTGGTCTGTTAGCTGCTGCAGCTATCTCCTTTGACAGGAATTCTGCATTACAGGAGATTGCTGATTAATCATTCCTATAATGGGACATCGATATAAGTTTGTCCTCCCCAGATTTGGACCTCTGCCAGTACCTCTCCAACCATCACCTCCTTGTCTTCCTCTCCCTGAGTGCCCCATCAAACCACAGGGATCTCTGGTGTGAAGTAAGGGGTCTAACATGGGCAGGTGTGATAGAATCAAGGACTTCAGTAATGGCCCCTGTTATAGGCTAGAACCAGCTCCCATGGCTCCTCGCACACATTCATCATACCTGATGGATTTTATGGGAATGTTGAGCAGTACATCATCTCTGGAAGGAGATGAGGGAAATGATTACCCTTTCTGGGCCTTTAAGAGTTCTTTGCACCAGAGATCTGAATAATAGGAGACCTTCATTCTGTAGCTGCAAAAGAACCGAAATACAACATGGTAAGGATATCAATGTCAGTCAAGAGACTGATATTGTCATTTTTTTATGACACTGGAAAGACCAAGAAACCAGTCATATTTACAAATTATTGAAAGTTGGTAATCTGGAGAGGCACACTGAGCTGAGGCTTGTTTCCAGGTGAGACCCAAGGATAGGGAGGAATGAAGCAGTAACAGTTCATAGTGTTTATACATAAAATTGATGGATAAAAATTGTACATAAAACTTTTCCGTCTGCGAGTCACAGTGGGACCAGCATCTGCCCAAGGCTTGTAGCGTACTTGAAAGTACTGACTGAAAACAATAGGGTTGGATTGACTCGCCCAATGCTGGCTTTAAAGTGTATTGTAGAAAATGCTTTGCTCTTTCAATCTTTGATCCAAATATCCAAAAGAGAAAACTTGTGCAAATAATGCAAAATCACAGCATCACTTCTCCATCCTAACCGCTCCCAACGTACTGCATCAGTGCATGATCACTTGACACGTTTCACAATTACTTGCTTTCTCAAACCATTGAGTCTGATTTTGTGTTTGCACAAGTTTTATCTTTATCATCCTTCTAGTACGCTCACTGTTTCACAACCGATTAATCCAGAGAATCCCAGGGCACCCTCTTTGTGTGAGGGGATACAAATACAGTCTTGAGTCTGTTCTGGGGTAGAACCCTCTGAGCCACTGCCCAGTGAACTCAGTCACAGGCGTGTGTATGCTTTGGGGAGCCCTGTACACCCTATTGTGTGTGAAATGCAGAGCTCAGTTCAAACCCCAACAGGCTCCTCTTGAGACCCTTCATATTTCCTCCCCTTGTTTCATCATGAAGTCCCTAAAGGTGCTTCACTATGGTAGTGTTTGGCCTTAAACAGTCCGACAGGCATGGTATCATTTAAAAAAAACTCTTCCCAAGGTAGCACAAACGCAAATGGCAAGTAAAATTATTTTAATTAATAAATGCTGTAAATAACATAAAGACAAAACATTTTAGACATTAGTTACAAGTTATTAAAAATAAAACGGAAAATAGACATAAAATCCTATACTTTAGAACTGAGATTTAAAGTCTACCTAGAGTCCTTAGTGCTGCAATTTTTTAAGTGCAAAGTCCTTGGAAGTGGCAGTTAAAGATGTTCATTCTTGGTAGTACAGAAGAATTCTTGAAGAAAATGTCTGCTTTTCTAAGCAGGTAGGATTCCAAATGCAACAAGGCTAAAATGGCAAAAGGCTTCAAACAAAAAGGCTCAGATTTCCCTCTGCATCATAGTATTAAAGGGTTTCAAAAGGGCAGATCCAGTGGATCATTTTACCAAGTTTTACCTGCAGCCACAGTCCTACCCTACATCCAGCCACCGCTCCTCCTTTCCACCGCCGACCCTGAAGCTGACATACCCAGCTGGCATATGCAACTACACCTGTGAAAGGGACCCCCCCCCTTAGCCTCCATGCCTGACGAGGATCCATTACCGCACATGCCTTCCAAGCATCGTCTTTCAGTGAAACTGTGGCCATCAAGCTGCCACAGCCTTGTGCTCCATTCCCCCATTTATTTCCCTAATGGAAGCATGGGTGTGCAGTGATGTCCATGTACTGACATGCAGATGTCTGCCATGCCTCCCCCCAACTATGCACCTGCACAACTGCTGTACCTTCGGGTGCCCCCAGGGATCAACAGAGCATGGCGTGCATCCACTCCTTCCCAGGACTAGAAGAGCTATCATCGGATGCTTAATCCTAGTCCTCCCCTGCCAACCACCGACCCAGGCTCGTTCCCCGAACACAGGTTGCCTGCATGCAAGGTGTGGCATCCAGTGCCTCACCCCTCAGTGCCACCAGGCTGGTAGGTCCAGTGGATAATGGCTGCCTTGTGACTGGCTCGCATTCTGTTTCTATGGTTACCCAACCAATCAAATTTTAGTATTTTTTTTTTTTATTACAAATGCAGATGTGCAGTTCTGAATATGGGGGGTCTGGTCAGCCAGTTCAAACCAAACCAGATTTCTAGTGAAACATTCCAGCCTTCCTCCTTGGTGATGGTTGTAGTTAAACTGCACTCAATACAGTCATTTACTTAAATGGTTGCCCATTCAGTTGGTGACAAGCTTAAGTCCCTGTAGCCTTGCAGATACAATAGGAAGCCAGACATTTGGTCTCCCAGGGATGCCGTGGTCCATTCAGACACACATGGTCCTGCCTGCATGCCAGCTCCGCTTAATTATTTCTTTTGTCTTTTGAATAATTAAACTCTAGCCTCTGCTAGCAGCAACAGTTTTTTTTTTTCCTGTAGTAACAAGAAAATCACTTAAGTCTATAGTGCCCATGTGCCTATACCCATGATCCCTTGCACTGACCACTATGAGTATCTCTGATGCATTATATCCATAATATTATATAAAACATGACCCAAAACAATAAGATTTTCTTATTTTGCCACAGTATGTTCCATTTAATAGAAAGAACATGTAAATAATAAGCAAAAACAAATGTATGCTAATGGAAGGGCCAGTTTCATCTGGAATTTACCAAACTTGGTGCACATAATCTCATTATAGTACTGTATACAGTTAAAGCTTATTGTGTATGGAAATTAGTGGCTACACAAGTTGTTGTGCAGGTACTAGAAGTTGTTCTGCCCATTCATAACATTGTTATGCATATTCTGTCATGTGCACCTGTATCCTTGCTTATGCTGTCTCCCACCTGACACTTGCTTTCAATCACACTGAGCGCAGCTTGTGCAGGCCACAGCCTGCCTTTGCGGCTGCACCAACAGTTCATGATGCCCGCCCTAAGGGGGAAAAGCTAGTGGAGCCAAAACAAGCAGAACAGGAAAATAATACAAATACAGATTTTTAGGTAGTCCTAATTTTTATTTCTGAAGAATTTTCCTTTTGCTCACTAGAAAGTGTGTGATACAAATTCTGTCTTATTTGTGGAGCGGTTCTTGGTCTGGCAGCTGACATACCTCTAACACCCCCACCTCTTCCCCCACACACACACGCCACGCACGCACGCACGCACACACACACACTGCATTATAAGCATTTTGATCAGACAGTGGCTGTTCTAAGCGCAACTCGGTGTGGTCACAATGCTGATGGGGGTAGGGTGGGGAAAGGGGCAGGAATACAAATTGATATGTCAGCTGCCACATCACACCTACTAACATTGGGTAAATATTCTAATAATGGAAAATAAAGCACCAGTGCTATAAAGGGTAAGTGTGTGTGTGTTTTTTTTTTTTTTTTTTGGGCAATGCATTGGCTCCTTTAAAGCCGGAGACTAGCTTAGTGGCCTGTGTGCAGCTTCTGGTTTGCTTTTCAGGGTGAGATCAGGATGAAAGATTTAGCAGACCCCCTAATATTGAAGGGTACTTACTGCATGATTTATTTGTATACACTGTGCAATGTAAACACATTTGTTACAGGGACACATTTCCCACAGCCCTCCAACAGATTCTGTAAAATTATTGCTTCTGATTGGTATTTGTGGTAACAATCGGCAGCAGGAGAGGAAGGGGAGTTTGCTTCTGCCAGCTGCAGAGCGCAGGAAGTAAAGCTGCCCCACCTACCCAAACTATCTACAGACCCTAATACAGGCACACGGAGTCTTGGTGCACAGCAGGAGTAGTAGTTTTGAAAGTTAGCAGTAAGGAAATGCAGGCATCTGTCAATACAAAATTAAGGAAAGGCTGTCAGACAGCTGTGATGGTGCACAGTTTTCTGTCCAACGTGTAGTAAATGCAGGGATGAGCTTTTATTTCACTTGTGTATGTTTCACTTTATTAATGGAAAGCTAAAATATTTCTCTGAAGAAATCTCCAGTTTGCCATTTTGCATACCTGTACGCAGTGGAGCACTCTAAGATCATTGAATGGACAGTCTCCTATTGAAATGTGTTATGACAGAATATATAAGAACAGCCCACCAAAACACGTTTAGGTTATGTCTTTCTAACAAATAAAATGGAAAAGTCATAAAATAAGGATCAGCTTTGTATATACCTGCAGCAAGCTATTTCTGCTGGGTGTTTCAGGACAAGTGTAAAAAAAAAAAAAAACAAACTTTACAACAGAATACAACTGGGCTTCCAGGGTCAGTCTGCTGTCAAGGATCATGTCAAGATTTCACTCTAGTAGAAGCCAGCAGTAGTGCTGATCCCTGGATCAAACCTGCATCTGCTCCAGCTATGCCTCCATCACACCCTTGGCCTGACCCAACACCACTACCTCAGTCTCGTCCAGGTTCAGCTGCAACCAGCTTGGAGACATCCAGTCTTTGATCTCAGCAAGGCAGCTGTTAACATCCATGGCAGTGTGTTCCTGGGAGAAAGGGTATATGATAGAGACATAAAGTACCTTACATGGAGGAACAGGATGCAAGGAATACACTATTTCAGTGAAAATGATGTTCCAGAACTAGAGGGCATGGGATGAAGTTGGAGGGAGGGTGATTCAGGGGAAAAGTGAGGAACAATTTCTTCACAGAAAGGGTCATGGACAAGCGGAGCACATTGACAGAGGAAGTGGTGGGGGCTGAAACAATCACAGGATTTAAGAATGCAGGAGATGGACCTAAGGGAATTCTTTTAGTCAGGGGTAAGGGGCAACAGAAGTCTAGGAAAAACATAAAGGGAACTTACAAGCTCAAACAGGCAGACTGGGTGGGCCCATAGGCCCTTATCTGCTGACAGTGTCTATGTATCTGCAGTATGTAAATGCAGCTGGGTGTCATCTGCATAGCAGTGAAGCACTACTCCATATTTTGAAATAAGTTCTTCTAGGGGTAGTGCGTATACCACGAATAACATCAGTGACCAGATCGAACCCTGAGGAACCCAGCATGATAGGGGCTTCGGGAATGAGTAGAAATTCCCATCACTCATTGCATCCTGCCAGAGAGATATAAATCAAACCAGCAGATGACTGTGCCAGTGTCTCCAAATAACTCTTGAAGGAGATCAAAATGTTGTGATCCATGGTATCAAATGCTGAGGAGAGATTGAGCAGTACAAGAATTGACTTGTCCCCTCTATCTCTAGCCCTAAGGAGGTCATTTTGCACTCTAACTAGTGCAGTTTCGGTACTATGCCTCATCCAGAAACCTGACTGGAATGGTTCATGGATCTTAAAGGACATGAGATGATCCTCAAGCTGCTGTGCCACTAATTTCTCAAATAATTTGCTCAAAAATGGCAAGTTGGAGATGGAAGGCAATTTGCCAAGATGTCATGGTTGAAAGATGGTTTCTTCAGGAGGGGTCTTACAAAAGCCGCCTTAAAGGCATCTGGAAGGACTCCCTGTAACGCTGAACACCAGGCAACCCTAGTGATCACCAGGCCAGTGGTCTCTGCGCATCTCGTCAAGAGACGCGTCTGGGCCAGGTGCAGTTAACAGTAGGTATGTTTCAGCTTTAAGATTAACTTTGTGACCTCTGCCACCTCCACTGGTTTAAACTCATCCCAGAGGGCATCCGATCCTTGTGGGTTGGTTACTGCAAGGCAAAGCTGGTCTCACTGATTGAATCCCTGACTGGATAGAGGACACCCTGTCATAGAAAAAACTAGCAAAGTCATCACACCATGTGATTGAAGCAGCCTTCTTTGGCTGCAGACAGACATGATGTAAAGGTCTGTCTACAGTCTGTAAAAGTTGAATTGGTCTGTTCCCCGCAGCAATCTCCCTAGACAGGAACTCTGCCTTTTTATGGTTGATTGTCCCTTGGTACTCACCGTAGTGATCACGCAAGGCCAGTTTGTCCTCCTCCAGTTGGGTCTTCTGCCAGCAGCACTCTAACCTCTGACCTGTGATCTTCATCACCTTGAGATCCCTGTCAAACTAGGGGGATCTCAAGTGAGATCTGGGTCTTATACGGACCAGAGTGAGAGCATCGAGCGCTTCTGAGATAGCATTTATTATAGGCCGCCACCACCACTTTGCTCGCACTAGCCACACAAGCAGCATCCACGTTGGATAGATCAGCTATTGCCAGAAGTCCCTATGAGGACAATCCCCTTAAAAGACAATAGCTGACTATCTCAGCAGGGGAAGAGGGTAGGGGGTGGGCCCAAACAAGAACTTCATGGTGCAGTGATAAGATCAAACAACCTGATAACTCTTGAGGTTAGTAACCCCAAGCCTCAGTGAGAACAAGTGTGTGGCCATGGTGGTCGGTTGCAGAAGTAACCACCTATGTCAGGCCCAGTGATGACATCAACTGGAGATTTTGTCCAAGTTGTGAGGATCTGTCATCGACCCAGGCATTTAAGTACCCCAGAATTAAAAATCTGTGTGCCTCCAATACCATGTCAACAATGAAGTCTGCAAGCTCCTGCAGAAAATTGGGGGATAAATGAGGAGGGCACTGTAATCTGCACTTGGACCCCCATACACTGTCACATACTCAAGACCTAGGTGATCCCACCACATGCAATGCAGAGCCCAAGTTGGATCTAAAACAGACTGCCACCCCTGCTATCCGTCTTCTGGCAATGCACTGTGGAGAACCCGTTTGGGATGGCCACTTACAAATATTATACCTGCATAGTCACCCAGCCAGGCCTCCATGATGCAAGCAAGATCAACAGAGGAAATAGTCTGCCATAATTGTGGTCTTGTTCCTCATTAACCTCACATTGCATAGCACTGCCCGGAGAGGGTTGGTGGATGTTGCTGACTACACAACTACATGCACACTGTCTGGTGGGAACCCTGGGGGTTAGAGATCACACATGTCAGGCCTCTCCAGATTCTACC
This sequence comes from Neoceratodus forsteri, assembly GCA_016271365.2. NCBI lineage: Eukaryota > Metazoa > Chordata > Ceratodontiformes > Ceratodontidae > Neoceratodus > Neoceratodus forsteri. The sequence continues at coordinate 1,063,517,190 of CM057451.1, read as the reverse complement.
TAATCCCAGAGCATCTCCAGCACTGAACAATCTTTATCCTGCTCACCTCAGCCCCACTTGCTACCCCCACTGCAGCAAACCAGAACGTACCCTCGTAATACTGACCTCCCTACAGTGCCTTGCTGTAGTATTCAACAGTTGGAGGTTGGAAAAGGGACACAAGCCATGCAGCAGGGGTGCAGCATAGGCAAGGCAGAAGGGGCCAGAATCCCTACACATCCTGAAGAGTTAACCAACTCACCACATCTATTAGCCTATGCTTGTTCCTACTTAATTCTTTCCTGAGAGAACCTTTTAGCAATCGCACTAATACAATACTAAAACCACTCAATATATTGCACACAAATATTTTATCTATTAAGTTTCCTACCCTCAAACACAGTCAACCAAGCATTCACCTTTAAAAATTAAACCAAATATTCATACACGCATACAGACGCTAATTCTATCATAAAAAATATATGAATAGCTTAATTTCAACCACCTAAAAACTCTATTTGCTTAAACTAAAGCAACCCCCTCCCCCAACAGGCAAAGATTTTAAGTAACTTTCAGGAGAGAAGAACCAAGAGTGCCATAAAAGTTAGGGAAAGTTGTCCAAAAGTATATAGAATAATGGTAGTGTTCAGCAGTGATAAATCAAGAAACTGTTTTACGCCCATAGAAAGCACAGAGCACTCTGCCCTGGGCTCCAGGCCAAACCAGGCATTTGGCCGAAACAAAACATAAATGAGGAAAGCTGGTGGGAAGGGGGGGAATGAAGACCGAAGTAAAGTTCAGCTGCTCCTCTCACAAGAGCTGAACCAAATTGCTGGCAAAAGAGTGTTCAGCACTCGCCCAGCAGCAGGCAGAAGGTATATCCAACACCCCTCTCAATGAGTTTAGGAGAGTCAGAAAGTCTGCAGAAGGCAAAGAAGCTGATGTGTACCCTGCCCAGTAAGTAAAAAGTGCCTTGCTTGTCATCCATGGGTTAGTTCCAAAGATGGGGTGTATTGATGCAAAATAGTGCAGTGATACAGTCAGTAGGGACAACATACTGCCCTGAGCAGTAGGAAATAGCTGCTATAATGGCATACTCCCTAGTAGGCATGCACAGACTTTGTTCCCAACCCCTAGGTGCTACCAGCCCTGGAACCTGTCCCAGTGTATAGTCTCAAACAAGTGGTAGTTGCCATTAGCAGCAGGATACTAGGTACAGTCTGATGGCAATGTCCCCCTGAGCATCATGACATTCCCCTGCTACATAAAGCTCACCACGTGGAGCCATGTTGATGCCTGACTACACTGCTGGGTACTGTACAAGCTCTGGGATGGTTGCCAGGGTTAGTGTCACCTGGAGGTCTGGGTCTGTGCTTGCCTACCATTGAGTACCCAGTCCTAGCAGCTCTTTTCAACTGTCCAGGGCACATCTGCCTAGTGCCACCTCTGTACCCAGCCATAGCAACCATGTCCTTGCCACCCACTACAGCTCCTTCACAGGTCCCTCTTCATTGTCCCACATCCTCTCAGGCTCCCTCTCCACTTGTATCCCTCCAGACCTCTGGCACAGGGCCATTAGACCAGCTTATGGCTGGTCTAGCCGCAGCCCTGATAGCTTCCAAAATCCCAAATAAGGAGATTCTGCAGCCCCACCATGGAGCAAGCCCCCTTGCATCCTGGTGCACCACATTTTCTGGCACAAGGGTGGTGCCAATTTCAACACGGCCTGCGTTTGAAAATCGGGATTGCTGCAACATTTGGTGCATGGTGCCTCTTGCATCAATTCCTTTTGGTGCAGGCACCTTGTACCACATTTTACTATCCAAATACTGGGCCCCCTGTTTCTTGTGTAGCAAAACGCCATGGTGCTGGGCTTGAGAATGGATGGAAAGTGTGGGACTCCTGTGCCAATATTAACCTTCTGCACACCCTAATACATACAATTCTTAAAAAGCAGTCTAAAATGAGGTTTTGATCTACAGTCCAGAGAGTATTGATTTTGGACAAAACTGCAAGTAGTGTATGCACAGCAGTAACTTGACAATTGCTCTGCATCTGTATAGTAGTCTGTTCATCCCATTGCTGTCCTATTTCTTTGAGCTTAACACCCAAACTGTATAGATTGATTTGTTCTACTTGTTGCATTTATTATTGAGCATATTGTTGTGCAAGTTTCCCCCTCCTTAGGGCAATACCCTTCTGCTAAAGCTTTCGCAACATCACGTTCCCTACAGAGGTGTGCAAATGTGGTTTGTGGTTTAAAACATTTATCATTAAACCCCCCCACCCCACCACCTAGACCTACTGTATATTTAAAGCAATTGCATATTATGCCAATGTACTTCATTTTACATGCACAAATCTTTAGAGAAAATTTAGTTTTGTGCTGCCCAGGTGCATTTCCCCATGGCTTAATCCCTGTAATGGTTGCTCCCATGCAGCTGGCAATATTGACACATGTACTCCTGCTAGTGGGTATTGTTTCACATATCTGGCATATTGTCTGTCTCCCTTCCCCGCCCCCCAAAAAGCCTGTTCCTTTTATATGAGCCAAAGGCCTAATGTTTTCAACCCTTCAGCCCTTGAAAGGGTGGAACCATGTCAAACTGAAGCAGATCATTCTAATCCCTCCCCCTTGGTAATGGGGCATTTGACAGCTTTTGTAGAGTGGGGGAGGGCATCTACCTAGCATCAATGAGTGATAAACTGACTACACTAGAGTTGAATCAGTCTTCACTGATGTAATGCATTAGTGAGTTCTGACACCAATACTGCAGTATACAGAATGCACAGGACTGGTGGTGCATTTAAGACTGGGGAGGGAGGATGCTAAAGGATGGTGTTGGCTGGTGAATGAGCTAGATGGAGGCCACATGAGTGAAAATGTGACCACTGAGCACTTGAGGATCTTGCTGCACACATGGTCTAGGATTGGTATGGTGGAGAGTTGCATGGGCCTCTGTCACAGTATAACAGGAAACCTGTAGAAGAATAGGGCTATAGAAATGTATAGGTGAGGGGAATGAAAGGCAGCCAGATAATTATTTTAAGGTATGGGGGGGATGGGAAGCACTGAACATGGGTCTCCACCTGGGGAAGAAGGAAATGGAGAGAGGAGGTTTTTCTATTTTAAACTAGATTTAGAAAATTGGTATGATCTCAATATGAATATCCAATTATTCATGGCATCCAGGACAGGATGATTCACAACCTCCCTACACCTGTCAATATGATTTGATTACTATATAAGAGGTTTGCCCTTTAAAATGGTTTTTCTGCTACATGCATGCCCAGAGCCATACCTCCAAGTAGTTTTTTCCAAATGTAGTAAAAAGGTATGTGATTCCAAACATCTAACATTTGTTACATTTGTAGATCACCTGGGCTCAGTGTATGGTATTTAAACTTATCTCAAGCAATCTGTACTACAGTATACATCCTACTCCTACTGTGTTGCATGTGTTCACTCCCGAGTATCTAAAGACAAGCATAAAGCAAATCTAAATTTGACCCAAAATGTTTACTCTAGCTGTTGCATTAGACATTTTTTAAGGTGGGGGCTACTTTATCCAAAGGTACAGTATCCTGTATACCAAGTACACTATTTTGCCAAAGGCAGTAAAAAATATGCAAGTAGTAATGAATCCTGTAATCTGGGCATTAGTTCCTTTACCTCTATAGGTGTAGATCTGCCGACTAATCCAAGTGCTCCATTTCCCTTGGTGTGGACACTAAGTTTATGTGGCCAGTTGGAGGGCCTCTTATGAAGTGTCACTTTGCATGTTCATAGGACCAGAGAACTGCAAACTGAAGGAGAGCAGTTCAGTGGTCCTCGGGACACAAGCTGACAATCATATATCCATAAGAGGACCTACAAACAGACGCAGAAAATTTATTAGCTACATTTTTTTAAATCCTTTTTTAATAATAAAAAAAAAAAATTGATTGCACATGTGGTCAGCTAGAAGCCCATTACAGGGGCTGTTTCCATGAGACTCTTATGATGATAGAAGTACCTCAAGTGGAACTGATGGAAGCACTGTGATTGGTCAGGGACTCTCCCGTGATTTATAATTCAATAGTGATCTTTGAGGATGTCTCCTCCATTGGGCAACACTTTTGGAACTGTAAGCCATTGGTGTCCGAACCACTCAAACTTTTCGCTAACTGAGGGTGCCTATGATAACATGCAATATCTATCTATACCTGTAGAATCGTAGGTAGCCCCATTTCTCCTTGGTTCTGTCAATCACTTATCTGATCTGTAGAGAAATAACACTGATCTCGCACATAGCTTTTCTGTTTTTTCAATGTTGTCATTTTATGCAATCCTCGGAGAACCTTAGATTTTGTACTTGTGGCTACAAGATCTACTAGGATGATGCTCACATGGTTTGTTTGCTCTTTGAGCCTGCTGTACAACATTGGGACCTGCAAGATCTGCCAGGTATTAAGCCAGACCATGAGATGCTGAAAGAATACTTTAGAAAGCTATAGAAGATCAAGTCAGCTTCTATGTCCTTCAACCACCTCTGGGAAGGAAACTCCACAGTGTTCAGTGATGCTATTACTGCCACGGTTGTGGAGGACAAAGACCAGGATAAGTAGAAGTTGTCCCCTCCTGCAGCCATCACAAGCATAAGGATAAGGCTCGGTGAGGTAGAAGTCTCAATTGAAAGGGGATGGATCCTCACTGTTATCTGCTCTGGTGATGATTACAGCCCTCCTGACAATTGCTGACACACCAAGGTGTAGATGAGTCTCTGGCACTGCCGTACCTACTATGGATGGCATGAGCCCCCGTCGTTTGACGTTAATCCTTTGCCATTGGTTGTCCTGGGCAATTTACAGTATGCCTTTGACTCTAGGTTGTGCTGGCATCATTCTCTGAACTACTTCGATGCCTGTTACCATCATTCCTGCTGACAATAATGGTGATCCTGTTGGCTTCCCCCTGGCACCATCCACCCTGAGATCCAGAAGCACACCTATCAATTCCTCTCTTGCAGGAGCGGTCTTTATTGCTGGCTTAGTAGATTGATCTCATTGTCATTTCAGACAACTGGGTAAAATACAGTCCTGATCTTTCTAATATGAAGGAAGATTTGGAGGATAAGGATAATGGTCATTATTGGGGGGGGGGTGCATTCAGTTCTACCCTCTCCTCATTCAGTTAAGACACTGTATACCTTCTACATCTTCCCCTGGGGCTCCCTCTTTTTCGGCTTACGTCCAAAATGTAATGGGATTTGAAACTGAGGATTTTAATATTTAAAAAAAGCTTGGGGAAGTTATCACTGCAGCCTCTGTTTTGGTTCCACCTATAGATCCTGCCTTGGATGTTACCTTTGCCACTTGGCATAGGCCTGATACCTTGCCTGCAATGCCTAGGAAGGCTGATAATCTGTATCCTGCCCTGTCTGAGCCTCATTATACTTTCCAGCCTGAGACTGATTGTGATTATAATGGCTGCACATGATCAGCCTAGAGCCCCTAGACATATCAGCACTTTGCCTCCTGATATAGAATCCAGGAAACTGGATATGGGCCAAAGAACTTGTGCCTGTGCATCCGTATGCTTAAGAATTGCAAAATAACAGACGTACCTAATTAAATATCGGAATAGCCTATGAAAATCTGCTATGTCTACCATTTAGTCTACACCTAATGGTCTTGCAGTACCTGATGGTCCCGACAAGGCTGACTTGCTTACAATTGCCTCAGCTGATGTGTGGATACTGGAAAGCATCTGTGATCTGCATACATTTCTGATGCCTCTGCCAGGGCTGTGGCCTCTAGAATATGGCTTGGGAGATCTTCCTGGCTTAGTGTAGCTGGATTTGCCACTGAGGTGCAACAGGTTATGCTGAATTCCCCTTTTAGAGGCTCCAGGCTGTTTTGAGGGTGATGTTGAAAATGCTCTGAGAGCATCAGTACTCCAGGATGATTTTAAGGTTACTCAGATCTCTAGTCCCTGAACCCATATGGGGTGTGTCACAGGTTTGTTTCACAAGCCTGCTGCCTGTGTTGGCTGTGCCTTCCATCAGCAGCTCCATGCACAAAACCATAGTGATGGCCCCTCCTAGGTCCTCTTTTCCCCCACAGTGCCCATGCAAAGGCACCTAAAGGTATGGGTCTGGGCAGTTCCTCTGCTGCCCTGGTATATTTTGACTCTCCACTTCCTCTTCTCTGCTCCAGGGGTGTTGGGGAAGGGAAGGATCTTTCTTCCACTGTCAAAGTGGTGGGAGATCATGTTTGAGTGAGTCCTAGAAATAGTTAAAGGGGCATGCTCTGGAGTTGGAAGTTTACCCTTCAGTCCATCCTCCACCTCATTGGCATTATCCTGCAGGCCACTCTTCTCTTCTGCTAGAGAAGGTTCAATCACTTATTATAAACAAGTGGGCTATGTAACTTGTTCCTCCCCAAGAAAACAAAGGGTTCTATTTTTAATTTGAGTTTCACCAGGAAGGCACACTGAACAAAGCTGCTCGTCTTAAGGTACATCCGGGGAGTTGGAAGGCATACATTAAAACTTAATCAGCACAACAGTATGCATTGCCAATATATGGAAATAGGAAGACATATAAATAAGTTGTAGGCAAGCAAAACAGAAAATAGTGCAAATTATGCATAGGGTACTTTACCAAGTAGAAAATAATAAGCAGTAACAGGCATCAAGAAATTAGTCTGTATGTATATTCCATTACATCATAGTGAATAGAAGGTCTGCAAGTGTGGTAATAGGATAACTATTATAGCCCATTTAGATGCAACATGGTCTGCATAGTTGCAGTTCACAGATGGGTAATTGCGTAAGGCTGAGGAGATGGAGAAGGGGGAAGAAGAAAGGCAAACCTGGTGGGGGAAGGAATTCCACAGTTTAGGGAAGCAGTATGAGAAGGCTGCCTGGCCAACAGTAGTTGTATGGCACTGGACACCTAAAGTACAGGAAACTTTAGGATCTAAATGAATGGGCAGATGGTGGGGGGGGATTGTTAGGGAAGAGATGAGATAAGTAGGGAGGGAGCCAAACCAGATTTGGAGACTAATTTAGCACAGTGGAGATGTTTTCTATCAAGAGATGGTAAAGCCAAGATGTGGTAAAGTTGACAGTGATGAGAGAGGATATGAACGTCGAGTGTGAAGTGGCAGATGGAGTTGGAGGGTGTCCAATCTGGCTAGGGAGATCTCAGGCATGGCACTGTAGACTGTCGCAGTAATAAGGTGGGGAGGATCATCTTCTGGATAAGTTCACACCTAGCTGGGAGAGGGAGGCAGTTCCGATTCCTAAATAGTGCGCTTTAACTTGGGGCTCAGCTTTTTTTAGGATGGTGTCCACATGACCAGACAAGGTGAGCTGTTGGTCAAGCCAAACCCACAGATATCTGAATGAGGTGGTGTCCTTGAGGACTGTCCCATTGTGGATGTGGAAAGTGGGTAGGGAAGGGAGCCTTGGGAGTCTCTGCCTAGTGCCGGAGGTCATGGAGACAGTCTCTTGGCATTTAGGAAAAGCTGATGTGAGCAAAAACAGCACTGAACATCATTGAAATCATTCTGTTTCAGATACTTTCTGGATAACGAGTGTACAGGAGGTATACATCCAGTACAGGAATGGAGACCTAAACCTGCTCAACTATGGAGTCGCGGTATGCACAGATCGCGCCAACAGCTCTCCTTGCCTGCTCCTGCTCACCCAGACTATTTTCTTTTATTCTTTAACAGCTCATAGCTTCATTTTTCTAAACATTTAATTCTACAGTTGCGTTTTTGTTTCCGGTGGATGCAGATGAACTTTGTTAGATATTTTTCTCTTGAGATGGATGCAGAGATGCATCAGTCTCCTCAGTTATACACTTCCTCAGACTCCAGATAAGGTCCCAAAGATGTCTAAAGGCCACAGCTCTCTCTGGTCAGGCTCCTTCTAAGACAGAAGGGCCTTCCCCTCTCTAAGAGGAATGATATTTACTGGAACTACTACCAATTAAGGACTCACTTACCACCCTTGCTGTAGAACTCACTTCAATCCAAAAAAACATTAGTGATGCATCTCAGAGAGTTGGTGATGTGGAAGCCAGGTCAGTATCCCTTGAGAAATGGCAAGACCGGCTGGACCCTGAAGTCTCTTCACTCTGTCAGCACCTGCATAAGACTGAATTGAAGTTAGAAGATCTTGAGGGTAGAAGTAGGCAGAATAACTTGGTGATTTTAGGACTTCCTGAGGATGCAGAAGGTTCCACGCCTTCTATATTCACCCAAAAGTTGTTAGACAAGCTGGTCAGACCATCGCCTAATGGACTGTAATATGTGATGGAACGGGTGCATCGGGTTTTGCGCCCTAGACCTCCACCTGGCACACCTCCTCGGCCCCTTATTTACATCTCCTAAGCTACCTCGACAAACATGTGTTGGCTAAGATCGGGGACATTGTCTATCACCTGGGAAGGTTATAAACTCTGGGTTTCACAAGATCTCCCAGCTACAGTTGGAGAAAAGAGGCAATCTTTTCACCCAACCATTTCTAAGCTTATATCAGCTGGGATCAAATTTCGAATGTTGTATCCTACCCAGTTGCAAGTTCGTCTGCAAGATACCTGGCACACATTTGAGGACTCGGTTTGTGCCTCCAAGGAGCTTCAGTCCCTCCTTCCAGACTTGTTTAAAGCTGGCTGATGCATATTTCACGTCATAACTACATAGCTGTCAATTAAACTAAGTAGTGCGACATAGACTCCTGAATTGCTGCTTCTGTTTTCTTCCCAGAACCTTATTTCTTTGGAACTTTGACAGTTCATGGTTTCTGCTCAACTATAAAAAAAATTTCCAGTGGTGTCATGGCTCTCATACCTTTGCTGCAAAAGGGGAACTGGCTTTGTGCCCTGGATAGGAAGGGCTCATGCATTCATATGATTGGCAAATGCCACAGGTAATACCTCTACTTCATGCTGGAGGGCAGCACTGTACATTCCTAGTCTTGCCTTTAGTTAATCCTCAGTTCTGTGTACATTTAACATTCTCAGTGGTTGTGGCAGCAGACCATTGGAGGGAAGGTCTTGTCTTTCTTTATCTGGATGATTGGCTTCTGAAGGCCCTGTCCAATAGTGATTCTGTACATGTTGTCCAGAACCAGACAGTAATTTGAGGAACTGGGCGTCACTGTACCAAAATCTCTACTTTTACTTATCAGTGCCTCCAATATATTTGTGCAGTGCTGGACACAGAGGGTATTTCCTTCTGCCTCTAGGCAGGGCAGAAGCTCTTGTTGCACAGGCTCAGCTGATATACAGAAGTCTTTACTTGTCAGCTTGGGCAATGTTGTCTCCTGTTATCATTATGGTTCCCTTTGCCCAGCTCCATTTATGCTTACTACATTGGACTCTTTGGATGCAGTGAAATCGACATATGTATAAGCTAGAACAAAAGGTCCTCATTTTCTACTCAAGGTGGTATCTGATTTCATAGAAACATAGAAGTTGATGGCAGATAAGGACCGCAAGGCCCATCCAGTTTGCCTATTTCTTTCTACCTTATGAATGTGCCATTGGCCTTTGCTCTGTCAATGGTCTATCTAGTCATACTCGTCTATATTGCTCCTTTATGCCTATCCCATGCCTGTTTGAAGCCCTGCACTGTATTCATACACACCACTTCCTGAGGTAGGCCATTCCATGCATCCACCACCGTTTTTGTGTAAAAGAACTTCCTCACATTGCCCCTTAATCGGCCTCCCTCTAATCTCATGCTGTGTCCTCTTGTCCTGCTATTTTTCTTGTATTGAAATGTTAGCTTCTTTCATTTTAATGCCCTTAAGGTGTTTGAAGCATATCACCTCTCTCCCTCCTTTGCTCTAGGGTATACAAATTGAGCTCAGTTAATCTGTCCTCATATGTTTTCTGATGCAGTCCATGCACCATTTTGGTTGCCTTCTCTGGACTGCCTCAATTTGGTTAATGTCCTTGTGAAGGGGTGGCCTCCAGTACTGCACACTGTATTCCATTTGGCGCCTAACCAGTGTCTTGTAAAGAGGGATCATTACCTCCCTCTTCTGACTTGATACCCCTACTAATACACCCCAACATCCCTCTAGCCTTGCATACTGCTTTAGTGGTCTCCAGCCTATAGCTGGCTTCAGGGTTTCTCTTCCCTATGTGCATGATCTTGCACTTCTTTGCATTAAACCCCAATTGCCACTCTTCTGACCATTTTACTAGTTTATCCAAATCTCTTCTCATTCTGCCCACACCATCTGGATCATCTACTCTGTAGATCTTGGCGTCATCTGCAAACAGACAAACCTTACCCTCCAGTCCTTCTACAATGTCACTGAAGATGTTGAAGAGGACTGACACCAGGACTGATCCCTGAGGTACCCTACTTGTGACTTGCATCTCTTCTGACTGTATACAGTTTGCTACCACTGTTTTCTGCCAGTCAACCAGTTTGCCACCCAGTTGACCAACGTCTGACCCACCCGAGCCTACTCAGCTTATTCATCAATCTTCTATGTGGAACAGTATCAAAATGCTGAAGTCAAGGTAGACGACATCAGCTGCTCCCCCTTGGTCCACCACTCTGGTTATCCAGTCATAGAAATCTGAGATTAGTTTGACAGGACCTTCCTTTTGTAAACCCATGCTGTCTTGGATCCTGTGCTCCTATGGAGTCCAGGTGTTGCACTATCCTTTCCTTAAGGAGTTTCTCCGTAATCTTGCCCACTACTGAGGTAAGACTAACTGGTCTGTAGTTCCCTGCTTCCTCCTTGCTACCACTCTTGTGAAGCAGGATCACATGAACCCTTCTCCAGTCTTCTGGGACCACTCCTATGCTCAGAGACTCACTAAACCATTCTGATAATGGCTCTGCTAGTTCCACCCTTGGCTCCTTTAGTACCCTGGGATGTATGCCATCGGGTCCCATTGCCTTGTCCACCCTGAGCTTTTTGAGCTCTTGTAGGACCCTTTCTTTTGTGAAGGGACTAGTGCACACCTCCCCCCCCCCATGTCCATGGTGCTGAGCTGCGCGCCCTGCCCTACCTTCTCTTCAGTAAATACTGAGCAGAAGTATCTATTTAGGATAGATGCTTTTACATGGTCCTCCTCCTCATATGCCCCCTTATCCCCTTTCATCTTGGCAATACCCCCTCTGGACTTTATCCTTTCTCTAATGTATCTACAGTATAGAAAGTCTTGTCAACTTATTTTACTGTTCGTACTAGTGTTTCCTCGGTTTGGGCCTTTGCCTGCCTTACTGCCTTCCCTGCTTCCCTTAAGAAAGTTTGGTATGCCTCCCTATCTTCATCCTGTTGCATTCCCTTATATTCCCTGAAGGCCAGCCTTTTGGCTCTGTCCTTTTCTGCTACTGTGTTTGAGAACCAAAGTGGTTTCCTTCTTCTTTTGTACGTCCTTTTCTCACTAACTTGCCTGTACCCCCTCACCTGTATTTCTTTTTGCCAGGGCTAGCTTAACTTTGGCCATCTTATCAGTCGGCTCCTCTGAAGTCTCATATTTTTGTCTTGGAATGGGATGATTTTGTTCTAGTGGCCAAATTGAAACATTCTATGTAATGGTCACTGGCACTCACTGGCACTTGTACCTGGAGATCTGTGATCCTTTCCCTGTTTGTCAGTATTAGATCTAGGATAGCCCTGTCTCTTGTGGGTTGTTGTAGCTGTTGTTTCAGGCCCTCCCCCTGCAGGGAATCCACTATGTGTCTAGTTCTGGCAGATGTCCCTGCTGGTATTGACTAATCTGTATCTGGCATGTTGAAGTCTCCCATTACCAGAACCTCCCTTTTTGCTGCCATGTTTTGTATATCTTCTAACAGTAATATACCTATGTCCTCCCCCTGGTCTGGAAGCCTGGACACAACCCCAGTTCGTATGGCTGTCCCATTTCCTGTTTCCAGGGTGACCCACAGTTCTTCTGGCTCCTTGTGTGTTTTCTGAATTTCTGGAGCTTTGATATTTTCTATTGACAGAGCCACCCCCCTCCTCTTTTGCACCTCTCTTCTGAACAGTACATAGCCAGGCACTGAAGTCTCCCAAGTGTGGTTAGTGATGAATCATGTCTCGCTAATGCCGCTGTCCAGTTTAGTCTCTGTCATTATTGCCTGTCGGTGTGGAATTTTGTTTCCCAGACTGAGCATTTGTGTACATGATTTTCTATTGGCCAGATTTTGGTGTGTTAGTTGTTGGGCAAGGTCCAGCATTTCACCTGTGTGTCATATGGGGAGCTGGACCTTTTTCTTTACCTGGTGATGCAAATGAACTACAAACATGTTGAACTCCTGTTCGACCACTAGCTGAGGGGGGAAGGGTGTTCTTCCCATTCGATGTATGGGGTGCTGTACCCCTCTCCCCATTTTCTAGTTTAAATATTCTGCAAAGACATCTAACTTTTGCCCCAATGCACTGACGCCCTCCTTAGTCCAATGCAGTCCATGAAATTTCAAGACCTTTCGCTCCCAAAACTGTTGTCAGTTCCCTACAAATTGTGACCTTTTTCCTGGCACCAGTCCTTGAGCCACATGTTTAGCTCCCTATCTCTCCCCTTCTCTGACTTTTGGTCCGTCTGTCCCCCTCTCACAAACTGGCAGGATCTCAGAGAAGGAGATGCTGGATGAAATGGATAATGGTTTGTCCCCCAGCCTGGTCAGGTGTTCCTTGGTCTCCACAACTGACTGGCTGGCAAGATCATTAGTCCCTCTGTGTACCAGGATGTCAATGTTTTCTCCTGCTTCCTGAATAATTTCAGCAACGTGGTCAGTGTCTCTCCACGCTGTTGTACCTGGGAGACATCCAACCATCACCCCTGGCAGGAGATACAGATCAACTCCCCGAATCATCACGGAGTCTCCTATGATCTGAAGTTTTTTGGATTTCCTTTTTGCTTTTTTTGCTTTGGTTCCTGTTTTGGGTTTCGCGTTAAATTAGACCATATACCTTCCTGTGTATCCAAAGCATGTGAACGAATGTGAACATGCATCCAACTCTGCACTTTTTTCCCATAAGTACTTTATGCTTTTTGCTGGTTTTCTTCTACAGTCCTGATCCCGCACATCCCCGGCATGATGCACGCATGTGGAGGCATGTGCACATCACACCCTACAGAATGCCCACCCTACCAGTCATCTCTTACCACCTGCACCTGCCACTGGACCTCCATTCGGTGATGGCGGGACTACAGATGGGTGAACCACCCACCCAGAACAGAAAAGCCAATGCTCTATCTGCTCCCATCTTCCCCCACACCTGTGTTGGTACCCAGAAGACTTGTCCATTCCCAAACACAGGTCGCCAGCATGGCATGAGGTGTGGCATTCAGTGCCTTAAACCTCAGCACCACCAGGCCTGAACTCTGCACTTCTAAATTGACTACACCAAGGACTGTAGAAAACCCTTAGCTTTTTGTTTCATTTGCCCCTCAGAGAAAGAGGGCACCACTGTGCCTAAGCAATGCCTGTTAAAATGACTGGCTAACTCAGTTTGGTTTTGTTGCAGGAAGTATGGTAAGGAACGTCTGGTGCTGTCTGTGGCCACTCTACATGTGGTATGGCCATGTTTGTTGCTTGCTTGCAGAATGTTTCTGCAGCTGACATACTGCAAAACTTGACATTTTTACTGAAACACTAACTAGCATGAAAATAAATCTGCAGCAGCTGGCACTATTTGCACTTTTTCCATTATAGTGAATGTGGTGCTAGTGACTTAGTGCTACATTAAATTTGCACAATTATAACTGCATTTTGGGTTTGTGATAAAATTGTGTGAAATAAACTAGATTTTACAGCATGTACTGCTGCCACATCTAGCTCTGTGCATACTTTCAGTAAACATTGCAGTCTGGACATCTCTTGTAGGTATGCTGACTTTGGTCTTGTGGTGTTAAAAGGCCTTTTATCCTGATTGTATATCACTCTGCCATCCTTGCCAAGTACCTTGTGTACTGCTTTGGAATAATTCCAAAGGTGCGGCCCAATCATGGAGATGGCTTCTAGATAGAACAGTTATTCACTGTAACAGTACATCTTTAAGAGAATCTCATTCACTGGGCCACAGAGCACCCACCCTCCATTTTTTATCTGAGGTATAAGCTGGCAGGTTTGTCCACTGTCCTGTTTGGAGATGTTAATACATGCCATATGTAATCCATATTTTCGGTCCAATGCCTATCTTCTTGTGCCTGGCACTGGTTTGGTCTCCTGGTTCCTCAAGGAAAGGGGCCCTTCTGAGCTGATCTCCAGTGAGGAACTGAAGAGCAGAGGGCTACCCATGAGTTATACAAGTGCTGACATTGCATGCCATTGTGGGTACCCCCCCCCTCCGCAAGCAGATTTGAGTGGTCCTGATGCCCACAGCTTACAATTACAAAGGTGTGGCCCAATGGAGATTTTTTCTAAAATGTTAGTGTGTATATGTTCTTTACACATACAGCTGCTATGGAATAAGCAGGTCTGGAGATTTTTTTTCAAATTTAAAATGGCATATTCTTGTGACCAGCAGTATATCTTATTAAATGTCCCACAGAGCCACATGGTGCAGCTTGGCTTTGCTGTTTCCTCACCAGATTGATGCATGATAAACCACTATTTTATTGCATTTTAGTAGTTTAGTGAAAATTTCATTTTACAACACAAAACTGAACAAACAAAAGGATGCAGAATATTCCATATACCGTATAGACAGTCATAAAAAAGTTGGTAGTTTTATTTATGCATTTGACAATTGGGTAAGTACACTGGTCCCAGGGACCATTTTCAGGCACAATCTGGTCCATATAGATGGCGCATATTGAGCAGCATATAAAGTACAATAACGGAGGACATCAAGATTATCACAAGTACCTACAACATAAGCATTTAGATACAAAAGTACATTACAAGACCAGGGTTACAGAAAGATAAAAGTACAGAGCTCCTTGACCACTCTAGATGTAATGCAAGACATTAAGGCAGTCTTCCTACCTGGAAGGTAGGTAAAGGGGAGAGACCCAGATCAAATATTTCTATGTGTGGGGAAAAGAAAGCAGGATCCAAGGGGACCTGGACCACATACTGCAGGGCAGCCTCTATCCTGCTAGAAACCCTTCATGAGGGATGCAGGAGGTCTTTTTCCATATCCAGTGGCAGTCCATTTTCTAGTTCTAGAGAATGCAGGGGACCATACATAGGGGGACCAGACGTTATGGTGTAGGGCCAATGTCCGTCTGGCAAGGTACGACATCCTGCGCAAGTGTGCCAGTGAGTTTACTTCACTCGGTCATTCAACAGTAGTTGTAAAATCCTGGAAGTGGCCTCTTAAAAGGATGAGCAATTTTGCCTCCTTGTTTACTGCCACTGGCCAGAGGAGGAGAAGGGGTTCCAGCTATTGCCAGCCTGGCAGGTGTATCCCCAACAGAAAAAGCTGAGTGGGACAAGCAGAGTTCTGGACCCAAGACTATTGCACATTTCTGCACCACTACGGTCCTGATGTTGGATAAGTAAACAAAACAAACAAACAAAAAAAAAAAAACACCACCTTGTATTGCAGTGAGGGGCTACACTTTCGTACTGCAGTGAGCGGGCCCCATGTGACATCAACATGTTAACACTTTGAGTAATCCAACTTGGATGCAACATGCTGTTATCTGTGGGGGCTGGCTTTTACCCAACAGTATTGCTAGGTTGACTGAGAAGGGGAGGGCAGGTGACTTGTTTAGAATTACTCCATGAGCCATCGGCTCTGTGCTATCACCAGGCCAGACTATTGCCCACTGTTATACTGAACTTAACATGTGAACATTTGAGCTGTAACTGTCAATTTAAAAAATCTGACATTGTGCACAGATTTATTTGTCCATTTTTGTCTGTTCAGAAGCTGAACAATGGACCAGAGCGCCTCGATCCAGAGTCTGCTGATGGATCTACCATTGAAGCAACTGGGGCTAATGCAGAGGCTGCTGTCGAAGTGAAGAAAAGAGGCAGGAAGAAGAATTAAAACTGAAGCAAGACCTATCCCTAAGAATTTCTAGAATGATCTAGAATGATTTTATATATGTAAAATAAAGTATATTGGTATCTGTGAAATTAAAGGATTTCCTATAAAATGAAGCTACGACTCGTGTGTTGGATAGTATGTTGAATAGTTAGATTAAGTGTGGGTAAAAACTGGAAACCCATTTTATATATACTTCTCCCAAAGTCCCACTAGTGTCGAAGGCATTTCGCTCATCACATGAGCAATTAAGATGCAATGAAAATCTTTATTTTTGGAATCTGCCCATTAAAACTGCAGTAGTATAAGGTTGTTGCCCTTGGCAAGATGAATTTTAGGGTCTTCATCAAGGATATCTCCTCCATTGGGTCACACCTTTAGAACTGTAAGCCATCAGCATCAGGACCACATGGAATTTGTTTCTAGCCAGGGGCAGTCCAGTAACGTGCAACATAGATAACTTGGGTAGCCCCATCACTCTGTTTTCTCATACAGTCTATCATTCTCATTGGAGAATCGCAAAAAATGCCATTTCCACTTTTTTTTTTAATACATAAGTTTGCTCTCATCGCTAGCAAAATCTAAAGAATGTTTAATTCAATATAGAAACATAGACTGGCAGATAAGGACCACTTGGCCCACCCAGTCTGCCCATTCCCTACCTATTAGATAAGCTGCAGATACTAGTTAAACAAGCATTTGTCAATGCCGAATGTTTGCTTTGCTGGCATTGGTAGTGTAGGAGTTGGTGAGCTGCATAATAGGAATGGCAGTGAAGTACTGAACTGAAGCAAACCTCACCACCACCCTGCAGAGACTGACAGGCATTGGGGTGTGCCTTTGGGTCGTCTGGCATAGCAGCCATGTCATTTCACCACCCCCCTTCCCTACTGACACCGACAAGTGTCACGGTGTGCCTTGGGGTCTTTGGCCCTTATGCTCACACCATTCCATCAGGAAATACGGTGAGATGGGTGCTGTATAGGAGAATGGGGTGAACTTTGGGGCCGAAGAGTCCAAGGTGCACCTTGATGCTTCTCACTGGCTACAGGGTGTGGGATGGTATAGGCTTTACAGGTGAGAATCCCAAGTCACACCCCTGATGCCTGTCAATCTCTACAGGGTGGGGCATTGTGGTCAAAAACCCTAATGCCACAGGCTTTCATTGGCATTTTCACACCAAATTTTCAACATGGGTTTTTGTGACTCCCACCTTAAGAACAGTGGCAATATCTGTTCGTTAGCCGGAAGCCGATTTTGCACAGCGACTACACCAGTTGGCACCACAGGTGCGAAAACACATTTCGAACAGGATGTGAAAAATTACAGCTGTACTATTAATGGGGAGGTGAAAAAATGGCAATATTGAAAATATGCAGTGAAAATATTAAAAAAACCAAAAAACTGAAGTCACGAATGTTCATAGAAACTGCGCAACGCACACCCGTAATGCAATTAATTTGGTGTTTTTTTTTTTTTTTTGTTTTTGTTTTTTTTTTACAGCAGGTTGTCAACACAGGCATTTTGGAACCTCCTCAAGAACAGTGTCACTGTGATTTTCTTAATTTGTCCCGAAGAGTGATTTCCCACAGTAACCACGCATTTCTGCGCTGGAAGTGAGAAAATACATTTCAGCCATGGTGTGAAAAAAGACAGCTGTACAGTTCATAAGGAAGTGTGGAAAAATGCTAGTGGTGAAAATCTGGGCTGAAAATATTAGAAATCCATGAACTTAAGAGGGTGCATGGAAACTGCGCAATGGTCGCTCATAAGTCATTTTTGGGAATTTTTTCACCAAATTTTTAACATAGCCATTTTAACACCTCTACTCATGAATAGTGTCACTGATCTTCTTAATCTGTCTCGAACATTGATTTTGCACAGAGACTGCGCCATTGGGCACTACATCCACGGAAATGCATTTTGGGTGAGATGTGAAAAATGACAGCTGTACTTCTCATAAGGAGGTATGGTAAAATGGCAATGTTGAAACTCTGAAGTGAAAATATTGAAAATTCGCGAATTTATGAGCATGCGTATGAACAGCACAACGCATGCTCGTAAAAGTTTTTTGGGGGGAATTTTTTCACCAAATTTTCAACATAGGGTTTTTCGGGGCCTACCTCATGAACTGTGACACTGTCATTTTGTAAATCGGTCCCAAAGGTGGTTCCCCGTAGTGACCGCAAAATCACCTTTCAGGGCCGATTAACAAAATTACAGTGACAGAATTCATGAGGTGGCTCCAAAACCTATGTTGAAAAATTTGATAAAAATTCTCAGAATGCCTGAGGATATGCATCAAAGTTGAAGAAAACCGTATTTATTCCATTATATAGCTTACCAGCATTTCCTCAGTTCTTGGTCGGCTTTGAAGAGTGCAGACATGTTCAGTCCACGAAGATCGTGCCAGACTCCGGAGGAAAGGATGGGGTGAAGTGAAGTGTGGGAGGCAAGGTGCACAGAGGGTGGGCACTGGGTGGGGGAGGGGTCAGGACAGTCAGTAGAAGTTTTTTTTTTTTTTTTTTTTCAGGTTTTATTTTTCTTAGACGATGCGGGGATTTGTGCAACACTGGGGTGGGCTCCCAGCATGGCTGCTGAAAGGCTGTTTGGGGGGGCAGTGGAGCCAATGGGGGATTGAGCACCCAATCAACCATAAGGACTGTTGCCATGCTGGTGTGGGCTCCCAGCATGGCATCCGGTAGTCTGTTGGGGGTGGGGCAACAGTGGAGCCAACAGGGGATTTGGCACCCCCGTCAGCCATACAGAGTGTTACCACGCTGGGGTGGGCTCCCAGCATGGCACCTGGAACTCTGTTGGGGGGGGAGCACAGCAGAGCTGATGGGGTGGATTGGGCACCCCTGCCGGCCATACAGTGTGTGCATGGGGGGAGCGCATGAACAGTGTGTGTGTGTGTGTGTGTGTGTGTGTGTGTGTGTGTGTGTGTGTGCATGCACTATCTTATCACTGCTCACTGAACTGAAGCAGAGCTCTCCCTTTCAACTGTACGGCACTGCATTTTCAACTGCTGTCATAGACAGCAGCAGCATTCATTGAACTGTGGCCGTGCCTACAAGCACACTGACTGAATTGGAAGATGGGGTGCCACACTTACAAAAACTCTGGCACTGTTTCTTTTTCTTGGACATGCATGCAAGCAAACATAAAAACAGCCTACTTCCTCCTACATTACCCTCCACTAGAATTGCCATATGCCTATCCCATGCATTCTTGAATTTCCCCACTGTTTTTGCCACCACAACCTCCTCAAGAAGGGTGTTCCATGCATCCATCACCTTCTCTGTGGGGGAAAAAATGCTTCCTCACTTTGCCCCCTGAGCCATCCCCTCTCTATCTTCAAATTGTGCCCCCTTGTTCTTGCACATCTTTTTCTGAAAGATGCTACTCATTGGACTTTGATTCCCTTGAGGTACTTGAAAGTTTCTATCATGTCTCTTCTCTCCCTCCTTTCCACGAGGGTGTACATATTAAGCTCCTTTAGTCTCTTTGTATGGCTTCTGGTGCAGACCCTGCATCATTTTAGTTGCCCTTCTCTGGATTGCCTCCATCCTGTCTTCTGTTCTTGTGAAGATGGAGTCTCCAGAACTGCATGCAGTACTCCTATATGGGGTCTCCCCAACACTCTGTACAGAGGGATAACAATTTCCTGTTTTCTACTAGTGATGCGCCTCTCTATGCATCCCAGTATCCTCCAAGTCCTCCTTATTGCCTTCTCACATTGCTTGCCCACCTTTTTCATCTGATATGACTACCCCCAGGTCCCTTTCCATTTTTGCTGTGATTAGTACCCCTTGCTCAATTATGTACTGTACTCTTCCCCTGGACTTTTGTTTCCCAGGTGCATTGATTTGCACTCCTTTGTATTGAATCTAAGCTGCCATACTTTTGACCATTCCTCCAACTTTGCCAAGCTTCTTCTCTTCCTTTCCACCCCCTCCTTGTGTATCAACCCTGTTGCAGATCTTTGTCATCTGCAAAGAAGCATACATTTCCTTCCAGTCTCTATGCAGCATCACATATATAGATATTAGAGGACTAGTCCCAGTACTGAACCCTGCGGTACCCTGCTAGTAATCCCCCCCCCCCTTCTTTGGAGTAGACTCCCATTTACTATTACCTTCTGCATTTACCCAGGCTACCACCCTGGGACCACTCCCAGGCTAGCTAACTTGTTAATCTTTTGTGTGGGACTGGTAAATGCCATGCTAAAGTCTAGGAGGTCCATGTCCACAGTCCCTCCCTGGTCTACTACTTTGGTCACCCAGACGAATCAATTAGATTTGTCTGACATGACCTTCCTGCTGTGAATCCATGCTGCCTTGGGTCCTGTGCCCTGCTGGCCTCTAGATACTCAACAGTTCTTTCTTTCAGAAGTGATTCCATCATTTTCCCTACCACTGAGGTCAAACTAACAGGTCTGTAGTTTCCTGCCTGTGCCTTGCTTCCACTTTTGAGAAAGGGAATTGCAGCATCCCTTTTCCAGTCCCCTGGTACCACACCAACTCCCCATGATTTGTTAAATATTGTAATTAGTGGTCACTAGTTCTCCCCTTAGTTCTTTTAGAATTCTGGGGTGAATCCCATCGGGACCCATTGCTTTGTCCACATTTAGTTTTATGAGTTCTTTCAGGATCCTTTCTTCTGTGAATAGCCTAGACTGGTATTGACCCCTCTCTCCCCCCCCCTCCAATCCAGAGTGCTTCTATTGTTTGGTTTAAGTACCTCCCTTCCTCTTCTGTGAATTACTAAGCAGAAGTATTTGTTTGGTATCCCTGCTTTTTCACTGACAACCTCTGCCCACCCCTCCCCTTTATTAATCCTCACAATTATTCCTTTGGTCTTTCTTCATGCCCTAATGTACCTATTAAAGGTTTTATCCCCCTCCATAACAGAGCTGGCTATCTTTTCCTTGGTTTGGGCCTTTTCTGTTCTGACGGTCTTTCCTGCTTCCTTCTGCTTTAACTGGCACAGTTTTGCCCTGCTGCTCCTGTTTCCTTGTACTTCTTGATGGCTATCATTTTTGTTTGCTTGCATGCATGTGTAAGAAACATAGTGCCATTATCTGAGTTTTCGTAAGTGTGGCACCCGTCTTCCAATGCAGTCAGTGTGTTTGCAGGTGCGGCCACAGTTCGCCAATGAATGCTGCAGCTGTCTATGACAGCACTTGAAAATGCAGTGCTGTACAGTTGAAAGGCAGAGCTCCACTTCAGTGAGCAGTGGAAAGCTACTGCCTGCGCATACGCCCCCCCCACCCACACACTCACCCATGCATATTGCGTCCTTCTGTTTCTGCAATTGACATTGGATCTTATTCATATACACCCCAGACCCAGCACTGTTTGCCAGATATATGAACATAAACACTGCCACACTTCTGTTTCAATTGGGCACAAACAATGAGATCTACTCAAAATAAGAAATGCCAACAACCAGGAACCCTCCTCTAACAAAGTAAAACTGTACCAGTAATTTGGTGTGCGACTCCTCTCACTATACTTATACTAGGCCTGAATTTGCATGCAATGAGTGTCGAGTAAGCCAATCAACAACTGCATAAAATAATGACAGATCCTGCCTGGTAGTAACCATATACAATAATCCAAGTGCTTCCCATATGATACTGTAGCTAACTTTTTTCTTTAAAGAAAACTGACAGACACTAGCAATCGCTGCCGGACTAGAGTTGTTCAGCAAGTCAGTAATGGACAGTCGCACAGCTCAGTGTGCAGTATATCCTTGCAGCTGTTGCAGATATGCAAGACTTACCAGACAGCGCTACAATGGGAAAAACACTATACTGCAATTTTAATTCTCCCTATGGAGAATCCGTCTGAGCTCCTGTTGCAATCTCCCTGCATTTCTCCCTCCTTGTCATAGCATGAATGCTAAATATTTTAGAGGCTTTAACAGGAAACTTAATAGCGATGACAAGCAACACAAGAGAGGAAGTAATTTTCCATCGGTATCATTCATACCAGGTCAGTAATCACTCAACCTCTTGACCCCCCCCCCACCCCCTTTATCTTACTAGGGAGGCATCAGGCAGGATACAGTCAGCAGGCAATTAAAAATTATAAGCAGACTGACAGTTTTGGATGGGTTGGAAGTCAGGAAGTGGACCTGACAGGGAAAGGGTAGACAGCTAAAAATGTAATCACCCTAAACAAGCACCTGACAAGGAGCCTGGGAACTGCTCTTTGGCTAGTGTTAAATATGCAGCAACATTTAAAAATAAAATGAAAATAGACACTAACTACAATTTATGTAGTTTTACATTAATATTCATGAAAGACACTGCTTACTCTGTAGAACTTGCACTGCTGCTTGAGTTAAGAGAGACTGGACTGACAATCACCTCAGCCATCCTGTTGACAGCTGTCATGTGACCACACAAAACCTAAGGGTTGACTCGCGCTACCTCCGAGTGGTACCACATCACACAAATTCTAAGAAAAAAAGTTTGTGGTGCAGCTCATTTAAAGATGGTGATCCTGCTGAGAGTTGGTGCAGATGGAGAGGAAAAACATAAAATTCTAATCTACCACATTGAGACATGAAATAATATATAGGCAATAGACAAAAAATAATTAGCTACCGAATTATGGGCTAACATTTATAATTTGTTTAGTTGCACTGCTGCTTTAATATCTCTTATAGTAATGTTAATACTTATAAAAGTACCAGATGTTGGTATAAATGAAGTTTACATTGTGTAAGTATCAGTATCGCTAATGTTTATATTGTGAATCTCAAATCCATAGAAAAGCAGCATAAAAATCGGCACAAAAGCAAAAAACCTAAAATCCTATGCATTTATAGGTCAGAATATCTATTACAATAATAGAGGGCAGAGAAAAAAAAAGTAAATAAATGCCTAAAACAGGGGTATGATGGGGGGCTGGAGCTGAAGGATCTAGCACAAAATGCGCCAGAAGCTCAAAGTGCTAATTTTAGGTATTAGTTTGCATTTCCAAAGGTCTGTAGTTGGAAAACTAAAGCTAAGCAAACTTCCTTGTTGGATATACCTTCTAAACCACAATTCCACATTTTGTTGGCCGAAACAGCGTGTTGCCCTCCACAGAGTTCACTACAAACTAGCTTCCTATAGGAGGCTCCTGCCACCTCCGACTCGACTTAATAGTTTTGCTAGTGTGGAGACTGTAGGGCCAAGAAAAATAATTACATGTGACACAAGCCAGTCCGGAAAGACTGTGCAGGGATTAGTACAAATGTTATAGAGCATTTGTAGCGGTAATGGCGGCATACCTGTCGTAATCCTTGTATCTTGCCTTGCACAGTCTTGTTCTCACTACTACTCCTCAGTAGTGCAGCATTCAGTCACAACCTCCAACAGACTTCCCAGCAGCCTCCTGCATTTACAGGGGTATAAGGCTGATGGTACTAAACTTATCTGCATGTTCCCACTGATTTAACTCTTGTGTTAAATATTGTCTGTGCCTAAAATAGCTCTGATCCTGGAATATAGGTAAGAATACCAGGATCTAACAGGTCTAGTTTTTTTTTTTTGTTTGTTTTTATGTTTTGTTTGCTTGCATGTATGTGCAAGAAACAATGCCATCATCAGAGTTTTCGTAGGTGTGGCACCCGTCTTCAAATTCAGTCAGCGTGTTTGCAGGTGCGGCCACAGTTCACCAATGAATGCTGCAGCTGTCTATGACAGCAGTTAAAAATGCAGTGCCATACAGTTGAAAGGCAGAGCTCTACTTCATTGAGCAGTGAGAAGCTACTGCCTGCGCATGTGCTCCCCCACCACACACACACCCACGCATATTGAGTGCTAATGCGCTCCTCCCCACACACTGTGGCGGCCAGGGGCACACAACCCCATCTGCTCCAGAATGCCCCCAACAGCCAACTGGTGCTACGCTGGGAGCCCACCCCAGCATGGCAACAGTCCATATGGCTGTGGATGCCCAATCCCCAGTCAGCTCCACTGCCCCCCACCCCAAGCAGTCTTCTAGTTGCCATGCTGGGAGCCCATCCCAACATGGCTCAAGTCCCATGTTGTCCAAGAAAAAAAACCTGAAAGAGAGAACCTTCCCTTGCTGACTGTCCTGACCCCCGGTCCCCCCACCCGTGCCCACCATCTGCGCACCCTGCCTCCCCACACCCCCCTCACCCCATACTTAACTTCCAGCATGACGATGTTCGATGGACCGGGAACACATCTGCACTCTTCAAATCCTGAACTGAGGAAATGATGGTAAACTGTATAATGTAATAGGGTTTTTTTCAATGTTGATGCATATCTCAGGCATTTTTGGGAATTCTTTCACCAAATATTCAACATGGGGTTTTTGGGACCCCACCTCTTGAATTCTGTCACCGTCATTTTGTTAATCGGCCCTGAAAGGTGATTTCGCGGTCACTGTGTGGAACCACCTTTCAGGACTGATTTACAAAATGAGTCACAGTTCATGAGGTAGGCCCCTTAAAACCCTATGTTGAAAATTTGGTGAAAAAATTCCCCAAAATGACTAATTTACGAAAGATGCCATGCTGTTCCTACGCACGCCGTAAGTTCACGAATTTTCTCATTATTTTCTTTACTCCAGATTTTCAACATTGCCATTTACCACACCTTCTTCTGAGCAGTATAGCTGTCATTTTTCACATCTCATCCAAAATGTGTTTCCGCGCATGTAGCGCGCAATAGCGCAGTCGGTGTGAGAAATCAATGTTCGGGACAGATTAAGAAAATCAGTAACACTGTTCATGAGCAGAAGTGTTAACATGGCTATGTTCAAAATTTGGTGAAAAAATTCCCCAAAATGATTGTTTTACGAGCATGCGTTGCGCTCTTCCTATGCATGCTCGTAAGTTCGTAAATTTTCACTATTTTCACTCCAGATTTTCAACATTGCCATTTTACCACACCTTCTTATGAGCAGCACAGCTGTAATTTTTCATATCTCCCAAAAACGTGTTTCCGTGCATGTAGCGCTCAATGGCGCGGTCAGTGTGTGAAATCAATGTTTGGGACAGATTAAGAAAATAGCAGTGACACTATTCATGAGCAAAGGTGTTCCAATGGCAATGTTAAAAATTTGGTGAAGAAAGTCCATAAAATGACTGTTACGAGCGACCATTGCACAGTTTCCACGCACCCTCGTAAGTTCATGGATTTCTAATATTTTCAGTCCAGATTTTTACCACTGGCATTTTTCCACACTTCTTATGAACAGTACAGTTGTCATTTTTCACACCATGTTCGAAATGTGTTCACACTTGCAGCGCAGAAATGCATGGTCGCTGTGGGAAATCATTGTTTGGGACAGATTAAGAAAATCGGTGACACTGTTCATGAGCAGAGGTCCCAAAATGCCTTTGTTGACAATCTGCTGTTTAAAAAAAAAAAAAAAAAATCCCAAAACTAATTGCATTATGGGTGTGCGTTGTGCAGTTTCTACACACACTCGTGACTTCACCAGTTTTTTTTTTTTAATATTTTCAAAGCAGATTTTCAACATTGCCAATTTTTCCATCTCGCCATGAACAATACAGCTGTCATTTTTCACATCCTGTTCGAAATGTGTTTTCGCACCTGTGGTGCCAAATGGCGTAGTCGCTGTGCAAAATCAGCTTTCAGCTAACAAACTGATATTGCCACTGTTCATAAGGCGGGGGTCGGAAAAAAACCATGTTGAAAATTTGGAGTGAAAATGCCAACGAACGCCTGAGACATTAGGGTTTCCGACCATAACGCCCCACCCTGTAGAGATTGACAGGCATCAAGGGTGTGACTTGGGATTCTTGTCTGTAATGCGCATACCATTCCACATCCTGCAGCCAGTGAGAGGTATTGAGATGTGCCATGGATTCTTCAGCACCAAAGTTCACCCCATTCTCCTATACAGCACCCATCTCACCGTATTTCCTGATGGAATGGGGTGAGCATAAGGGCCAAAGACCCCAAGACACATTGTGACACTTGTCTGTGTCTGCAGGGTGGGGTGTGGTGAAATGGCGTGGCCATTATGCCTGATGACCCAAAGGCACACCCCAATGCCTGTTGGTCTCTGCAGGGTGGTGGGGTTGGCTTCAGTTCAATACTTCACTGCCATTCCTATTATGTAGCTAACTCCTACACTACCAATGCCAGAAGGCAAACATTCGGCATTGACAAATGCTTGTTTCCCTAACCTCTTTTGAGAACCATATTGTATCTTGTGGTTATAAAATCTACAAAGGTGACATGCAGTATTTGTTTGTGATGTATGGGCCTCTCACACAATGTGAGAGATTGTGCTGTTTGCCAGGGTTTCAACCAGACTACAAGGCAACACTAAGAAGGATCCAGAAAATGTACTTGCCCAGAAAGTGCTAAAAGCCATGGAGAAGGAAAAGGGCTCAGTCTCTCTCCCTGATTGCTGTCTAAAAAGTGGTCATGAAAGCCAAAAGACAAGGACAAGGAACTGGTTTCATGTGCCTCATCATCCAGCCATAAGCATAAACAAAAAGACAGAGATCACTCTACTTTGGCGAGGTCCTGGTCACCATTTAAATTGGGTATGTACTTGTCAATGCTTGCTCTGGTTGCATCTATCAAAACCCCTCTGATCATTGTTGAGACACACAGATTGGGTCTGCCTGAGGTGGTGCCATACCTACTGTGGACTGTATGATGTTATAGTAGTCTGGCTATGGCCCTTGAGAGGTAGTCCTGCACCATTTACCAGTGTACTTACCTGGTTAACAAAAGCTAAATAAATAAATGTTCATGGCATCATAGACTCGGGCCATGCTGGCATTGTTCTCAGAAATGATTCAATGCATTCTGCCAGATTTGCCATTATAGGCAGCTGTGCCACCAATAGAACCTTCTGGTTCAAGGCATGCAACTAATTCCACTAGCATGCTGCAGATTCCTGCCTTTCAGCCACTGCAGGTGTTGCTGGCTCCTTCTGCAGCTCCCATCATCATCCAGAATGATGACAAAGAAATGGAATTTAATCATGACCTCCTGGATCTTGAGATGGATTTAGAGGAGGAATATGAGTGGGGAAGCAATTTGGGAGAGAAAATGTTCCCTCAAGTTTATTCTCTCATCCTACATTAAGGAATCTGGTTTGTACCACCAGAGTCTCCTCCTGAGGACCCCTTTCTTCAGACAATGATGCAGCAAATGCAGTTTACCATGGGTTTTGCTGTGAAGGAGGATGATTACATTGAATGGAATCTTATGGAGCTTTTAGAGGTACCCTGCCCTCTCTCCATTATTCTATCAATGCATCCTGTCTTAAAGGATGCTACTTTTGCTGCGTGTCATAGGCCTAATTCTCTGCTTTCTAAGGAGATCTAGCAAGTGGTGACGGGGGGGGGGGTTCAAAATAAATTTATTTTATTGTTCCTCTTTTGTTTTGTTTGTAGGAGGAGTTAACAGGTCTTGTGTAGCTGACATTGAACAGAGAAAAAGTACATGCTAGCACTACATAGAAGCACATTGTATGATAAAGTCTTGTTACATTATCTGCTCTGGATCACTTTGCTGGATAATAACCGATATTCAGTAAAGATCTGGTCTTAATCTTATTCACATAACAGGTTCACCTCAGTCAACCAAGACCTTTCCATGTTCCTCCTCCTACCACCCCCAACCCCTATCAGGTATGCGGTAGCAAATGCCTATGTTTGCTTTTAGCCTAGGTATAGTAATCGGAGAGGATCCAAATTATTGTGTCCGTAGCAGTAGTACCGTTCCTCCCCTCTACCTCATTAGAATGTTGCTCGACATACTGTGGATCATTAAATGGTCAGTAAGGTGTATAAAGGCACCCATACTTTCTG
Organism: Neoceratodus forsteri; assembly: GCA_016271365.2. Taxonomy (NCBI): domain Eukaryota; kingdom Metazoa; phylum Chordata; order Ceratodontiformes; family Ceratodontidae; genus Neoceratodus; species Neoceratodus forsteri. Next base: position 1,063,489,415 of record CM057451.1, on the reverse strand, counting down.
ATAGTATTGTGGTCTCTTTGTCATATGAGCAATCGTATTTTCAGCCTGTAAAGCAAAAAGTATCTCTCTTAGCCATTCTGTATATGTTGGGATATTTTGGTCTAACCAGTGGCGCACAACCACTTTTTTTAGCACATATGGGTATTAATGTCATGTACTTTCGTTGAGTGCCTCTTAATACCTCTCCATAATCTTTTATTATACAAATTTCTGGGCTAAAGGCCGCGGATAGTCCTAGTAGTGGATCCAAATTGGACCTAATACTGTCCCAAAAGGGTGTAACTTTATTACATTCCCACAGTATATGCAACAATGTGCCAGGCTTCTGCTTACAATGAGAGCATACGTTTGAGGGGAGATTCCCCATTTGCTGAAGCCTGGCTGGAGTATAATACAAGTTGTTTATTACGTAGAACTATAAAATGCGATATCTAACCCATTTCACATCTTGATACAGGTGCAACCAAATTTTAGCCCATGGTCTAGGGGTTGAGGTGTTTGGAGGTAGTGCTTGGTCCCAGGCATAGTGTGGCATTCCTCGTATTTCTTCAGTTGCATCCCTAAGGAGATGATAGAAGTAGGAAATTATATGAAAGGAGGGTAGATTGGCAATAGCTGGTAAGAAGGGGCCAGCTAAATACTATATCCAGTACCCCATTCCAAAATGTTGTAACGACATGTGTTAAAGAATTGGGGAGATTAAACCATAAACTGGCTGTGCGAAACGGTATCCGTTTATGTTCCTGAAGTAGATCCACGACTCTCAGTTGAGTATTTCTGGGCCAAAAATTGTGCGGTAGGGGTACTCCCCCAATTCTAAAATTGAGGTTCGCACTTATAGGCTGGGAAACATCCTTCACCAGAGATATCTGGAAAAAATTACATATCTGGGTATACACATGAAGTGTTGTTCCGATGGGAAGGGTCCTGAGACCTTTAGGCAATTTTTTAAGAGGGGAAAAAATGAGAATATTAAGGGATATATTATGCGGAGAGAGAAGATTCTGCTCAATTTGATACCACAAGGGGATGTATTGAGCCTGTTCCTGATATGGGACATCCTTCATCCATTATGCAAGGACTGAACAAGTAATGGAGAACTGATAAAGAAGCAAGTCCGGGAGTTGCAAGCCCCCATTATTCCTACTTCTCTGCAGTTTAAAAAGGGCTCGCTGGGGTGTCTTGCCACACCATAGAAAATTGGACATGAGTTGATTAATCTGAGTAAACCAAGTTTTAGGTAAGAAAAAATGTCTCATCTGCAAGGGGTACAGGATTCACGGAAGAACATTCCTTTACTTGTCCCCAAAGAGTAAGTGGTAGCATGGCCCAGCGAGAAAGATCCATTTTAATATGAATAAGAATTTTGTCTAGGTTGTATTGTTTCATTTTGGGTTCCGAATTGGAATAGTATGTAACTAGATATTTTAGTTTGTCCTTAGTCCAGCGAAACCCAAAATGGGCGACTTCAGCTTGAAATGTGCTAACATTTAAAAGCATCATTTCTGTTTTTGTAATATTAAGCTTGTAATTGGAGAATTTACCAAACGTTTTAATAATTTCAAGTGCAGCAGGGATCGATTTTAGAGGATATGTTATATGGAGTAATATATCGGCATAAACAGAAATTTTATATTGGTTAGACCTGATAGGTATCCCAAAAATATTTGAGGAGTAATTAATACATCTAACCAACAGCTCCACAAATAAGTCAAACAAAAGGGGAGAAAGTGGGCATCCCTGCCTAGTTCTCTGCTGCAACTGAAAAGATTGAGATAGGTGTCCATTACATAATATGCATGCAGATGGACAAGTATATAATAACTTGACTCATTTTATATACTGTGTTGGGATGTTATATAGATGCAACAAGTGAAATAGATATTCCCATGAAACCCTATCGAATGCTTTCTCTGCATCCAGGGAGACCAAGGCAGATGGAATTTGTGACTCCCTGGATACAGAGATCAAATAGGCCAACTTATGCATATGATCAGATGAGATCCTGCCAGCAACAAAACTGACTTGCTCGCAGCTGATGAGACATTGCCAGACATTGGATAGCCCAGTGGCCAAAGTTTTTGCTTGTATTTTTATGTCAACATTGATTAGGGAAAGTGTGTGTGGGGGTGGTGATTTTTAATGTATTCCACACAATTTGTTTGAAATTGGTGGGTTAGCAAGAGGGTTTGATCAGCTTTAACTGTAAGCATACACGATTGTCACCTTCTATGTAAACCTCTTAGAAACAGAATTGATGTTTTTTATGATAGGAATAGAAGTTTGTCTTAATATTTTATGGTTTACCTTATTCAAGATTTCAGTCGGTCTTTGACACTGGATCATAGCTTGATATCCCACATTTTCTTTTTCTGAGTGGGAGTGACATGGGTGCAAATGCTGATTCCAACTACATTAATTTACTGAACAGATTTAAAAGGTGTAAGAGTTATGATATACTGTGTTTTTTTGTTTAAGTGGAAGTCTGACAAATACGAGTATAAATAATGAGACTAAATAGATCTACATTGTGAGAGTCTCTGTAGGTGGAATCAACTATTTATTGCTCAATATTGGAAATACATTGCTTGCTACGTGCTTTCTGAGCACTGGCATTTCTCAGTGATTAAGCTTACAATCCCTTCAGATTTAACCACTGAATATAAACTAAACATTAACTGTACAAGGATTTTATAGCTAAGAAGTGCTGAGGTCATAAAACAGACCTGAATGACACAAGCATAAGAGTTTGTAGGAGTCTGCTGGAGTCAGTCAGAAGTGGGGGAAGAGAGTAAGTAACATTAACCTATGAGAAGACTACATTGCATGGGTATATTATACAAAGTGAAAATGTATTTGGGCCTGTGTGGGTTTGTTTTGTGGGGATTCTTAAGTGGGATTCAAATGGGAAAGGAATGAGATAATACATGGAAGAATAAAGGACTGGTTCTCCATAAACTGCACATTACAACAAAAATAACTCACAATAGGATATACGGGAGAAATGCATTCATGAATGAATGGAAAAATTGCACAAAAGGGCCAGTCCCAACAACTATAGGACTATTTAGTCATAGACTAAGAACAAATGGCCATATACTAGCATTAATGTTAGCCATAAGTGGTAACGTGGAGGTTAATCCTGGACCTACACAGGTGAATTGTATATGTGTAATTCATGAGAATGTTAGCAGTCTGGTTAACAAAATGGATGCCTTTAGGGTTTGGGTGGAGAGTATGCAAGCAGACATAACGGGCATATCAGAAATGTGGCTACACACTGGTATTGGTGAAAGTGAGGTTCAGACATCTGGCTATTTAACAGTAAGATAAGATACTAACATACTAAAATGCCAGCAGAATGGGCCTAACAGTCTTTCGTTTCTGCTCGTTTGGTCAGTCCCCACCCTGGGAGCTGACCTTATTGCCCCCCCCCTTCTCTGGCTTCTCCATTCCCAGTCCCGGATATTCCTGCTGCACGGGACTTTAATTTCAGAAGCCTTCCCCTGTACCCTGTCCCACCCCCTCTTGAACCCCTCCACTGTCTCTGCCTTCACCAGCCCCCTGGGCAGCACATTCAATGGCTCCACCACCCTCTCAGTGAAGTAGCACCTCCACCTTTCTCCCCTGAATCTTCCCGCCCAGCTTCCACCCATGCCCTCCAGTTGCCCCCCCTCCTTCCTTTGGAGCACCCTGATTGTTTCCCCCTATTTAATCCTTCATGTACCTGAAGACCTCTATCATATCCTCCCAGTCCCTTCTCTCTTACAATGTGTACATATTTAGCTCTTTGAGCCTATCCCCATAGGTCCTGTCCCCCCAGGCCCTGGAGAATTTTGGTTGCACTCCTCTGGGCCCTCTCCAGGAGTTCAATGTCCCTCTTGAAGTGTGGCCTCCAAAACTGCACGCAGTACTCAAGGTGCGGCCTCACCAAGCAGTTATACAGAGGGAGTATCACTTCCCTCCTTCTGGAGGTAATCCCCCTAGCAATGCATCCCAGCATCCTGTTGGCCTTGGCCGCTGCCCTCCTACAAGTCTCAGAGTTGTTCATCTTGACATCCACCACCACCCCCAGGTCCTTCTCAGCCATTGATACTTGTAGCATTCCCCCCCAAGATGGGGGAAGAAGGGATGGTGGAGTTTTTTTTTTTTCTTTTAAAAGATAACTTGTGGCCATACCGCAATGTATGTTCAGACAATGTAGAAGGAATAAAATATTTGACTGAGCTATTGTCAAATAATTTAGTAGTTGGGAGTCATTTTTGGCCCCACCAAAGACAAAGATGGCACATTTTGACTTATTAGCTGGAAAAATATTGGATAAGAAAATTGAATTTTAATAGAGGATTTTAGTGCTGCTTGGGCACAAAACTGGGGAAATTGGGGAAAGCATGGACATCTTAGGACTTGGGGCAAATTGTATGGGAACCTACAAGATGTGCAAAAGACATAAACCAGTGCTTCAGTTTAGCCTTAATTTTTATTTCTTCAGAACTAACAGCAAACAAAATCGAAATAATGCCCCTGGAGATCATTTTCCTATAAAATGTTACTTCAAAGTAAATAAAACTCCTATTAAAGAACCTTCAATTTACTGGACAATGAACCTAAAGACATTTAACATTGAAGGGTTTAGGAATTCATTACTTAGGGAAAATGGAACAGAATACCCATAATCCCCAGATTAAGTCTGGCAGTCCATAACTTTACAAATATGTTAGCAATAAACACACATGCATCTAAGATTCAAAAAATTCATATTCGAAAATGATTACCCTGGATTATTGAAATTCATGAAAAATATCAGCATTAAATATAGTTTATGGAAAAAAGCCAGAACTGGGGAAATAAGGACAGGAATACGTTTAAGTGGAGAAACACATGCACCAAAATAATAAAGGTAGCAAAAAGTTGATATTTAAGCAATAAGGCACGACAGGGTGTGTGTTATTGTGTAATAACATCACTGTCTCAGGCACACATTGACCAATCAGAGTCCAGGAAATTTTCTTGCCATTGTATAATACAGGACAAACATTGAACAATCTAGGGACTCCAGGCAATTTTGGCAGCAAATGAACAGGCATCAGAACCCAGGAAGCTCTAGGGCCCTAATATCTAGTACAAGATAGTGTTATAATAGGGGATCAACAGAAAGTGGTTAATATCCTAAATGATCTTTAAAGACTTGCCAGATCTTGATACAATCAATAGTGAACTCCTGGATTCAAAAACTCTCATTTCAAGAGATACTGGGTGACATGGATGTGGTTGGGTGCAAGATCGTGTTTTCATTTTAGAACCATTACAGTTGGAGGTTGAGAAAACTGATAACTAAAAATAAGCAAAGTGGGGGGCTGAATGGGTTAGAGGCAAGATTTTTGAAGCTGAGGGCAGATGTAATTGCATCAGTAGTGTCCTACTTATTGAATTGGAGCCTTTGTTTTTCTACTTTTCCAGAAATCTGGAAGTTGGGGAAGACCATTCCCATCTGCAAGGGAGGAGACTCCCTGACACCCACCAACTATCAACCTATAGCCCTGCTTCACTGTTATCAAAAAAAAAAAAATAAGATGCTGGTATACAGGCAACTTAATTATTATTTGGAACACAATTTATTAACCAGTAGCCAGCACTGATTCAAGGTGAGGAGGTCCACAGACACAGTCCTAGTGGATTTTAATAACTTGGTGACAACCTCTATGAATGAGGGGAAGGACATGAGGGCTGTGTTAATGGACCTCAGCAAAGCTTTTGATTTGGCAAACTACAGGATTTTGTTAGAGGTTGTGTGCAATGGGTGTCCACATGGAACCCAATGGTTGGTTTAGGTCTTATTTGTTGAATAGGAAACTGTCATGAGTATATTACATCAATTCTAAGAACAGTACAAAGAAGAGTTCCCCAGGGGATCCATTTTTGGCCCCTTGCTTTTTAACATCTACAGTATGTGAACCAACTACTAGGCCTGATTAAATACAGTAAGGTCAGGCTGTATGTGGACAATACTGTTTTAGTGGCATCTGCTGGCATTCTGGCCTCACTGGGACAAGAACTACAGGAGAACCTTAACCGATTGGAATCATGGTTTATAAACTTGGGTCTCCTAATGAATATTAAGAAATTGCAGGGGGTATGGTTTTTATGCCAGGAGAAGGTAAAAAGTAAATTTGAACATAAAATTTAACAATGGTCAGCAGGTGGTAGTCACAACATGCTACAAATATTTGGGTGTATTAGTGGATAAATTGTCATATAAAGAGCATATTGAATCCATGACAATGAAAATCAGGGATTAGGAGCACTGAAGAGAGTTAGATTGCCTTGGAAAAAAGTTTCAGAAAGAAATTAAGACAAGAACTATCGATTCTGATTTTACATATTGTATGGTATATAAGAATGTTAATTAAAAAACTGTTAAAGTACCCTAACAGAAATAATTATGACATGTGTTCATGCTGCACACATAAAACTACTCGAGTGATGTGAATGCTGCAAGCATGATTTAGATGTTAAATTGCAACAGATTGCATGTATGTGGCATGTGTGCAGCAAGCAAGTGTGGAAAGTAAGCTTTATGTTAAACTGCAACAGACTACAAGCATGTGTGCAAAAAGTAAGTGGTCACTGATAAGTGCACACATAAAAGTTAAGTGACTTGCTTAGGATCACACCATATACTGTACATGTGGGAGTTGAGATTTAAACGCAGGTCTTCAGGTCTCCAAGTCTGTTGGTTTGCAGGTCAGTGCCTTTAACCACTAAGCTATAATGCCTATGCACATATGGCTTCATTGTACTTTAATATGAATCTGCATCCTGCACATCTGCATGCATGCAGCATGCTTGTAGCCACTGTTATACTTTTTAGTTTCCTTGTCCTCCCTGTGCTGAACTGTAGCATACATACCAATGGAAACACATGGGGTTCTTCCCACCACCAATACACACACTTAACAACAAAACTAGTTAATTACTTCTCTCTGGCCTGTACTCTTACTATTTTCTCACCATAGTTTTGAACGCTTCCACTAAACAAACTTTAAGGGGCATACACAAAAGTAGCAATAACTTGACACCCCCCCACCGACATGGCAAGTCCCCCCCATACACACACTGCAGTAGGTGTGAGTAGCTGCTACAGACAACCCACCAAGTATAGATATGTCAAGAGTCTCTTACCTGAGTACTAGGGAGCCAGAGGCAGGAGTCTTTAAGAGATAATGTCCATGATTCAGAGTGCTTGGGTGTAGTTGGTACCACCTTAAAATGAAATGATTTATATTTTATTTTATACATTATGATGGTGAGCTAAAGAATAATGAAGGCTACTGTTTTACTAACAAAGCCCTTTTTAGTCAAGCGGTAGTCATAATTAATCTCCAGCTGTCCATCAATAATGTGAAAAATAATAAAAAAAAAAATCCCCATTCATTTCAATGGTGCATGCTCCTGCAGTCTCCCTTGCCCTATGTCATAATGTGCTTGAGTGGGATCAACGATACCAGGTAGACAAATGTTGACTGACATCACAGCACCGGATTTGTCTACCACAAGTTGCGGTTGACATAAATCCAGCAAGGGAACTAGTTGCGTTTCAATCGGGGGGGGGTTCACCCCCCAAACTTAAAGACTGTCTACTCTGAGTCAGAGTTGATTCAAGGAGGGGGTGCAGGACTGGGGGAAAGAGTGCCAGGGTCTCGGGTGTACTATTACAGTGAACTGTCTATGTTGTCGGCATTGACGTGTTGTCTGTAAGTGTCACTGAAGCGAGGGCAAACCACCTGAGTGTGGTGATGTTGGAAGTCAGCTTCACTGGGTGGAATAAGCTTGACCATAGTGGGGCTCCAATAGTCTGCATTCTACACTGCTCAACTGTCCCTGAATGCAAGGGACAGCCCTCATTTTACTCGTGAAAACTGCTGTTTCTCATTCATCCCTCATGGGAAACATGCTGCGCTCACAGAGGATGTCCTGTAAATTTAGACTTTATGGCATGGGCAGCATTTCTGATTTCAGCATGCGGGCACCAACAACCAGTGGAGGCCAGGTGCTAGTTTGCCCCTAAGTGGCAAGCTCTAGAATGTCTGGAACATATCTAAAAGGTAAAACTCATTTGTTATTGAAAAGTGATATGCAAATCAGGAAAAATTCAAATGCATAAGATTCATCTGCCTATACACCTGAGCAGTGCATCAGATTTGGGCTTAAACCTGCCTAATTAATAACCAATTGTTTTCCTGGCTGATGTTTTGAGGCCCCCCCAGAAAGAAAAATGACTTTGTCCCGATTTCTCTCCTGACTCCATTCCATTTAATACCCATCCCATATGGGACATGAAGCCACCCAAAGGTGCAGAAAAGTAAAAAACACATCAATATTTCAGTCCTTTCTTCTTCCCCAGTCCCCCTTTAAAAAAAAAAAGTACATACTTTTACTTACCTGGCCATCTGGCCAGAACCTGCAGCCTGGCCCAGTGTGCCACCAACCCAGTTTTCAGTTCGCTCTTCCTATTTCCTTCTGACAGAAGTTGGATGCTAGAACTGACCATCCCAGGTCCCCAACAAGGTCTGTGACCAGGTCACCTCACTAAATGAACCCATCCAACCTGTATTGCTTGCTTCTTGCTTAGCTGCTACCATGCCAGCTGCTGCACTGCACTGACCAAGGTCTATGAAGGCCACCCACACCACTGTCATCACTGCTGCTAGGCCCAGCTTGTTGCCAAGGGGGCCTGTGCTGTTTTATTTTTTGAGGTGAGCCTAGTAGATTAAGTAGGTAGCCTAGTCTCAAGTTGGCTTCCAGCTCAGCCCCTGTCCCTTCAGCCACCAGGTGTAATGGAGACTCACTAACAGTAAACCAACAAAAAAATACTGCCACAACACTGCTTTTGAGTTTAGTGCTCACCAACTCCTCCAAGCTGTAGTGTGCAGCCTGTCTATTCTGTGGTGGGAAAGACGGTGTCTCACTCACACGATTGATGTGCTGTTGCTTGGCTGGATCACCTCCATGTCATGTGTGATGGTGCCGCCGCTAATAGGTGGAGAGAGTGAACACAATAGACAGTCGTGTCAGGAGTGCACACAGGCCAGGGGGCACTTATTGTGCAAAAGATTAAATATAAATGTAATGCCATTATCGCCACACCATAAGAACAATCTAAGCACAAATGTGTGGGGGGGCAGCACTGCCCCCCCCCGCCCTTTTTAAATGGCACCCCTGCTTTATGGTAGAAATTCATTGTCGGGTATCGGTACAAGTAAATACAAGTTACCACTGTGTTCTGAGGTACTGTGTCTCCATGTTTCAGAATGTGTCCTGATCATCATGAGGGTTAGTGTCCCTCATTGTACCTCATTTTCAGTGTCCATGTCCCTCATTTCAGAGACAAAATATGAAGTATGGTGCATGCTTCCAAGATCCTACTCAGCATAAAGAGTGCTTAGCTTGGCCATAATGTGTATATACGCTACAGAATGACACTGGGAAAGTAGGTGAGCAGAATCAGTCCCGGAGAAACATATTTGTAGCACTAAATATGCATAAGAAGATTAGCATGGCCCAAAACAAAAAGGTCAGGCTTCACAACTCAGAGGCCCCTCTTCATACATCTGGAATGGGGGATATTGGCTGACTATATCCTAAGCATTTAATACATTAAGCTAACAATGCTCTACAAATTAAAGAGCTAGTGTATTGCCTGGAAACTGCCTGCAATCAATTGTAACTTTCAGATATAGTCAGCTATCACTTCTTATATCTCAAGTATTTTTTTCTTTTCTGTTTGCTATTTAGAAGCTTTTCAACCTGGCAGTACTGGGCTGATGTGTAGAGCAGCATTCTGTCTGGAGAGGGAAAAAAAGTCAGTTCTGTTCCTCCCACTACATCAACACTGAAACCTCACTGATGATGACATTACTAGTAACCAATGAGAACCATGTCTCACTGCCAGGTTTCACTTCCACATGAAGCAGCAGGGACTGGCTCTCCCGGGTTACTAGTGATGTCACAATTTCTTACATTTTGATTGGCAGCTTGTGAGAGTCACTGCTTAGGCTGCAATGATTGTGGTGCATCAAGGTGTTTTGTCTCATTTCTGATGATGTAGTGGGAGGAACAGAACTTTTTTTTTTTCTCCAGGCAGAGTGCTGCTCCACACATCACTCCAGTACTGCCAGCTGGAAAATCTTTTGATTACCAAACAGAAAATTAAAAAAAGTACTTCAGATATTGGAAGTGATAGCTGACTGTATCTGAAAATCACTATTAATTCCAAGCAGTACACTAGCTCTTTAATGGGAATTAATGGCTTTTGATTTTTGTCATTGAAACAACTTACAAAAGGATCAAAATTAATGAGTTTACCTAATTTTATTGTGAAATCAATGAAATGTGTTTTATTGGCTCCAATTGCTAGCAGTAATATGAGAAATAGAAACTGGTGTGATATTTAGATGAGATTTGCACAAGCTTAGTTACTGCACACATGGCAAGTGTGCAACATGTGAACATAATGTTGTTCCCCCCCCCCAAGCTATTTTTATGCTCCACTTACCGGAGAACTCTCTTGGGCAACCTGTAATCCAGGTCTACCTCCTTCCTGAAACCTACCTCTCTCCCCGCATGGACCCGACAACCTCTGGATCCAAGCCCCCTGGAGGAAGGGCCGCCCTACCCTCCCAGGGCACTCTATAGTATAGAGCCTGGTACCACATGGGTGGGCCTCTGAAAGGAGGAAGGCCCGGAGTTGGAGTGTGATCCTGGCTTAGGTGCCGTCTCCTACCTCCGGGGTGGGGTTTCTTGCTTGTGGATCCTCCTCAGATGAAGGACATGCAATGCCGCCCTCCCTGCTGCGTGAGCGCTCCCGCCCATGCCCAGAAGGCAGCCACTCTATGTCCCCCCCTTACTTTGGTTCTGATGGCAGTAGTACACCAGGAGTCGCTAGCTGCATAGGACATGTCTTCCCCCCCACTCCCTGCCAAGAGAGGAGAGCAGTCCTCTGAATGCTCAATCTTCACCTCCCCCTGCCAATCCCTGGCAACCCACTCTCGTTCCTGAAACCCGGGTCACCGTTGTGGTGTCCAGCACCTCAACCCTCAGCGCCACCAGGCCGGCATGAACCTAATGTGATTTTAAAAAGATGTTCACACCAGCTTAACTGCTGCACTCACAACAAGCATGCAACATGCAAACCTGATGTGATTTTTAGAAGTTGTTTGCATCAACTTACCTCCTGCACCCATGTCAAGCTTGCAGCATGCTAACCTGATTTGTATTTTAAACCTGGTTCTTTTAGGTTCACTTTGTGTATGCAAACTGCATGTAAACCTTGCACAATTAAGCATGTGACATGCATTCTGCATGTACACAGCACACTTATATTTCTGTAAGGGTAGACCAGGCCTATTAGACTCATCAGGTTTGCAAGTTGTAGTCCATTGGGCACTTGTCTTTGTATAATTTATCAGGAATTAGATTGGTTAGGACAAGATGAAAAGAGGACACTTGGGGCCAGATATTCAAAGTGTAGCGCAAATCCGTTGTGCTGAATTTGCCCCTGACTGCCATATTTAAAAGGACATTTAGCGCCAGCGCTAGGTGTTAGAGCTGATGCTAAACTATATAATGTATGCAAATGAAGGACTAAGGGGAAGGGCCCTGAATGCCAGCACACTGGCATATTCAAATGTAGAGCGCCACACTACAAGCATTGGCGCAACCTGTAGTGCTGCACTGAATAACACAGAGAAAAGGCCAGCGGTAATGTGCTGGTGGTGAGGTGGAGACAGTGCCCCCCCCCCCAGCAAGTATCCTGACCCCCCTTTAAAATGTATACATATTCCCTGGTAGTCTAGTGGTCCCCCCAACCCCACGCACATATCCTGACCCCGTTCACATATAAAGATTAACAATTTTCCTGGTAGTCCAGTGGTATCCCCCACCCCCACACACGTATCCGACCACCATTCACATATAAAAATGAATATTATCCTGGTAGTCTGGTGGTACCCCCCACCCCGATGCATATCCTGACCCTTTGCATATCTATCAAACCCTTTCATTTCCTGGTAGTCTAGTGGGCCCCACCAGCACTAACACCGCTGATGCCAAACAGTCAACAGGAGCGGTGATTAGCTTCAGTTCTCACATCACGCAGGCCGCCTGACCGAGTGCAGGGGCTCATTCAGTGGCCAGCCGTGGTGGTGAGAGGAGGGCTGAGCTGGTCGCTTGCTCTGTTCTCTGACTGTTTTGGCATCGGCGGGGTGTTACTGTATTACTGCTGGGTGGGGGGACTGCTAGACTACCAGGGAATGAAAGGGTTTGATAGAGATGCGCAAAGGGGCCAGGATACATGCATCGGGGTGGGGGCACCACTAGACTACCAGGGATAATGTTCATTTTTGTATGTGAACGGGGATCGGGATAAGTTCGTGTGGGTGGGGGGACCACTAGACTACCAAGCAAAAGTTATTGATTTTATTTTCAACAGGGGTTGGGAGCCGTGCTTGGGGCACCACTGGAACATGAGGGGTTTCAATGTGTTTTGAGACTACCAGGGGTAGAGGATCATGCTGGCCTGGCTGACACTAGCCTACCAGGGTGTCACAGGCACACACTGGAACAGGGACCATGACAGCAGAAAAGGACTGCTTGGCCCAGCCAGTCTGCCCTGTTCCCTATCTACTGGATATGCTGCATATCCTAGTGAACCTACAGCCTATGGCCTCCTGGCCCCACCAGGTTTGCCTTATGCCTGTCCCATGCATTGCGTCCCCCCACTGTTTCACCCACTACTGCAGTGGGGTACCTATGTTGTTGGGGTAGGCAGCTTCCAGGTCATGTATGGCCATGGGCAGTGTGTCTGTTTAGCTACTGATCTGTAAATATATGTATGTATGTATGTGTATATAGAGATGCACGTACATATATACAGGTCCTGCTTGCACAACTGCATGGGTGTGTTGTATGCCTGGATGTGCCTGCCAGCACACAGTTCCTGCTGCTTCCAGCCTGTACTTCCATTCCGACCAACAGGGGATGCTGTGGGCATGCCTTGGCCTGCAGCATCCAGCCTGTACTTCCATTCCGTCCAAAAGGTGGAGCTGTGTCCACCATGCAGTAGCACCGGGCAAACCGCATGGTACTGTATGCTAAGCAGCACATAATGAGATGCAAATGTGCCTGTTTGCCCACGGATTACCTAAGTAGGCTCATTTGCATGGAAGCTTTGAATATAGCTCTCGTTTGCCCCAGGCTAACCAGTTTGCACTGGGCTAATGTGTTGGCACTGTGCAATCAAGTTAGCCCCAGGTAAACCTCACTTCAGCATAGCACACTAAGCACAGTTCTGCAGTGTGTGGCTTACATACCAGTTGTTAAGGTGTGTCCCTGATTTTTAAACCTTTGTCCCTGATTTTTTTTAAGTCCTGTCCCTGATTTATGAGGCAGGAAGTTGAGAGGTGTGTTTGCAGTAGATCTGAGACAGTTCTGTGCAGTCACACACAATGTTCTCCACCTGCAACACTGGCTTGCTTGCAGTTGCAGTTTGCACTTTCCTGTTGCTATATTCAGTGCTGTCTTATTCCCGGGCTATTTTTGCCCTGCACTCCCGGACCAGTTTGTCCGGCTTCCTTATCCTGCTATATTCAGCAGGATTCGCTCCGGGCTATTTCCTTTTGAATATGGCTTGTTTTGTGCTCCTATTATGTTTGTTCGCTGGGCCGTGCTAATTTAGCCCCGGGGCAAAGTTTTGAATATCTGGCCCCTAATTGGTTATCCTGGGGCTACAAATTATTAAAGTTAAAAATTGCACATCCATTAAGATACCTTGTGATTTGTGTCTTCAAGTTTAGCAAGTATAATCTGAGAAATGATTTAAATTTAATTTACCCACGAGCCTACAATAGATTTGGGTTGGCTATGCTACAAACATCATTGGCAAAGATATGGAATGGAATAACAGAATTAAAAGTTAAAAACTTAAAAGACTTTCAATATGCTTTAAGGAAATCTTTGCAAAATCCCTGTAAATGGTACACATGAAATATTACTTCCCTTGAAAGTGTTTCAAGTACAATCTGTAATTTTTATGTTCATATTAGAAACATAGACTTTGACGGCAAATAAGGACCGATAGGCCCATCTAGTCTGCCCTATTTCTACGGGGATAGGCATAGATCCTAGTTAACCAACAGCCTTTATCTTCCTGCCCCCACAAGAATTGCCTTATGTCTGTCCCATGCACTTGAATTCTCCCACAGTTTTAGACCCCACAACTTCCCAGGAAGGCTGTTCCATGCATCCACTACCCTCTCTGTGAAATAATACTTCACATTGCCCTGAACCGCCCTCCTTCTATCTTTAAATTGTGTCCCCTTGTTCTTGCAAGTCTCTTTTCTGAAAGATGCTACCCTCTTGGACTTTGTTGATTCTCTTGAGGTACTTGAAAGTTTCTATCATGTCCCTCTCTTCTTTCCTCAAGGGTATAATATTAAGCTCCTTTAGTCTCTCCTCATATGGCTTCTCTTGCAGACTCTGCACCATTTTAGTTGCCCTCTCTGGACTGCCTCTATCCTGTCTATGTCCTTGGGAGATGGGGTCTCCAGAACTGGACACAGTATTCCAGATGGGGTCTCACCAACTGTCTGTACAGAGGGATAACAACTTCCTGTTTTCTGCTGCTGATGCCTCTTCCTATACATCCCAGTATCCCCGGCCTCCCTACTGCCTTCTCACATTGCTTGCTAACCTTAAGGTCATCTGATATGATTACCCCAGGTCCCTTTCCTGTTTTGTTGTTGTTACTAGCTCCCACCATTGTGTATTCTTCCCTGGGTTCTTGTTTCCCAGGTGCATTATTTGCACTTTTGCATTGAATCCTAGCTGCCATATCGTCTGACCATTCCTCCAACCTTGCTAAGTCCCTTTTCATCCTTTCCACGCCTCCTTGTGTATCAACCCTGTTGCAGATCTTTGTGTCATCTGCAAAAGGCATACTTTTCCTTCCAGTCTCTCTGCAATGTCACTGATGAAGACATTAAAAAGGACTGGACCCAATACTGAACCCTGCGGTACCCCACTAGTAACCGCCTTTCTTCAGAGTGGACTCCATTTACAATTACCTTCTGTGTCCTGTTGTCCAGCCAATGTTTTACCCAGGCTACCACCCTGGGACCCACTCCCAGGCTGGTTAATTGGACTATCAATCTTTTGTGTGGGACTGTGTCAAATGCCTTGCTAAAGTCTAGGTAGGCCATGTCCACAGCCCCTCCCTGGTCTACTACTTTGGTCACCCAGTCAAAGAAATCTATTAGATTCGTCTGACATGTCCTTCCTGCTGTGAACCCATGCTGCCTTGGATCCTGTGCTCCACTGACCTCTAGGTACTCAACAATTCTTTCCTTCAGAAGTGACTCCATCACTTTCCCTACCACAGAGGTCAGACTGACAGGTCTGTAGTTTCCTGCCTCTGTCTTGGTCCCACTTTTGTGAAGGGGAATCACACCCACCTTCCTCCAGTCCTCGGGTACCACACCATCCTCCCATGATTTATTAAAAAAGAGTAGCCAGTGGTTTCACTAGTTCCTTCCTTAATTCTTTTAGAATTCTGGGATGAATTCCATCAGGACCCATTGCTTTGTCCACCTTCAGTTTTAGGAGTTCTTGCAGAACCCTTTCTTCTGTGAAAGGACTGGGATCGACCCCCCTATCAAGAGTGCTTCTGTTAATTGGATTAGGCCTTCCCCTCCTCTTTTGAAAACTGAGCAGAAATAGTCATTCAGTATTCCTGCTTTTCACTGTCCCCTCTGCCCACCCACGTTCATTCTATTCAGCCTCACTATCCCTCCTTTGTCTTTCTATCACTGATGTACCTATAAAAGGTTTTATCCCTTCTTAACTGAGTTGGCTATCTTTTCCTCAGTTTGGGCCTTTGCTATTCTGACTTCCTCCTGCTTCTTTCTGCCTTAACTGGTACAGCTCTCTGTCCTGCTCCTTCTGTGTTTCCTTATACTTCCGAATGCTATCTTTTTCTTCCTGACTTTCACAGCCACCTCTCTTGAGAACCATAGTGGCTTTTTCTTTTGTTTTGATTTGTTTATTTGCTTCACACAAAGGCTTGTTGCGTCTGTGATGGCAGTTTTGATAATTCCCCATTGTTGCTCCACACCTCCTTCTAGCCTGTTTGCTAGTGCTTTTCTGAGGCACTCTCCCAAAGTCAGCACTCCTAAAGTCCAGTACCCTCACTTTTGTATGGCTTGACTCTGTAGCTGAGTTTAACATGAACCACACTGTTTGATGGTCACTTGTCCCCAGATGGCAACCTACTTCTAGATCTGAGATCCTCTCACTGCCCCCGTTTGAGAGTACGAGGTCTAAGATTGCTCCCTCACGAGTGGGTTCCGAAACTAGCTGTCTAATGCCTGCCACCTGTAGGGCATCAAGAATGGCCCTGTTTTTGGATGTGGCTGCAGCAAATGTGCTCCAGTTAACATCTGGCATATTCAGGTCTCCCATCAACATTATCTCCCCTTTCTCTGCCATTCTAAGAATGCCTTCCATCATATCCTTGTCCATTCCTTCCCCCTGACATGGGAGTCTGTACACAACCCCTGTGCGGATTGTGGTGCCCTTTCCAGTCTCCAAGGTGACCCACAGTGCCTCCTCTCCTCCCCTCCCTGTTTACTCTTTTGTTCAGTTGCTTTTATCCCTTCCTTTACATAGAGAGCTACTCCTCCCCCTCTTCTCCCTTGCCTGTCTTTCCTGTAGGTTATGTACCCTGGTATGTTAACATCCCAGTCATGGTTCTCTGTGTACCATGTTTCTGTGACTGCTACGATATCCAGGCATCCTCTTCCATTAAGGCCACCAGCTCAGGAGCTTGTTGCCCAGACTGGGCATTGGTACTCATTACCTCCATTTCCTGATGGCCTTACCCCTTTGCCCCATCTCTGTCCTTCTTGCCTTTGTCACTTTCTCCATTTACCCTGCCCTTCTCCCTATCGACACCTCCATGTTAGTGTTTGCCACACTTACTACCGTGATTGTTTGGGGAGGCTAGGATTTTCTGCTCCTTTCCAGTGCCTCCCCCTTGGCTAGTTTAAAGCTTGCCAATGAAGCATTTAAACCTTTCACCTAGGATCCTGGTTCCCTCCCGACAGATGCAGCCCATCATGCCAGTATAGGCTTGCATCACTCCAGGTGGACCCCAGTCCCCAATGAAGCCAAACCCTGAGCTCCACACCAGTTTTTCAACCACTAATTGAATCCCACGGCACGGAACATCCTAGCCTCTCCTATGCCATAGATGGGTAGCACCTCCGAAGGCCACTGCATGCGTGCTACTTGACTAAGGCCCCTCCCCCATCTCCACAAACTCTTCCTGCACTTCTCTAATCCATTTCTTAGCCAGGTCATTTGTCCCTAGGTGGACAATGACATCCAGCTCCCTCCCTGTGCAGCTGCTCTGGCAATCCTGAGGATTCGCTCCCTGTCCCTCCAAGCCATGGCGCCAGGCAGGCACCTTACCTCCCTCTCCCCTTCCTTGCCCAGTTCTACCTTCCTAACAATGGAGTCCCCCACCAGGAGTTGTTTCCTTCCCCTGCAGGGTCCCCTGCCACCCTCCTGTGGGTCTCCTTTGTGGAGGTTCCCAGCATCCTCCTTGGTCTCCACTGTAGGTGCCTCCATAGAGGAACCACACTTTGCCAGAATGGCATAGAAATTGTGGAGAGGTACAACTGGAGGGATGTGCCTCTGTTCCACCACCCTCACCCTCCCTGAGCCCACTGTGGTCCAACCGCTCCTCTTTCTTGGCAACCTCTGAGGCAACGGCAATGGCACTGGTGGTCCCTGGATGGAAGAGGAGGTCCCACAAATCCTGGCCAACTCAGCCTGGAGATGAGCAACCTCCTCCCTCAGCCCAGAGAGGTGCCTGCGGATGGGACAACACCGCATCCTCCAGAACATCTCCCGGAAGACTGCTGCTCCACAGCCACTGCACTGCACCACTCCAATCATGTCTTATTTCTGACCCCTTAACTGTTTGCAATCCTTACTCTTTCGTCTGTTTTTTGTCTCTCTCTCTCCTTACTTTCTGCCTGTCTGCCCTTTAAGCTCCTGATTGTCCTGTTCTGAGACTAGAATATCCTATATTTCTCAGTAGACCACTTACTTGTTCAGAGGCAGACCTCCAGCAGCTAGAGGGGGCCGGAGAGCTACTCTTGCCCTTCTAGGATGGTGGGTCCTTGGTGGTTCTGTGGTCACTCACTTCCTGCCCCTAAACAGGAAGTTCCTGTTGTCAGTCAAATCCTGTGCCTATAAAAATAGAACTAGCTTGGGGTGGAGGGGAGGGAAGGAGGGCAATATAGTCCCAGCAGAGAAGTTCAGTCACACAGCAGTCCTTTCTCTTGGTGTCTTCTGCCAAGCTATATTCATTTTCATGTGTGTTCTGTATGTATTTATATAATATACACAGGTCATTCCTTGAAAATAGGGATTTAATTCCAAAGTGTGTACTTGGATAAAAATACATTTTATCTGCCAGCAGTCATTAGAAAGGCTGAGTTGTACCCTG
Source organism: Neoceratodus forsteri (assembly GCA_016271365.2). Classification (NCBI taxonomy): domain Eukaryota; kingdom Metazoa; phylum Chordata; order Ceratodontiformes; family Ceratodontidae; genus Neoceratodus; species Neoceratodus forsteri. The sequence continues at coordinate 1,063,470,844 of CM057451.1, read as the reverse complement.
CTCCATCTGCTAGGCCTTATTATGCAAATAACCTGAAACTGTCTCCAGTCATTATGGCTGTTGATGATGGGTCTAAAACCACTAGACACATAAGCACTTTACCTCTAGATAAAGAATCTAGAAGACTGGATATGCTGGGCAAGAGTACTGTACTTGTGCTTCTGACTCTCTGGGCTTTAGGATTGCAAATTACCAGGCCCACATGATAAAATATCAGAACAGTACCTGGAAACATGCTCTTAATGCTGCCCAGGCTTTGCCTGATGGTGCTGCCAAGACTGTTTTACTTAGAACTTTATCTGCTGGAGTGGAGCTTGGGAAACATTTGCTGTACTCTGCTTATGTTTCTGATGCTTCTGCCAGGGTTGCTGTCTCTGGCATTTGCATTAGGAAATATTCTTGGCTCAGTTGCTGGCTTTACCAACAATGAGCAACAGGCAGTTTTGAATGCTATCTTTAAGGGTTCTAAGCCGTATGGTTATGATGTCAAAGAAGCTGCACGTGGCAGTATATCACTCCCACTAGAGGTTGTGGAAGGGGCTCTTTTTTTTGTTGGTCTGCTGCCTGGGGGTAATTGTGTGTAGCCTGAGCAAGCAGTAGCAGAGGTGATGGGTTCCTCCAGGCCCCCTCTTTCCTGGTGCCCATGCTAAAGAACCTAATGGAATGGGTAACAGTGGCCCTGCTGTCCCCCTGTTCCACATGCCTCTCTTCCATCCCCCTTTCAGCTGTTCCTCCTGGGGTGAGTGTGGAGGGCAGGATCTCCCTGCATCTGAAACAATGCCAGGAGATCAGTATGGTATGAGTGAGTTCTGGAGATGATTGCAAGGGGACATGCTCTGGATTGGATACAAATTTCCCCTGATCATCCTGCACCTCCTTGCTGCTATCCTCCAGGCCACTTGTACCTTCTTAAGGAGAAAACTCGGACCCTATTTCAACTGTGCCATGGAACCAGTTCCACCTCAATAATGGAACAAAAGGTTCTATTCCAGATGCTTCCTAGTCTCAAAATGGACAGACATATGGACTGTATTATATCTCAGACTTCAATCTGTACATTTAATATAAAAAAATTAGAATGATCATGCCACTGCAAACCCTCATTTTCCCCTACAAATAGGGGACTGGCTTCTTCACTGGACATAAAGGATGCATACATTTAATTTTTATTTTATTTAATAATTGGTAATCAGGAAAGGCACACTGAACAGAGGCTCATTTCCAGATTTCCAGATCAGGAAGTCCCACAGACAGTACCTCTGCTTCATTCTGCAAGGTATTAATTCAAAGTATTGTCCTTTGTCTTGTCTTCTGTACCACAGGTCTTTACAAAACCTTGGCAGTAGTTGCCATCCTTCACAGGGAAAGTGTGAATGTTTTTTCTCTTACCTGTATGACTAGCTACTGAATACCGGCTCCAGGGAAGCCAACTTCTCACTGCTCCGAACACTTCAGTTCCACTTTGGAGTCATGGTTAATGTGCTAAAGTTGGACTCTTTGCTAAACACCCCAGTACATTGGGGTGGTCTTGGGCACAGAAGTGATGTACCTTCCTGACCCAGGACAGGGCTGACACTATTGCTCAGTCACATTTCGTGCATAGAAGCCACTATGTCTTTGCATGAACATGGTTGTGTCTAGTGGGCCTCATGTCTGCTGCCAGAGCTACTTTGCCACTAGCCCAACTTCTTACAAGGATACTACAGTGGACACTCTGATCCAGTGGATTCAGTTGAAAGATGAGCTGGACAAAATAATTCTTGTCACATCTCTTCTACCTAGATCTTTGTTATTATGCAAGGACTGTGAGAACTTGTGGGTTCCATTCCTTGTACCATCTCCTCTACAAATTCTCGCCAGATGCCTTGGACTCCAGCTGAGGTGCTCATCTTGGCCCTTACCAGACACAGGGTCCTAGACCCCAGTGGAGGCAGAGCTGCACATTGACCTGGAAATACAGGCTGTCCTGTACAGCCTCCAGGCTTTTAAGAAGACCTCCGAAGAGACTAAAGGAGCTTAATATGTATATCTGTGAGGAAAAGAGGGAGAAGGGAGATATGATAGAAACATTCAAGTATCTCAAGGGAATCAACAAAGTCCAAGAGGGTAGCATCTTTCAGAAAAAGATGTGCAAGAACAAGGGGGCACAATTTGAAGATAGAGGGGGGACAGCTTAGAAGTAATGTGAGGAAGTATTTTTTCATGGAGAGGGTTGTGGATGCATGGAACAGCCTTGAGGTCATGGAGTCAAAATCAGTGGAGGAATTCAAGAATGCATAGGACAGGCATAAGGCAATTCTAGTGGGGGGTAGGAGGAAGTAGGCTGTTGGTTAACTGGGATCTTCAGATTATCCATTAGGTAGGGAAATGGGCAGACTATGTGGGCCAAGTGATCCTTCTCTGCCATCAAATTCTATGTCTCAGAATAATCTCTGCCCTGGTCCTCTGCTAATCCAGCTAGACAATGTCAGTGTGATGCATTACATCAAACAGGGGCATCTGCATGATTTTAAAAGTTGTGGGTGGGGGCACATGCCGTCATCAGTGACTTTTTACAGAAAGGGGGTCGGGGGGATTTGCCGCATAAGAAAGTTTGAAGAATTTGATGGCAAATGGTGCATTTTAGAAGCAAATTCTAGGAAATCTCAAGCAAGATAAGCATAGAAATTTACTAGCTGAAGCTACGAAATACATCAGGTCAGTTGAGCCAGGGAATGAGTGACCACAGTACTTAAGTAACTTTATTACTTCAATCTTTTATTCAGGTCCTCATACTCAAAAAAACTGCACACAAATGAAAAGCACTATGGACTGCATGACATGTCCTGCCAGCAAACACTGCTGTTTATTTCTTGGGTAGGTGAATAGAAGTAACCTGTGGCCAATAATTTGATGTTCCTCTACCCCCTGGCCACTGCTCCCCTCTCCTACTTTCACTCTGTGCTGTCTCACTATATTTTCACCCTTTACATCAATTGATATAGTTTATTTTCTTTCCTTCCAGAGATAGCTGGTTTTAGGCACTAGCCAGCTCTGGAGTACAACTTTAACTTTCTCAAACAGCACTAAAGGCATCACTAGGCTCTGGAGCTTCTCGTGACTCATAATGTTATGAAATTACTTGCTAAGATATAGCCCTGTGTCATAGAGGCACAGGTCAGGAAGCATAGGAAAACCAGGAGCCATTTCAAAATTTGCAAATAGTGTTTTATTTTTCTCAACAGCAAAATAAAAATTATTCAGTATAACTACTTATAAATTCAGTACAAACAGAGAAAACAAAGTCCTTCTCCTGAGGGTGTCTCTTAATTCCAAGTGTCAGTATCTCAGTCTCCTTATCTCTCTAGCAAAAGCATTGCTGCTTTTTTTTTATGTAAGTCTTTGTCTGGGAACTCATTAAGAGAGTCTGCTTCTCACAGAATGTTCTTGTCAATTCTGTTCCTTGAAAGTGCAGCAAAACAGTCTGCCAAAGTGTGCCAAATGGCGCTTTGCAATCATTTCAACAGCATAACTATATGCAGTTTCAAAGGTATCCCAGTTTCACATACAGTTGTACACAGAGATTCGCATATATTTTTTTATAACTGTAGATATGCAAGGAGGAAGAAAAGACAGAAATAGGAAGGGAAGGGAAGACAGAAATAACGAGAGATGGAGGATTGTGAAACCGCTGAAGTGATCAGTTCCCAAGTCTCACCAGAAAATTTGGTTGTGCAACGACACTGAGAAGACAGAAAAGGATAGAACAGACCCTTGTGTTTAAACTTTTTCTGCATAACAAATGGGGCAAGGCCTTGTTCAACCCTGCTAAGACCATCAAAATCAGACTCAGACATGCATTGCTATTACATGGGGGGTGTCACACACACACACAATTTTGGAAAAAAGTAAAGGATAAGGTTGGTTTGGCTTGGGTAAGGGTCCCATCAATTATCTCACTGGGAGCCCCAAAAAATCTGGCTTTGCTTCCAGACAGTCCCTTCCTTGTTTTGGACCGATTCACACAGACAGCAACAGGCTGCTGTCTGTCCTGCTTTTCAAGGTTGCAGCTGTTCACTGCAGTGTCTGATCTTCTGAGCCTGTTTGTCTCTCCTGGTGGCTGGCTGGCTCCCTCCTCCATTTCTTTAAAAAAAAAAAAAATAATAAATTCTTGTTGCTGCTTGCTTTTCCATTCAGTTTTTTTTTTTTTTTTTTTACAAGAATTAGTATGGGACTCAAACTGTGTCTAGGAAGGCATGGTTCCAGCTGCCTCTAATCCCTATTGTTGTCTCACTCTCCTTTCTGTCTCCCACCAAACAGCTCAGTCACAAGCTGAGGATTTTTGTATATTTTTTTTTGTTTGTTTAATGAAGGCTTCCTTATGGTTCTTTCAAAGAAACTAAGAAAATGTTTGCACAAGTGCCAGATTTAGATCAGTTCTGATTTTGTCCCCAGTTAGTTTCTGAACTGATGCTGCTCACTCTAGTAGCTACCAGTAGCACTTTCAGTAACAGTAGAATGTCTCTCCCCATTTCCTCTTACTTAAAGCTGTAGTGCAATCAAAATATTTTTCCAAAAAAGCCTGTTTCAGCTATAGTTAAGAAAAATATTGGCATACCTGTCAAATGTACTTGCCTAGGTACTTCCTATGCAGTGCACCATTGAGTCTTTTTTATTTTTTCAGTCCTAAACCTTGTCAGGTCTGCAGTGCTATTTCTATACAAGTGCAGTGGCCATATTTTTGTCGTGAGGAAAAACTCAATGAAAACCTTTATTAAACACTAAAATGCTGGTGGAATTTGAAAATTGTACCATTCAATAAAATTAGAAGATGCCTGGCATCTTTTATAGTGGGGGGGGGGTAGGCCAAATTTTTCACCCAATTGTGTTACACTGATGCTTTAAAAATACCACATTCTCCATAAATATCAACAAAACTCTGTACACTGAGGCTTTTTCCTTCCCTCTTGTCAACAATTTCTTTCCAAGCCATCAATAATTTAAGCAATGCATTCCACAAAAAAGCAACAAAATAAGTAAATGTGTTTCAATTTGACACAGTATTGATCTTGCTTAAGCATTTCATTTTTTTTTTCTCACAAGACCTTTTCTTTTTGTGCTTACTTTCACATTTCCATGGCTGCTGCTGCTGCCTCTGTGCCACCAAATCGGGCACAGAAATTCTATTTTCCAACTTGACAGATGTCCATGATAGCCACTATGATGTGTGCTACCCTCATGTCCCAACCTAGTTTTATAACTTACACAAAACATAGTTTGGGGAACTTCAGGGGGTTGTTTTGGGGAAACCAAGCTAAGCACTTTCCAAAAAAAAAAAAAAAAGTAATACTGAAACTGCCTACTAACAGCACTTAACTTGGCCTAGGCTGGTTTTCTCTGCTGTGAGTCACTAAACCCATGTCCTTATCTGACTCATAGCGGCTGCCTGGCCTGTGACCCCAAATCCATAACACTACACAAGTTGACTCAGCATCTTTCATCACCACAAAGGAGCAGAGCATTGTTGTTGCTGCTTAACAGCCAAAGTAGCAAACTAATATGCAACCGTAGCAGCTGGAACAGTATCACTGCATGCAGGAAGTGGTAGGGCTACTGGAAAGTGCAGCAAGCATGGTGGCTTGCTCAGCCAATAGGATGCCATAGCAATGGTAAATCCAGCCTGTCTGACAGACGGCAAGGAGGAGCCTGGAGGTTGATCTCACAGACCAGGCTGGATTTACACTGCCATGGGCCCAATGGCACAGGAGTAAACAGGGGACCCTTTCCCACATCACCTCATCCTCAAAGGTGGTACTGTAGCACCCCCTATTCATGTTGAAGGATTTCACACTCTAGCAGTAAATCACCCACATTGTGTAACACTGGAATTTGGTGTTACTGAGCCAAAGTCTAGGTGTGGGACTAGAACCAATGACCCTATGGCCCAGAGGTAGATATGCCACCAGCTTAACCATTTGCTATTGGGGCATGGCTGCCTGCTTGATTACAACCAATAATGACTGAGACAAAAGCCAAACCTGGTTTTGTAAAGTGCTGATAGTAACTGTATATCCCTTGTTAATGAATAAAAAATAAATAAAAAAAATGATTATGTTACCGGCATACAATACCCATCAAAATAAGGAAGACGCAGGTCAGTGCATTGGACCATAGACATACCACAAATTAACTGAAACATGCCATTAGAAAAATGTATTGCCTGTGTATTTGTTCATTAAAAAAAAAAAAAATGCAGTAGTGAGGTGGGGTTGTGGATGATCAGTGCATCCTGTACACCAAACACTTAAGAATTGTTATCCCCAGTACACTAAAAGGTTTGACTTTCATACAATAAGTGAATTTAAGACTTGTGTAGGTAACCATAAGCAAAGCACATTTTATGATTAAAATACAAATATGCTTAAAGATCAGAAGAAATTAAAGAGGTTCACACTTTTCTCAACCTTTGGTGCTGGCAGTGCAAGACTCACAATCTGTTAAAATCAGCGGTTCTGTTCATTGTTGTTAAGCTGAGCATTTGACATTGATACAGAGACTGTAATGAAATGTTCTCAGCCTGGAGGTGCTTTACTTTCCCATTGAAAAGGTATCTTCTTTGACCCTGCATAACTGCGACTTAAATGGGAACTGAATAACCTAGCCCTAATTTTAAAAACAACTAAAAATGAATCATTTTTACTTCTGTGGCTAGTTGTCATAGGTGATGCTGTGTGTCTGATGCTGTCAGTACCTGCGATAAAATGTCCTATTCTGACTGCTTTGATTTTGACCTAATCAGCTCTTTCTCCAAGGCTCCAAAGCCAACTGCACTGCTGATGAGTGCTTCTGCATGCTCCTTTTTTAACCTCCCTTTCTGGCTGACCGACTCGAGGTCTGTTGGTGCTACGCTCTTGAGATTCTCTTCACTGGCACTACAAGCTACCAGGCTTACTCTGCCAATAACCCCTGTACAATGGATGCATCACTGACCTGATTGCATCACATTTTTTGTCCCAAGGAGTCCATCCCACTTGGTACTCTCAGTTCCCTATCTCTAGTCATCTGTCCTGAGGTGAGCAGAACTAACTTGCTCAATGACTGACATGGATCTATTTGCCTACCTACTAACGTCACCTGGCACTGTGGTTCCAACTTTTCCTTGCCACAAGATGACTAGTGAATGTTGCCAACTAAGAACTTTCCAAGTCTGGCATCCTGGGTGGATGCATGTGCGCAAGACAAGTTACTTAAAGAGCAAGCAATGCAGGGTAGTGTGGGCATTGAGGCCGTGTAGTGTGCCTACAGTGGTTGTCCCAAACCCAGCCTCCAGCCCACTCAGGATTAAATAAATTGATGACAACCCCCCCACCCCATGATGGCTATCACAAATGCACTCCAAGGGTCAGAACCTCTGCTCTGACAGTGCCCAGCCTCTAATTGCAGTATGTGAACAGGAGACAAACTGGGACACCCTTCTGTCTGTTTTGGGTCAGAGCAACTACCGGTCTCAAGTCCTGGGGTCAAATATGAACCCTTTTTTGCTAGCACGCCCAGGTAACATGTACAAATATCACTCCCTCTTCAGGGAAAGCAGCACAATACTTAACCCACTGGGTACACAACCTGGTTCACTAGCTCCCTTCTGACTCAAGAGGGACCTGGATATTTTGGGTCAATAGAAATTCTGGGCCAATTGCTGCAGAGTGCGTGCTGTTCCCAGATATGGGAATATCATGAGCAATCTTGAGCAACTGCTCACGGACGGTTCCCCAAGGGAACAACAAGCTACCTGCCCATCGCCCCTCCCTCTGTCCTGCATATGCAGCAGTCCATTCTCCCAATACACTCTCTCTCTTCACCTTCCTGTGTCTCATCAGATTCTGCCCAAGCCCTCAGCCTCTCTAAACTAGGGTATTTTTTGTGAGGAGCTGCAAAATCTTTACACATTCCCAAGGCATGGGACAGGTCCCCTTCAGTTCCTAAACTAGGGTCACTAGCTCTCTGACAATTGGCTACCCCCTACCTCCTCACAGTAACCTTCTGTAGCTGTTTTGTTAACTGCTACATGGGGAATTTCTATCCCCTCTCCACTATTCTCCATATCAGGGGAGACTGGCTGGGAAACCAGCCTCCCAGTGTTTTCTGCAGGAGCTTCTATGGAGTCCAAGGAAATGCAATTTGTCTTAGCTGTCTGATTGCAGGAAACTGTACACACCATCCCCTTTTGGAGATTGTTCCCTATAATCACATCCAAGGCAAGATTTTCTGCAACTGCAACTCTTTCCACAGTCTCTCCTGTCTCACCCCAGTCCAGGAGCACACTAGCAAGTGGCAGAGTTTTCTCCTCCCCAGTGAATCACCATTCTGTAACAAACTGATGGGTATAAGCTATTCAGGCTCAACCAAATCCCCTTTTATCAAAGTAAGGAATGTCCCCGTGTCCTATAACCCATGGGTTTGCCTCCCATTCACAGTAACTGGGTGTATATGCTTCCTCATGTTTACTGGCATGCTTTCAGGAATACACAAAAAACCCACCTCTTTTCCAGCACCACTTTGTGTGCTCTGTGCCTTTTTAGGATACTGTCTTGCAATATGCCCAGGTTGTTTGCAAAACCAACAATCGTTTCTTTTATCAGGCAAATTCTTTCTTTGTAACCTGGGGCTGCCCACTTTCTGGGGAGGCAGTAAGGGTTTTAGCTGCCCTCAAGGCATGCTTTTCCCTGTCTGTGCTGCCATGCCCACCCCACTCCTTCTTACAACAGGCCTGCTCCTGGCATAGCAGTCCAAGAGCTTGGCAGCCTCCTGCACTGTTTTGGATCTCTGCCCTCTAGCCAGGTTTTCATCTCTGCTGGGCAAGCCCAAAAGAACAGCTCCAAAAGCACAACATCCTCAATTTTCTCTACAGAGCCTGCTTTAACCCCTTCTCACCAATGTTTCAAAAACTGACATTTTGTGGCTAGCTCCTCGTAGCTCATGTCAGGGCTTCTCCTGAGCTTACGGAACTTAACTCTGTATGCTTCAGCTGTCAAGTCATACTTTTTTAATAATGCAGCTTTAAGTTTGCCATAATCATTACTGTCCTGATTGTCCATTTGACCCAATGCATCATGAGCTTTCCTGGTAAGCAGCGGGGATAGCTGGAAGTTCCAGGATTCTCTGGGAATTTTTGCCTGAATGCATACCTTTTCCAATAAATTAAAAAAATGCATCCATATCTTCCCCCTCTTTAAATTCAGCTATCAATTTAGAATTTAATTTGTAACATAGTCCTGAAGGTCAAGGTTCACACAAGCCACTTACCTGCTCTGGCACTGGTCTTTGGAGTTGTAGCTTCTCCAGTTCAAATTTCCTGTGTTGCTCTCTCCCCTCTCGCTTTGCCTCTTGCTGCTCTCACTTCTCCTCTCTCTCTCTCTCTCTCTCTCTCTCTCTGATCAACTTTTGCTCAAATTCCAGCTCTGTTTTCCTCAACTCTATCTGCACCAGATACCTTTTGGCTCAAGCATGGTGGTGACCCTCCCCTAGTGCTGTGGCTCTTGGTTCACACTGGTCCCGCCATCATCCTCGCTGGGAAAAGACATTGCGGTGGACCCTGGCCCCTCCACACCCAAGGTCTGGCCCCTTTCAGTCACCAACTGTGATTCAAGGTCTTGGGCAGTCACTTGTACATTGACTGCCACAACAGCCTCCATGAGGTGCTGTTTATTTCGCCCCTCACAAAGGACGCCACTCTCCAGGCAAAACTGCCTTAGGTATTCCACAGTGTACTAGGTGTAGGTGGAAGTCGTCGTCTTCCCTAATCTATGGCTACACTAGCATGCACCAAAAAAAAAAATAGAACAGGTAGGGAACTTTGACTGTAACCAAAATTATGTATTTCTTTTCTTTTTTTTTCTTTTTTAAATCACTGCCTTGTTTTGTGTGTAAACTGTTATAGTTCATCAATCCGACACCAAATAATTTCACAGTATGGAAACAAATCTTTTTGATTTGCAGTGCTGCAAACCAAATCTTTTAGATTGCACCGCTGCCAACCAGATCTGTCACAAATCCACTCCATGGGTCAGACCCTCTGCTCTCTCAGTGCCCAACCTCGAAGTGCAATATGTGAACAGGAGACAAATAGGGACATCCTCCTGTCTGTTTTGGGTGAGTGCAACTACCGGTCTTGAGTCCTGGGGTCAAATATGAATTCTTTTTTGCTAGCACGCCCTGGTAACAAATACAAATATCATTCCCTCTTCGGGGAAAGCAGTACAATACTTAACTCAGTGGGCACACAACCTGGTTCACTATCCTCGCTTCTTACTCAATTGAGACCTAGGTATTTTCTTACCTTGGTGCATATGGTGGCAAACTATACGCAATTTAACAGTTCTGTCAGAATTATCAACACTGTCCCAGCATTGACACTCAAAATGAGAAAAAGGCCTAGGCAGGATTTCAAGGAAAACAGTTAACAAAGAAACATAGAAAACATAGAATCTGATGGCAGATAAGGACTGCTTGGTCCATCTAGTCTGCCCATTTCCCTATCTAATGGATAAGCTGTAGATCCTAGTTAACAAACAGCCTACTTCCTCCTAACCCCCACTAAAATTGCCTTATGTCTGTACCATGCATTCTTGAATTCCCCCACTGTTTTTGACTCTGACCTCCACAGGAAGGCTGTTTCATGTATCTACAACCCTCTCTGAAGAAATACTTCCTCACATTACCTCTGAGCCGTCCACCCTCTAACTTCAAATTGTGCACCCTTGTTCTTGCACATCTCTTTTTCTGAAAGATGCTACTCATTGGACTTTGTTGATTCCCTTGAGGTATTTGAAAGTTTCTAACATGTCCCCCCTCTCCCTCCTTTCCTCGAGGTTATACATCTTAAGCTCCTTTAGTCTTTCTTCATATGTCTTCTGGTGTAGACCCTGCACCATTTTGGTTGCCCTCCTCTGTACAGCCTCCGCCCTGTCTGTCTTTGTGGAGATGGGGTCTCCAGAACTGTACACAGTACTCCAGATGTGGTTCTACCAACTGTCTGTACAGAGGGGCAACTTCCTGTTTTCTACTGGTAATGCGTCTCCCAATGCACCACAGCTGCCCCCAGCCCTCCTTACTGTCTTCTCACATTGCTTGCCCACCTTTAGGTCAGCTGATATGACTTCCCCCAGGACCCTTTCCATTTTTGTTGTCAGCATCTCAACCCCCATTGTGTACTCTTCCACTGGGTTTTTGTTTCCTAGGTGCATTACTTTGCACTTCTTTGCATTGAATCTAAGCTGCCATATATTTGACCATTCCTCCAACCTTGCCAAGTCCCTTTACATCCTTTCCACCCCACCTTGCATATCAACCCTGTTGCAGATCATTGTATCATCTGCAAAGAGACATAATTTTCCTTCCAGTCCCTCTGCAATGTCACTTATAGAGATGTTAAAGACTGGCCCCAGTACTGAACCCTGCAGTACCCCACTAGTAACCCCCCTTTCTTCACTGTGGACTCCATTTACTGTTACCCTTTGTGTTCTGTTGTCCAGTCAATGTTTTACCCAGGCTACCACCCTGGGGCCCACTCATGGACTGGCTAATTTGTTTATTAATCTTTTTTGCGGGACTGTGTTAAATGCCTTGCTAAAGTCTATGTAGGCCATGTCCACAGCCCCTCCCTGGTCTACTACTTTGGTTACCCAGTCAAAGAAATCAATTAGACTTGTCTGACATGACCTTCCTGCTGTGAATCCTTGCTGCCTTGGGTCCTGTGCTCCACTGGCCTCTAGGTACTCAATAGTTCTTTCGTTCAGAAGTGATTCCATTATTTTTCCTACCACTGAGATCAAACTGACAGGTCTGTAGTTTCCTACCTCTGTCTTGCTCCCACTTTTGTGAAGAGGACTCACATCTGCCCTCCTCCAGTCCACAGATACCACACCATCCTCCCATGATTTATTAAAAAGGGTAGTCAGTGGAGTTACTAGTTTTTCTCTTAGTTCTTTTAGAATTCTGGTGTGAATCCCAACAGGCCCCATTGCTTTAGCCACCTTCAGTGTTTTTTTTGGGGGGGAATCAAAGTTTATTGAAGGATTTTCAGATTAAGAACATAGATGTACAGACATACAATATCATTACCACAACTTTCAAAACTATAACAAACGGTATAAGGGGAAAAAAGAGTGAGAAAGCATAACCCTTTCTTCTGTGAAAGGACTAATATCAACACCCTATCCAGAGTGCTTCTATTGACTGGATTAGGTATCTCCTCCTGCCCTTCTGTTGTGAATACTGAACAGAAGTATTCATTCAGTATCCCTGCTTTTTCACTGTTGTTCTCTGCCCAACCACCCTCCTCTTTATTCAGCCTCCGTATCCCTGCCTTAGTATTTCTTTGCTCCTTAATGTACCTATAAAAGTTTTATGCCCTTTCTTAACAGAGTTGTCTATCTTTTTCTTGGTTTGGGCCTTTTCTAGTCTGACTGCTTTCCCCACTTCCTTTTCCTTTAACTGGTACAGTTCTCTGTCCTTCTCCTTCTTTGTTTCCTTCTACTTCCTGAATGCTATCTTTTTCTCCCTAACCTTCCCTGCCACTTTTGAGAACCATAGTGTTTTTTTCATTCATTTTGATTTGTTTATTTGCTTCACACAAAGGCTTGTTGCCTCTGTGATGGCAGTTTTGATGTTTCCCCATTGTTGCTCCACCCCACCTTCTTGTCTGTTTGCTAGTGCTTTTCTGAGGCACTCTCCCATTTTGACAAAATCAGCCCTTCTGAACTCCAGTACCTTCATGTTTGTATTGCTTGACTCTACAGCTAAGTTTATCATGAACCACACTGTTTGGTCACTTGTTCCCAGATGGCTACCCATTTCTAGATCTGAGATCCTCTCTCTGTCCCCATTTGAGAGTACCAGGTCTAAGATTGCTCCCTCTTGAGTGGGTTCCAAAACTAGCTGTCTGAGGCATGCCGCTGTATGGCATTGAGAATTGTCCCTGCTCTTCGATGTGGCTGCAGCAAAGATGCTCCAGTTAATACCTGACATATTCAGGTCCCCCATCAGCAATATCTCCCCTTTATCTGCCATCCTAAGGATGCCTTCTATCACTTCCTTGTCCATTTCCTCCCCCTGAGATGGGGGTCTGTATACAACCCCTGTGCGGATTGTGGTGCCATTTCTAGTCTCCAGGATGACCCAAAGTGCCTCCTCTCCTCCCTCTTTACACTTCAGTTCTGTTGCTTTGATCCCTTCCTTTACATAGAGAGCTACTCCTCCTCCTCTTCTACCCTCCCTGTCCCTTCTGTAGATTGTGTACCCTGGCATGTTTACATTCCAGTCATGGTTCTCTGTGTACCATGTTTCTGTGACTGCCACAATATCCAGGCATCCCTCTTCCATCAAGACCACCATTTCAGGGAGCCTTTTACCTAGTCTATGGGCATTGGTACACATTACCCTCCATTTTTAAGGCCTTATTTCTTTTTGCCCCATCTCTGTCCTTGCTGCCTTTTTCTCCATTTACTCCTGCCCTTCTCCCTATCGACTGCTCTATCTTAGTGTTTACCTCACTAACTAGCCTGATTGATTTTTTTTTGGGGGGGGGCTAGGATTTCTCTTCTCCATTTCAGTGCCTCCCCCCTTGGCTAGTTTAAATGCATGCCAGTGACGCATTTACAGTGTCAGTGGCCCAGTAGGTAGCACACTTGCCTCTGAGGCTGGGAGATCAGAGGGCTGTGGGTTCAGTTCCCACATCTGGCACTTGGGTTAATAGCCAAGTACTGACACTGTAGTGCAGCATGAGAGGGGTACTGCACTTCTGAGGTGCCGTCTTTTGGATGACATGTTAAACCGAGGTCCCATCTGCCTGGATTGGTGGTAGTTCAGGTGGATGTTAAAAATCCCATGGCACTTATCGAAAAGAGTAGGGGAATTTCCCCAGTGTCCTGGTCAAATTTCCCTCACTCACTAACAATACCACCAACAGCTTAATCTGGTTCAAGGTCAGTTGGCATTCATCTGTATCCCCCTCCCCTGGGTCATGCCTGAAAATAGGCAGGATTTGTCTAGTGCACTTACCCGGTCAACAAAAACGAAATAAAATAAATAAATTTAAAACTATCATCTAGGATCCTGGTTCCCCTCCTGGACAGATGCAGACCATCATGCCGATATAGGCCTGCATTCCTCCAGGTGGAGCCTGAGTCCCCAATGAAGCCAAATCCCTGAGCTCTGCTCCAGTTTTTCAATCAGTTATTGAATGCCATGGTGCAGAGTACCCTAGCCTGATCTATGCCATAGAAAGGTAGCACTTCTGAGAAAGTTACCATGTGTGCTACTTGTCTAAGTCCCCTCCCCAACTCTACAAACTCATGTTGCACTGCTCTGATACCATTCTCAATGAGGTCATTTGTCCCTAGGTGGATAATGACATCCAGTTCACTCCCCCTTGCAACTTCTCCCATGATCCTGATGATTCATTTCCTGTCCCTCCAAGCCATGGTGCCAAGCAGGCACCTAACCTCCCTTCCCCTCCCTCCCCCAGTTCTACCCCTCTAACAATTGAGTCCCACACCAGGAGTTGTTTCCTTCCCCTGTTGGGTCCTGTGCCACCCTCCTGTGGGTCTTCATTGTGGAGGTTCCCAGCATCCTCCTTGGTATCCACTGCAGGTGCCTCCATACAGGAACCATGCTCTGCCAGAATGGCGAATGAATTGCAGAGAGGCACAACTGGAGGGATGTGCCTCTGTTCCAACACTCTCACCCTCCCTGAGCCCACCGTGGTCCAACCACTCCTCTTTCTTGGCAACCTCTGAGGTAGTGGTGGTGGCCTGGGTGGTCCCTGGTTGGGGGAGTAGGTTTCCCGAATCCTTGCCAGGTCAGCTTGGAGACAAGCAACCTCCTCCCTCAGACCAGAGAGGTGCCTGTAAGTAGGGCAGCAATGCAGTCTCCAGAATGTCTCCCAGAAGACTGCTGCTCCATAGCCAGTGCATTGCACCACTCCCCACATGTCTGCCTTCCTTCCTGTTTCAGATGTTTTTCTTTTTTTTTCTTTCTTCTTGTTTTAATCTGTGCAAGTTTGTGAGTGTCTCTACCCCCTATTCAGTGTGCTGCACCTTTAAGGATATGAACAGTTGTATGTTGTTAGCAATTTTGGGGTGGTGATGTCAGAACCCCTGATATAAAGGAAGTTATGTGCTTGGGGTGGGTGGGGTGAGGGGTGGGGTGGGTGGGAGTAAACCTGTGCCCTCCTGAAACAATCAACTACAACTCCGACTCTCCACCCTGGGGAGTGCCTTTCTTCCTTCCTTTCAGACACCTATTTCACAGAGGTTAAATATCAGGTATAGTCACGAATGACTGCACATATTTCCCAGCTAGAGTTCCTCCCTGGCAAATAAAAGTTAAACTAAGAAAAGTTAACCCCAAAAACAGAGAATCAAAACTACTTACTTACACAGGCCCAAAAATTAATAATTCAATTCAGTGCACAGTAGTCTATTAAATTACCTCGTTGATTTAAGTAAGCTGGTACGTGCTTTCTCTCTCTCAGAACATATAACATTAATGGGACAGTTATAAAATAAATGGGCAAGTATAAACAAACCGCCTTTTTACTGAGTAACTGATTCTACCCTAGTTTCAGTTGGTAAATAGTGCTGCTGAATTTACCTAATTTTGGTAGAAGTGCTTCTTAAGAGTCCAGAACACAAGTGTGTCTTGAAAGTGCAAACACAAGTATGCTAAGTCTTGCAAAGTTGGAATAAGGATGTTTCCTCTCAGGAGTCCAAACGTAAGAGAGTCCAATGTTTCCTCAGCAACTTGCAATATCGGGGGAAGGGCCCCACCTACCTTATGAGGTCACAGATCTGTGGTAATGCTGACTATGATGTTACTTTCATTCCTGCATACTGAATTAGTCACATGCCACTGCACATTGCTAAATATTCCAATAAAAAAATGTAATTCTTAATTAGTGAACTGCATGTTTTATGACAGGTCAGAATTACCCTTTTGATCTTTCAGAGAAGCATCCTGATGAGCTATTTCACAACATCATGAGATTTCAACAGACTATCTAGGAAGCATTCTCCCTCCTGTCATCTCATAAAAAGGCAATATTTTCACTTCAGTGCATCAACTCTATGAGAACATGACTTTTACAATTTCCACTCAGGTTTTGTTAGGCATATGTCAGTTTCTTTTGAAGTTAGCTGTTTCCTTCCACTTAGAGAGATAACAGTATTTATTTATTTTGTTTTTGTTAACCAGGTAGGTACACTAGACAGCATGGCTGCCTATTTTCAGGTACACCCAGGAGATTACAACAAAGGGTATGTAGACAATAGTAAATACAAGAAACATCATGGGAACAAGTAGAGATCAGTCACAGTACAGTTATACAAAAGTTTCAGCAATGACAGTACATCAGTGTATTTTTTCAAATCCACAGTTCCATGATGCCTTGTGCTGACTGCTATATTTCACAAGCAGAAATTGAAAGAAACATTTATAGCAAAATATGATACAAATAATAATAGGCAGCTATTGTCACAATGACTACAATTCAGTTGAGCTGGTTTGCTTTAGTGTAAATCTGGTCATGCAGATAGAGCCAGAACTACATTGGGAGTGGGGGAAAAGGGCAGTCCTGAGACTCTGGGGGAGGGAGTAGGGTGACACACTGGGGAAGCTGCAGGCATGGTGCTATTGGGCTTTAAAGCCCATGTCATTTAATGCAAGGGTGGGGGAAAAAAGACTGGGGGGCGCATGCCTCCATTTTTGAGACTAACAATGCCCATGACAAACAAGGAGGTATTCCTATCCTCTCTGCAGGGAAGCAGTGAGAGTGTGGTACTAGTCTCTTACAGCTTTCAACTGTCAGCCATGTTCCTCCTACACTAGGTCTCTAAAATGTATTGCAGATAGGCTAACCAGGTCCCAGTCAGTGGTTAATGAATGGAAATTGCTGACTTCTGTGGTACACAACCTCTTCATAACATGAGGTCATCCAGAGCTGGACCTTTCAGCATCCCCACACACAAAACTGCAGTGTTTCTGTTTGCTTGCTCTGTGGCCTGGAGTTTTTTGGCAACATGTGGTGTTCCTCTCTTAGAAAGGGAAATTCCTGTATGCATTACCCCATTTCTCTAATAGATATGGTTCTACTCATCCTCTTTGCTCCATTCTAGTCTCAGCCAGGGGTCCCTAGTAAGTCAGGTTCTGAAAACATAGCTATTGCACATGTTGAGGTATCCCCTAATGTTGCTGATGTCCTGATTGTAACTAGGTAACCTTTTACCAGATATACTTATTCCCTGAAATGGAAGTATTTTAAGCTGCGGTCTGCTTCCTGGAATATGGACCCTTTCACCTGTCCTGTGAACTCCGTGTTGGAATACTTGCTTTCCTTGTCTGACTCAGACATGTGGTATTCCTCTGATGTGCATGTGACCTTTATATCACCTTTCCATGCCCCTACTGAAGGTTGTACAGAGTGCCGAGTTGTCCTATATGTTTGAGGGGTTTTCTTCATAAGGGGCTGACCAGAAGACCTCTCCTCCAGATGAGGGGAGTAGCTTTCAAACACAAGAGGGGGAGGGGGGAAACAGACTGGGGAACGAGGTTTCAGGAGGAGCAGAAGGAGGACGGGAGTATAAGGAACCTGGGTGGGGTTAGTAAATGCCAGGAGCTTGGGAAACAATTTGCCAGAGTTCCAGGCCATGCTGTTCGAGGGGGGGTGGATGTGGTGGTGGTCACGGAAATGCGGGCCAACAAAAACCATGACTGAGACCTAAACTTGCGGGGGTACACTGTGCTTAGGAAGGATAGAAAGGAGGGCAGAGGGGGTGGAGTGGCTATGTTCATTAGAGATGACATAGAAATTGCTAGGGTAGAAGAGGCAGAGGGAAATGTGGAGGCCTTATGGGTCACCTTATGAACCCCAGCAGGAGGTACAGTCAAGCTGTGTGTAGTATACAGGCTCCCCCCCAGGATGGGTGATGTTCTGGAGGATGGTTTGCTGAACAACATCATTGCCCAGTGTGGACCAAAAGGGGAAGGAGTGGTGTTGATGGGGGGCCTTAATATGCCAGGTACAAACTGGGGAACCATGTCCTCTAAGGTGATCAAGGAGCAGAGGCTGCTGGACAGCTTCCAGGATGTGTTCTTAACACAGCATGTGATGGAGCCCACAAGGGAGGAGCATGTCCTGGACATGGTTCTTGCAGATGGGGATCTGGTAAGGGACCTGATTGTAGAGGATCCCCTGACTGGTAGCTACCACAATACTGTCTGGTTTCAAATAAGCATGGGGGAGAGATCTAGGACACTGGCAGTGAACTTCAGGGGGACAGACTTTGTGGGCATGGGAAATATTTTCAGGGATCACTTTGAGGGGGATTACATCAATGACAAATGTGGAAAAGAGATGGAAGTCATAAAACTGGGACTTCATGAGGCAGTCAGGACCTGCACTAAGGTGAAACATAAGGGAGCAAGGTCACATAAACCATGCTGGTGGTCCAGTGAGGTTCAAGTAGCGATCAGAGAAAAGAAGGTGGCCTACAAAAAATATAAAACAACAAGAGAGGATAGGGAAAAGGAAATGTACCATCTTGCATCTAGAAAAGTCACCCGGATGGTGAGGGGGGCAAAGTCCAGTAAAGAGCAGCGGCTGGCACAGGGGATACATGGAGGGGAAAAGGGGTTCTTCCGGTACTTTGGGGAGCAAAGAAAAACTAAGGGCCATCTCAGCAGATTGAGATCAGAAGGAGGGTGGGTGGAAGAGGCGAAGGACAGGCAGAGGTATTAGACGAGTACTTCGCCTCTGTGTTCATTAGGGAGGGGGATTGGAAATCTACAAAGCAAGGCACAATGGGGATAGAAGCGGTAGTGAGTGGGATAAGGGGAGCAACAGAAATGGAGCAAGAGGGAGGGAGAGGTACTCCAGGGGTGTCACATCAGGATAAGGATAAAAAGGCCAGTAAGGTGGAGGGGACGGATGATGCTAACTCCACCAAAAGGGTGTGGTTAGCCCTCAAGGCCCTAAAGAAAGATAAATCTCCTGGGCCGGATGGCGTTCATCCGAGAGTACTATGGGAATTGGTGGACATACTGGCTGCACCCCTGGTGGAGCTCTTCAACAGGTCGCTTGAGACAGGAAGGGTACTTAGGGATTGGCAAGAGGCACATGTGGTGCCAATCCATAAAGGGGGGGGTTTAGGGAAGTACCAGGTAACTATAGACCCATCAGTTTGACCTCAGTAGTGGGAAAAGTAATGGAGAGTATAATAAAGGAATGATTGGGGGTGTACTTGGAGGAGGTGGGAGGTCTGGATAATCGGCAACATGGGTTTGTGCCAGGTAGATCATGTCAAACCATTCTTGTGGAGTTCTATGAATGGGTAATGTCAGAACTGGACAGGGGAAAGCCTGTGGATGTATTATTCTTGGACTTCAGCAAGGTGTTTGACTATGTCCCCCACAATGGTCTGGTGGAGAAACTGATGGGGTTGGGAGTAGGCCCTTTGATGGTCAGATGGATTGAAAACTGGCTAGCTGGATGCACCCAGAGAGTAATGGTCGGTGGGGAGCTCTCGAACCCTAGAGAGGTCGGTAGTGGGGTACTGCAGGGCTCAGTCCTGGGTCTGATCCTGTTTAATGCATACATATCGAACATCAGGGAGGGTATAGTGTGTGAAATGAGTCTCTTCGCTGATGACTCCAAGATGGGAGCAGTAGTTGAGGGAGAAGAGGGGAGGTTGGCACTGCAAGGGGACCTGGGCACCCTGGAAAGCTGGGCTCACACATGGAAATTAAATTTCAATATCACCAAGTGCAAGGTGTTACATCTTGGGCAGGGAAACCCTAAACACAGGTACACCCTGGGAGGGGAGGTGCTGGAGGCCTCAACAGGGGAAAAAGACCTAGGGGTCATGGTGGATGCATGTATGAATAACTCTGAGCAGTGCAGGAGAGCAGCTAGCAAGGCAAATTGGATGTTGGGATGCATCATAAGGGGGATCACCTCTAGGAGCAGGGAAGTGATTCTTCCGCTGTATAATGGACTGGTTAGACCACACCTTGAGTACTGTGTACTGTACTGGAGACCACACTTGAAGAGGGACATACAGCCCCTGGAGAGGGTACAGAGGAAGCAAACTAAGATGATATGAGGACTAGGGGATTTGATTTATGAGGACAGACTTGAGGAGCTCTGCCTGTTTTCATTGGAGGAGAGGAGAGAAAGGGGGGACATGATTGAGGTCTTCAAGTACCTCAAGGGAATAAATAGGGTAAACATGGAGGGGATCTTTAGACTAGACTAAAGCAGGGAGGTATCACCAGAGGGCATGGTTTTAAGGTGGAAGGTGGAAGGGTGAGGGGGAAAAAGAGGAGGAGGTTTTTCACTGAGAGGGTGGTGGACCCTTGGAATGCGCTGCCTGGTGAGCTGGTTCAGAGATCCACAGTGGAGGGCTTCAAGAGAGGGTGGGACAGACACAGAAAGCGGATGTATCAGATGATGGCCTAGCCCAGTGGGGTGGGGATGGATGCTTTGGGTTTCTGGAACACAAGGGGGAGGGGGAAGGCCTCGGCACCCATTTAGGGATCTGAGGTTCGAGCAGATTCGATAGACCGTAAAGCCTAATCTGCTGGCAATTAATATGTTAGTATGAAACCACCTATTTGTACTCCAGTCCCACTCTGGAACTTGAATTTCACTTTTTTTTTTTTTTTTTGTTACTAGTTTCTCTCCTAGCCCCCTGGTCGGCTGTACAGCGTAACCATCCTCCCAGCCCATACCCCGACATCAGGCCAACTTTCCCCTCATCCCTCATGAGTTCCCCTTCATGGCAGGGTGGTGAGGAACCCCCAACTTGACTCACCTGAAACAGATCCAGACTTCAGGGGATGTGCTATTCGGGTTCAGTGCCATGGAGGATGGAAACTCATGCTACCTGACCAGGAGCTTGTTTCCTGTGTTTCTGTGCTTTGATCCCCAGAGGTGGAGTGTGCAGGGATGCCAGTGATGGTGACTTGCACCCTTCTGTGTGTGAGCCCCATCAGGTGTCTGCCCGCCTCTACTCGATTGTTGCAGTGTTGGTGTGCCAGCCCCCAGCCACCTCTAGGGGCCAGGCATACAAACATATGAAGGTGCCAGCAGAACAGATCTACTAGTCTATCAAAGTCTGCTCAATTGTGCAGCTATCTGCCTAGTAGGCAGCTGCCCCTCCCCCAACCCCCTTAACCTACCATTGTTGTCTCTCACCCACCCTTGCCCATCCCTGTACCCTGTCTCAAGCGTTCTTAAAGCCAGTCACATTTTTGCATGATATCACCCCTTTGCATTCCACCTCGCAACTACTCTCCCTGTGCAGTAATGCCTCCTCATCTTCCTCCTGAATCTCCCCCCCTCTATTTTTAGCCCATGCCCCTAGTCTCCCTCTCGCTTCTTAGTTTCAACACCCCCTCTGCCCACCTTTGTTGACACTCTACAGGTACTTGAATGTCTTGATCATGTCCCCTCTCTCCTGCCTCTCTTCCAGTGCATACATATTCAGTTCCTTTAGCCTCATCTCATTATCCATTCCCTCCATCCCCTGAATAATCCTCGTTGTCCTTTGCCGCACTCCTTCCAGCAGCTTGAAGTCCCGGCTCAGGTATGGCCTCCAGAACTGTACACAGTACTCCAAGTGAGGCCTAACCAGTGCCCTGTAGAGGAACACAATCACCTCCCTGTACCTGGATATGAATCCGCATGCTATGCACCCTAGCATAGAAACATAGAAACATAACATAGAATTTGATGGCAGATAAGGACCGCTTGGCCCACCCAGTCTGCCCATTTCCCTACCTAATGGATAAGCTGCAGATCCTAGTTAACCAGCAGCCTACTTCTTTCTACCCCCACTCCCTAGAATTGTCTTATGTCTGTCCCATGCATGCTTGAATTCAACCACTGTTTTGACTCCACAACCTCCTCCGGAAGGCCGTTCCATGCATCCACAACCCTCTCTGTGAAAAAATACTCCTTACATTACCTCTGAGCCGCCCGTCTCTCTCTTCCAAATTGTGCCCCTTGTTCTTGCACACCTCTTTTTGAAAGATGCTACCCTCTTGGACTTTGTTGATTCCCTTGAGGTACTTGAAAGTTTCTATCATGTCCCCTCCTCCTTTCCTCAGAGGCTATGCATATTAAGCTCCTTTAGTCTCTCTTCATATGTATTCCGTGCAGACCCTACACCATTTTAGTTGCCCTCCTCTGGACAGCTTCCATCTTGTCTATGTCCTTGTGGAGATTGGGTCTCAGAACTGCACACAGTACTCCAGATGGGGTTTCACCAGCTGTCTGTACAGAGGGATAACAACTTCCTATTTTCTACTGGTGATGCCTCTCCCTATTCATACCAGTATCCCCCCAGCCCTCCTTACTGCCCTCTCACATTGCTTGCCCACCTTTAAGTCATCTGATATGACTACCCCCAGGTCCCTTTGCATTTTTGTTGTTGTTTGTATCTCACCCCCCATTGTGTACTCTTTCCCTGGGTTTTTGTTTCCCAGGTGCATTACCTTGCACTTCTTAGCACTAAATCTAAGTTGCCATACATTTGACCATTCCTCTAACCTTGCCAAGTCCCTTCTCATCCTTTCCACCCCACCTTGTGCATCAACTCTGCTGCAGATCTTTGTGTCATCTGCAAAGAGACATACTTTACTTCCATTCCCTCTGCAATGTCTCTTACAAAGACATTGAAGAGGGCCTGTCCTAATACTGAACCCTGCGGCACCCCACTAGTAACCCCCCTTTCTTCAGAGTGGGCACCATTTACTATTACTCTCTGTGTCCTATTCTCCAGTCAATTCTTTACCCAGGCTACCACCTTGGGACCCACTCCCAGGCTGGCTAACTTGTATATTAATCTTTGTGTGGGACTGAGTCAAATGCCTTGCTAAAGTCTAGGTAGTCCATGTCCACAGCCCCTCCCTGATCTACTACTTTGGTCACCCAGTCAAAGAAATCTATTAGATTCATCTGGCATGGCCTTCCCGCTGTGAATCCGTGCTGCCTTGGATCCTGTGCTCCTCTGGCCTCTAGGTACTCGACAATTTTTTCCTTCAGAAGTGATTCCATCATTTTCCTTATCACTGAGTTTAAACTAATAGGTCTGTAGTTTCCTGCTTCTGCCCTGCTCCCACTTTTGTGAAGGGGAATCGCATCTGCCCTCCTCCAGTCCTCGGGTACCACCCCATCCTCCCATGATTTGTTAAAGAGGGTAGTCAGTGGTGTCACTTGTTCTACCCTTAGTTCTTTTAGAATTCTGGGATGAATCCCATCAAGCCCCATTGCTTTGTCCACCTTCAGTTTTAAGAGTTCTTTCAGAACCCTTTCTTCTGTAAATGGGCTGGTATCAACTTCTATATCCGGAATGTTTCTATTGTTTGTTTTAGGTACCTCCCCCTCTTCATTTGTAAATACTGAGCAAAAATATTTGTTTAGTATCTCTGCCTTTTCACAGTCACCCTCTGTCCACCCCCCCCCATTAAGCCTCACTATCCCTCCCTTAGTCTTCCTTTGCTCCCTGATGTACCTAAAAAAGGTTTTATCCCCCTTCTTAACTGAGTTGGCTATCTTTTCCTCAGTTCGGGCCTTTGCTGTTCTGACTGCCTTCCCAGCTTCCTTTTTCTTTAACTGATACAATTCTCTGTCCTGCTCCTTCTGTGATTCCTTGTACTTTCTGAATGCATTCTTTTTCTCTTGAACCTTCACTGCCACCTCCTTTGAGAACCATAGTGGTTTCTTACATCGTTTTGTTTTGTTTATTTGCTTCACACGAAGGCTTGTTACCTCTGTGATGGCAGTTTTTATTATTCCCCATTGTTCTTCCACCCCTCCTTCCTGCCCATTTGCTAGTGCATTCCTTAGGCACACACCCATTTTGGCAAAGTCAGCCCTCCTGAAGTCCAGTATTTTTGCCTTTGTATGGCTTGACTCTATTGCTGTGTTTATTGTGAACCATACTGCTCGATGGTCACTAGTTCCCAGATGGCTACCCACTTCTACATCTGTGATCCTCTCTCCATCTCCATTTGAGAGGACCAGGTCTAAGATTGCTCCCTCTCGAGTGGGTTCCAATACTAGTTGTCTAAGGCATGCCCCCTGTAGGGCATCTAGAATAACCCTACTCTTAGAAGTGGCTGCTGCAACTGCACTCCAGTTAACATCTGGCATATTCAGATCACCCATCAGCAATATCTCCCCTTTATCTGCCATTCTAAGTATACTTTCTATCATTTCCTTGTCCAGTTCCTCCCCCTGAGAGGGGGGTCTGTATACAACCCCTGTGCAGATTGTGGTGCCATTGCCCGCCTCCAAATTGACCCACAGTGCTTCTTCTCCTCCCTGTTTACCCTTTTGTTCTGTTGCTTTGATTCCTTCTTTTATGTAGAGAGCTACTCCTCCTCCTCTTTTACCTTCCCTGTCCCTCCTATAGATAGTGTATCCTGGTATGTTTACATCCCAGTCATGGTTGTGTGTGTACCATGTTTCTGTGACTGCCACGATATCCAGATGTTCCTCCTCCATCAAGGCCACTAATTCTGTTTGCTTTTGTTGCTGCCCTTCTGCATTAGGCAGTATTATTCAAGCTTTCTGTTATTAATACCCCCAGGGCCTTTTCCTCCTTGGTGCTCCCCAGCTTGCACCAACATCTGGTCACCCCCCTTCCCAGAGAAGGAGAGCTGTCCCTGGGATGCTCAGTCCTCCTCCCCTGCCAACCCCTCAGCAGCCTATGCTCGCTGTCGAACATGGGTTGCCGGTATGATGCTAGGTGTGGCACCCAGTGCCTCAACTCTCAGCGCCAAAGGGCTGGCTTTTGAATTTCATACTTGAGAAATTGAAATTGGCTTTTTTTTTGCTGGCTGCAAGTTACATGCTAACATACTATTTGCCAGCAGATTAGGCCTTACGGTCTATCGAGTCTGCTCGAACCTTAGATCCTTAGTTCGGTGCCGAGACCCTCCCATCCCTTGTGCTCCAGAAACCCCTATCATCCATCCCCAACCCCCTGGGACAGGCCATCATCTGATACATCCACTTTCTGTGTCTGTCCCACCCTCTCTTGAAGCCCTCCACTGTGGATCACTGAACCAGCTCACCAGACAGTGCATTCCAAGGGTCCACCACCCTCTCAGTGAAAAACCTCCTCCTCTTTTCCCCCCTCACCCTTCCACCTTCCAACTTCAAATCATGCCCTCTGGTGATACCTCCCTGTTTTAGTCTAAAGACCCTCCATGTTCCCTATTTATTCCCTTGAGGTACTTGAAGACCTCAATCATGTCCCCTGTCTCTCCTCTCCTCCAATGAAAACAGGCAGAGCTCCTCAAGTCTGTCCTCATACGTCAAATCCCCTAGCCCTCGTATCATCTTTGTTGCCCTCCTCTGTACCATCTCCAGGAGCTGTATGTCCCTCTTCAAGTGTGGTCTCCAGTACTGTACACAGTACTCAAGGTGTGGTCTAACCAGTCCATTGCACAGCGGCAGAATCACTTCCTTGCTCCTAGAGGTGATCCCCCTAACGATGCATCCCAACATCCTGTTTGCCTTGCTAGCCGCTCTCCTGCACTGCTCAGAGTTATTCATACATGCATCCACCATGACTCCTAGGTCTTTTTCCCTATTGAGGGCCTCCAGCGCCTCCCTCCCAGGGTGTACCTGTGTTTAGGGTTTCCCACCCAAGATGCAACACCTTGCACTTGGTGATATTATTAATTTCCATGTGTGAGCCCAGCTTTCCAGGGTGTCCAGGTCCCTTGCAGGGCCAACCTCCCTCTTCTCCCTCAACTACTGCTCCCATCTTGGAGTCATCTGCGAACAGACTCATTTCACACCCTATACCCTCCTGATGTCTGATATGTGGCATTAAACAGAATCGGACCCGGACCGAGCCCTCACGGTGCCCCCTACCAACCTCTCTGGGTTCGAGAGCTCCCCACAGACCACTACTCTCTGGGTGCATCCAGCTAGCCAGTTTTCAATCCATCTGACCATCAAAGGGCCTACTCCTAACCCCATCAGTTTCTCCACCAGACCATTGTGGGGGACAGAGTCAAACTCCTTTCTGAAGTCCAAGAATAATACATCCACAGGCTTTCCCCTGTCCAGTTCTGATGTTACCCATTCATAGAACTCCACAAGGTTGGTTTGACATGATCTACCTGGCACAAACCCATGTTGCCGACTATCCAGACCTCCCACCTCCTCCAAGTACACCCCCAATCGTTCCTTTAGTATACTCTCCATTAATTTTCCCACCACCGAGGTCAAACTGATGGGTCTATAGTTACCTGGTACTTCCTTCGACCCCCCTTTATGGAATGGCACCGCATGTGCCTCTCGCCAATCCCTAGGTACCCTCCCTGTCTCAAGTGACCTGTTGAAAAGCTCCGCTAGGGGTGCAGCCAGTATATCCGCCAATTCCCATAGTACTCTCGGATGAATGCCATCCGGCCCAGGAGATTTGTCTTTCTTTAGGGACTTGAGGGTTAACCACACCCTTTTGGCGGAGATAGCATCATCCGTCACCTCCACCTTACTGGCCTTTTTATCCTTACCCAGATGTGACACCCCTGGGGTACCTCTCTCTCCCTCTTGCTCCATTTCTGTAGCTCCCCTGATCCCACTTACTGCCACTTCTATCCCCTTCGTGCCTTGCTTTGTAGATATCCCATCCCCCTCCGTAGTGAACACAGAGGCAAAGTACTCATTAAATACCTCTGCCTGGTCCCTCACCTCTTCCACCCACCCTCCTTCTGATCTCAATCTGCTGAGATGGCCCTTAGTTTTTCTCTACTCCCCAATGTACCAGAAGAACCCCTTTTCCCCTCCATGTATCCCCTGTGCCAGCCGCTGCTCTTTACTGGACTTTGCTCCCCTCACCATACGGGTGACTTTTCTAGATGCAAGCTGGTACATTTCCTTATCCCTATCCCCTCTTGTTGTTTTATATTTTTTGTAGGCCGCCTTCTTTTCTCTGACTGCTACCTGTACCTCACTGGACCACCAGCATGGTTTATGTGACCTTGCTCCCTTACGTTTCAACTTAGCGCAGATCCCGACTGCCTCATGAAGTCCCCGTTTTATGACCGCCTATCTCCTTTCCACACTTGTCATTGAGGTAATCCCCTTCAAGTGATCCTTGAGAATATTTCCCATGCCCATAAAGTCTGCCCCCCTGAAGTCCACTGCCAGTGTCCTAGATCTCACCCCCCCCCATGCTTATTTGAAACCAGACAGTATTGTGGTCGCTCCCAGTCAGGGGGTCCTGTACAACCATATCCCTTACCAGATCCCCATCTGCCAGAACCACATCCAGGACATGCCCCTCCCTTGTGGGCTCCATCACATGCTGTGTTAAGAACACATCCTGGAAGCCATCCAGCAGCCTCTGCTCCTTGGCCACCTTAGAGGACATGGTTCCCCAGTTTGTACCTGGCATATTAAGGTCCCCCATCAACACCACTCCTTCCCCTTTTGGTCCACACTGGGCAATGATGTTGTCCAGCAAACCATCCTCTAGAACATCACTCATCCCGGGGGGCCTATATACTACACCCAGCTTGACCTTAGCTCCTGTTGGGGATCATAAGGTGACCCATAAGGCCTCCACGTTTCCCTCTGCCTCTTCTACCCTAGCAATTTCTATGTCATCTCTAATGACCATAGCCACTCCACCCCCTCTGCCCTCCTTTCTATCCTTCCTAAGCATAGTGTACCCCCGTATGTTTAGGTCCCAGTCATGGTTTTTGTTGGCCCACGTCTCCGTGACCACTGCCACATCCACCCCCTCGAACAGCATGGCCTGGAACTCTGGCAACTTGTTTCCCAAGCTCCTGGCATTTACTAACACAACCCCACCCCTTATCCCTGATCCTCTTTGTCGAACCCCACCCAGATTCCTTATACTTCTATCCTCCCTCTGCTCCTCCTGAAACCTCCACCCCAGTCTGTTTCTCCCCCCTTGGGCTTGAAGGCTACTCCCCTCATCTGGAGGAGAGGGCTTCTGGTCAGCCCCTCCCTTATCCCTCCCCCCTCACAAGTTTAAACCCCACCTTTCTTGTATGTAGTCAGCCATCCCCTGTTTAAGGACTTCCTTCCCTAATGGGGCAAGATGAAACCTGTCTTTGGCATATAGTCCCTTATCCTCCCAAACTCCATTCCAGTTCCCTAACACAAGTTGTGGCTTTATTTCCTGTCATGGGAATTTTCTTTAGTTGCTATGACTTCCACTTAGTGTATTTTTAGCTTCAGGCTTTAATGTGAGCCTCCATATTTGATTTTTCACAAAATGAGTGAAACATAGAAACATAGAAATTGATGGCAGATAAGGACCTCAAGGTCCATCCAGTCTGCCCATTTCTTTTTCTACCTTATGAATGTGCCATAGGCCTTTGCTCTGTCAATGGCCTATCTATTCATACTCATCTGTATTGCTCCCTTATGTTTATCCCATGCCCGTTTGAAGCCCTGCACTGTATTCATATCCACCACTTCCTGAGGTAGGCCATTCGATGCATCCACCACCCTTTCTGTGAAAAAGAACTTCCTCATATTACCCCTTAATCGGCCTCCCTCTAATCTCATGCTGTGTCTTCTTGTCCTATTATTTTTCTTATATTGAAACATGTTAGACTCTTTCACCTTGTTAATGCCCTTAAGGTGTTTGAATGTTTCAATCATATCAACTCTCTCCCTCCTTTGTTCTAGGATATACATATTGAGTTCAGTTAATCTGTCCTCATATGTTTTCTGATGCAGACCCTGCATCATTTTTGTTGCCTTTCTCTGGACTTCCTCAATTTGGTTAATGTCCTTGTGAAAGTGTGGCCTCCAGTACTGCACGCAGAACTCCAGATGGGGCCTAACCAGTGTCTTGTAAAGAGGGATTATTACCTCCCTCTTCTGACTTATGATACCCCTACTAATACACCCCAACATCCCTTTAGCCTCACCTACAGCTTTAGAGGTCTGCTTGCATGATTTCAGGTCATCAGTGATGACACCCAAGTCTCTTTCTTCCCTTGTGACTGCCAACAACTCCTCTCCCAGCCTATAGGCGGCTTCAGGGTTTCTCTTCCCTATGTGCATGATCTTGCACTTCTTTGTGTTAAACCCCAGTTACCACTCTTCTGACCATTTTGCTAGTTTATCCAGATCTCTTCTCATTCTACCCACAGCATCTGGATCATCTACTTGTTGCAGATCTTGGTGTCATCTGCAAACAGACAAACCTTACCCTCCAGTCCATCTGCAATGTCACTGATGAAGATATTGAAGAGGACTGGCCCCTGGACTGATCCCTGAGGTACCCCACTTGTGACTTGCATCTCTTCTGACTGTATACCATTTACCACCACTCTCTGTTTTCTGCCCGTCAACAAGTTTGCCACCCAGTTGATCAATGTCTGACCCTCCCCAAGCCTACCCAGCTTATTAATCAATCTTCTATGTGGAACAGTATCGAAAGCTTTGCTGAAGTCAAGGTAAGCAACATCAACTGCTCCCCCTTGGTCCACCACCAAGTGTTTCTGTGTATGAAATCCTGTTTCCACCAAAGGTGGTATAAGAATTTATTCTGAACTGAATGATGCACCATCCTGTTTATTATCCCAAGCATTCCAATCTGGGTAAGGCATTGCTCCATACTTTAGATGTACATAGAACACTGTGCTACTATGTTAACCGCACCAAGCACTGCAGAAAGTCCTCTGAACTTTTTGTTTCATTCATCCCTTGCAAAAAGGGTGCTCCTGTGTCTAAACAATGCCTGTCCAAATGGCTGGTACATTGTATTACATTCTGTTATTGGAAATACTGGGAAGAAATGTACTGGTACTGATCGTGGTCACTCCACAAGGGGTATGGACACTTCTGTTGCTTGTAAAGTCCCTAACATGAAGCATTGTTTACACTTTCACTAAACATTACAATCTGCACATGATCTGTGTCAGACATGCTGGTTTTGGGCTTACTGTACTGTAATGTCTTCTGTCTTGATCACACATTCCAGAAGACCTGGAAGCAGGGACTTGTTCCTTGGGCAACTAGTCACTGAACCCAATCATGATGGGGCTGTACTGGACTTTGTAGTCACTAACAGGGATAGAGTGGCAGAAGTTAAGGTGGAAGGTCACTTAGGAACCAGTAATCACTGTACAGTGTGGTTCAGTATAAGGATGACTGAGGAGTGGAACCACTTAAGGTTAAGGGTCCTTGACTTCTAGAAGGCAGATGTTATAAAGATGGATGAATGCCTCAGGGATGATCTGGCATGTGGTGATGACCAAACTGCGGTTGAGAAACAGTGGGTGAAGCTAAAGATGGCTATATTGAAGGCTACAAACCTGTGCATCAAGCAAGTGAGTAAAAGTAAGAGGAAAAAGAGACCCCTATGGTTCTTGAAAGAAGTGGCTAAAAGCTAAAAGGTTTGCATTCAGAAGATACAAGGAGATGTGGAGAAAGGAGAATCGGGAGGTGTATTAGAAAATGGGAAGTGGGGGAGAACAGTAAAGATCGCAAAGGCACAAACCGAAGAGAAGATAGGCCAAGAAATAATGAAAGGGGACATTTTTTTTAGGTATGTAAGTGAAGATAGGAAGACTAGGGTTGTATTGTAAAGTTAAAGAGGTATGGGGGGGAAGGGGGACTATGCAGAGGAGGACCATGCAAAAGCAGACGTACTGAACAAATACTTCAGTGTTCACATTGGAAGAAGTAGGGGAAGGGCCATAAAAAAGTAATAGGAGCTCTGAAAATAGGGATACAGACATTTATTTTTCTCGGGAGAGTCCTAAAGGGACTTGAAGCAATTGGACTAGATGGTATACATCCTAGGGTATTAAAAGAGCTGGGGGAGATACTGGTTGTACCTCTGACAGTCCTATTTAACAGCTTACTAGTAAAATGAGTGGTTCCAGAGGAGTGGAGAAGGGCAGATGTTGTCCCTCTTCACAAAAGTGGCAGCAGGGAGAAGGCTGACAATTATAGGTAAGTCAGCCTAACATCAGTGGCGCGGAAGTTAATGGAATCATTGCTGAAGGCAGGATAGTGGAATGTCGTGAATCAAATGGGTTACAAGACCCAAGACAGCATGAATTCACAGGAGGGAGGTCTTGTCAAACAAGTTTGATAGATTTCTTTGATTGGGTGACTAAAGAATTAGATCAGGGCAATAAGAAATTGGATAGGAGATAGAGGGTGGTGGTAAACAGAGTTCATTCTGAGGGAGGGGAGGGTAACCAGCAGGGTGCTTCAGAGATCAGTGGTGTGACCAGTCCTCTTTAATGTCTTTAAGTTACATTGCAGAGTAGTTAGCGGGGAAGGTCTGCATCTTTGCAGATGACACCAACATCTGCAAAAGGGTGTACATTGTTTGGGGGGGGGGTGGATAGAAAGGACAAACAGAGACCTGAGAACTTGGAGTGGTCATGGTTATGGCAGCTGGTGTATGTTTGCAAAAAAAGTGCAAAATAATGAACTTGGGGTACAAAAATTGGGGACAGAGTATAAAATGGGGGTGAGGTGGTATTGATGATCACCAAGCTGGAGACTGACCTGTTTGTAATAGTCTCTGACTCAAAGGTGGTCAGACAATGCGACAAAGTAGTTGTGAAGGCTAGTGGGGTGCATAGGGAGAGGGATCACCAGCAGGATGAGGGAGGTGGTGTTGCCTCAGTCAATAAAACTTGATGGTGAGACCTCCCTGGGAATACTGTGTGCAGTCTGAGACCGCATCTCTGGAGGGACATAGAGAAAGTGGAGGTGGTTCAGAGAAGGGCAAATAAATGTACACTCTGCAAGAAAGAGTGTGTGCCAGAAACATTTAAATTCCTGCAGGGGTTAAAAAAGGTACATGAGGAAAGTATTTTTCAGAACAAAATGTCCTGAAGAACAAGGGAACATGCTATGAAGCTGGAGGGTGGTAGATTCAGTAGGGATGTGAGACAATACTAATTCACAAAGAGTGGCAGTTTCCTGGAACAGTTTACCAGCTGAGGTGGTTGTGGCAAAAACAGTGGTGGGGTTCAAGAAGGCATGAGACAGGCATAACAGAATCTTAGTGGAAAGGAATGAGGGGAGGGAGAAAGAACCTAAGATCAAGTAGGGGTCTGTGGTGATACTGTAGGTAGGAGAAAAACTGGCAGACTGAGTGGGCCAAGTGGGCCTTACCTGCCAACAAATTCTTTGTTTCCTAGTCACCTTGTACTGCTTGGTAGTCATTCCAAATTTGTGGCCTAATGGAGGAAATATACTCGATGAAGATAGAACAGTTGCACTAGAACTTTGCATAACAGTAGGTCTTCAAAAACATCTCCCTCCTTCCCCCATCTGTATCCTCAGGGTTATTTCAGATACGGTGGCTAAATCCTTACCTTATGCATCCTGTTTGATGTCCCATGCCTCTTCTTGTATGCCTGGTACTGGTTTAATCTGCTTCCTAATGGTTAGAGGCCTTCTGAGGCTAATCTCGAGCAGGAAACAGGTGTGATGGGGCTGCCGATGTCATATATGTGCTAGTGCTGCACACCATTATGGGAAGCCACTGGCTAGCAACAGTTTCTATATAGTTCAGAAGGTGATGACTTATAGTTCCAAAGGTGTGGTTTAATGGAGGAGATTTTGTGAAACAGTAGTGCCAGGTTGCCCTGTGTGTGTATCAAGTTTAAAGTCTGGGTCATCCCATTGTCACCAAAATAGAATAGAAAAACAAAAACATGGGGATAAGCTCCACTGCAGACAGTTCCTTTCAGGCAATTTTCTCTTTAGAAGAAAGTGTAGTTGCTGAGCATGTTTATTTTATAGAGACTAAAAACAAACAGCAGAAACTTTAGAAGGACCATATAGCAGCCAACCATCTAAATACATGCTGGAAGTGTAAATGCATAGCAAACAAGGGGCCAGATATTCAAACTGTGCCAGGCTGTGGCACAAGCCTGGGTGCAGCGCAACTTGGCTGCGCAGGTGCGATGTCTGGGCGATATTCAACAGAGCTGCGCCATGGCTCAACATAATTGAATATCACACCCTGGCCACCTGCAGTGTGCATGGCACAGTGGCACTGCGCCAGCACCAGCGGCCAGAGTGGAGCATGGGGATGCGCTAGCGCAAGTTCCATTGCACAAGGTGCAGCAACCGCGATATTCAAAAGTTGCCATGCAAATGGGGCCATAATGTATGCAAGGTGCAAATGGGGCCATTTGCATGTCATTATGGCCCCATTTGCATGCAGGTGCGCTGATCCCCGACGACTTGCGCCTGGCACCCTGCCAGTCAGCAGCCGTCGGAGACCGACGCCCCCTGCAGTGCGGCAATGTGCTCCACAGCCCGATCGTGGGCTGCAGTAAAAAAAAACGAAAATCATAAATCCCTGGTGGTCCAGTGGACTGCTGCCCACCCGATCATGGGCTAAGTAAAGAAACAAAATCCCTATCATCCCTGGTGGTCCAGTGGACCTGCCCGCCCAATTGCGGGCTGAGTAAATAAATAAGAATCCTCAATATCCCTGGTGGTCCAGTGGACCTGTCTGCCTGATCGCGGGCTGCAGTAGGAGTAAAGAAAACCTATCATCCCTGGTGGTCCAGTGGACCCCTCCACACCACCCACTGATCCCCACCCCCGCTCCCCGGTCCAGCGGCGGGCGGCAGCACCACCTCCTGCTGCCCCGCGCTGGCACCGATGTGAAGCCAGGCTGTCGCCCATTGGTCCACAGCATGAGCCAGTGGGCATGCAGCCTATACCGTACTACACATTCAGATATGTGAATGGACCATTCACATATCTGGAATGTATAATCGTATAACTGCATGCCCGTTGGCTCACTACTGAACCAATGGGTCTCTACCGTCGAGTCAACGTGGCGGGCGGCGGGGCGGCAGGCAAGTGGGATGCTGCCGCCGCCGCTGACCTGGGGAGCAGGGCAGTGGGGATCAGTGGGCGGGTGGGAGGGGATCACTGGACCACCAGGGATGATAGGTTTTCTTTACTCCTACTGCAGCCTGCAATCGGGCAGACAGGTCCACTGGACCACCAGGGATAATATGGATTTTATTTCTTTACTTAGCCCACCATCGGGCGGGCAGGTCCACTGGACCACCAGGGATATAGGGGTTCATTTATTTTACAAATGCCCACGATCGGGCATGGGGGGGTGCCGCCAGGTGCAGCTGGAGCTCGGGTGGCCACCCACAAGTGGCAGCTGCCATGTTGCACCCTGCAATGCGGCAGCTCACCTGTGGGTGGCCATCAGTTGTTCCTTTTTTTTGGGGGGTGGATTAACTTTGTGCTGGTGCAGGTAGGGGTTGCACATGCATGGCTCCACACATCCCGGGCTGAATATCGGGCTGGGCAGAGTATGCATGGGCACGCCCCCCTACCTGCACCTGCATACCTTACTGATGCGCTCCGGCGCATCGGGATTTGTGCCGCACACTTTTCCCTTTTGAATATTGCACTGGGGCGCATCAGTGGGTTGTGCATGGTGCAACACTGTTGGGCCATGCGCAACCCTATTGAATATCTGGGCCAAGGTGTTTAAATGGATGATGAAAATGACTAGAAGGGAGCAAGTTACCATAAAGAAAGAAACCTTATATGAAGGAGGATGAAAGACAAATGAAGGGTAACAGCATTAAGGGAACATAAAAACAAATAGGAGTTAAATAAACACAGTTGGGGCCTGAGGAAGTGGCGTGGCCATGAAACTGTTCCCTGCATCCTCTGGAAGTGTGTTAAATAAATAGAAAATTGCCTGAAAGAAACTGTCTGCAGAGGAGTTTATTCCCATGTTTTTGTTTTTTTATTAATGGGAGGGAGTGACCACCACTCAGTATGGCTCACATTGGATATGGGCAAGGAAGGAGTGGAATCTGGCACAAGAGTGCTGGACTTCAGGAGGGCTGACTTTGGGAGGATGGAGGAAGTGGTAAAAGGGTACCTGGCCAGAATTCAATCTAGTATGGATACTAACCAGAGATGGGAGCTCATAAAGTTGTGGACAGTGGAGGCAACCAAAACCTGCTGCAAAGCCCAGAGCAAGAAGGCTAGGGCTAAGAAACCGAGCTGGTTGAGCAAGGAGGTCATGGAAAAGGTAAGGAGGAAAAGAGCTGCCTTTAGGAAATACAAGAAAACAGGGAGGGGGGAGGACAGAGAGGAGTACTTGACAGAATCGAAGGAGGTGACAAGGGCAGTAAGGGGAGCCAAAGCATCTACGGAACTCAGGCTGGCACAAGGCATTAAGAAGGGGGAGAAGGACTTCTTTAAGTACATCAGGGAGAAAAGGAGCTGTAAGGACCACATAGTAAGGATTAGGAAGGAGGGGGGTTGGGTGGAAACAGGGTACGATAAGGCGGAAGCACTAAATGAGTACTTCTGCTCAGTATTTACTAAAGAGAAGAGGGGGGTGACACCCAAGATGGGTGAAATGGCAGACGCAGGGGGGGAAGTGGTGACAGATGGGGAAATCATGGAGGGCAGAGTTCGAGAGGGTTTGAAGGCACTGAGGGTGGACAAGGCACCAGGCCCAGATGGCATCCACCCCAGGGTACTGAAGGAGCTGGCAAAGGTCCTTGCAGGACCTTTGGCAGACCTATTTAATGCCTCACTACATTCGGGGTGTGTACCTCAGGACTGGAGGATGGCTCATGTGGTGCCCCTCCACAAGAGTGGCCCCAAGGATGAACTGGGGAACTACAGACCAGTGAGCCTCACATCCATCGTGGGTAAGCTAATGGAGACTATCCTGAAGGAGAGGCTGGTGGCCCTCTTAGAGGCCAAAGGACTACAGGACAGCAGACAGCATGGCTTCATACATGGCCGATCCTGCCAAACCAACCTGGTCAGATTCTATGACTGGGTAACTAGGCAACTGGACAGGGGACATGCAGTGGATGTCCTGTATCTGGACTTCAGTAAGGCATTCGACTCAGTGCCACAAGGAAGGCTGGGAAGGAAGTTAGTAGGCACAGGGGCAGGTGCAATGCTGGTGAGATGGGTAGGAAACTGGCTGCAGGGAAGGCAACAGAGGATGGTGGAGGGTGGGGACCTCTCACACCCAAGGGCAGTGACGAGCGGTGTCCCACAGGGCTCGGTGTTGGGACCAGTGTTGTTTGGGATATTCATTGTAGACATATCATGGGACATCAAGAGCAAGATCAGTCTGTTTGCTGATGTTACCAAGGTTGGCGTGGTGGTGGATGACCTAGGGGGATGGCAGGGGTTACAGGATGATCTGGCAAAGCTTGAAACCTGGTCAGACACCTGGCAACCTGGACTATGCCAAAAAGTGCAAGGTGATGCATTTTGGGATGAAGAACCCAAGGAGGACTTACCAGCTAGGGGGACTGCAGCTAGCCCAGACAGAGGAGGAGAAGGATCTGGGTGTGCTCATCACAGGGTCAATGAACAACTCGGCACAGTGTAGGAAGGCAGCAAGGCCAACAAAATGCTGGGTTGTATTGCAAGGGTATATCCTCAGAGGAGGAGGTGATTCTGCCACTGTATAGGTCATTAGTTAGACCACACCTGGAGTACTGCGTGCAGTTCTGGCGTCCGTGTCTGAAGAGGGACATTAAGTTACTGGAGGAGTGCAGCGAGGGCCACAAAGATGATCAAGGGTCTGGGGGACTTATCATATGAGAGGAGGTTGAAGGAGTTGAACATGTACTCACTGGAGGAGAGGAGAGACAGGGGACATGATTGAAACCTTTAAATACATGAAAGGAATAAACAAGACAGGTACAGAGGGACTGTTCAAAGTAAGGAGGGAGGGCCACCAGGGGCCATGGATGAGACTGGAGCGAGGAAGGTTCAGGAGGGAGATGAGGAGACACTTTTTTACAGAGAGGGTGGTGGCTGGGTGGAATGCGTTACCTGCAGAAGTGGTATGCAGTAGAACAGTGGACTGCTTCAAATGAGGATGGGACAGGACAAGGGAGAGGGTTAATGAAGGGGAAGGGTGGAAGGGAGGGGCAGCTGCAGAATAAGGGGTGCTAGCTGCACATTCGAGCAGACTTGATAGACCTCTAGGCCTTTATCTGCTGGCAAATTTCGTATGTTCGTATAAGATACTCTCGAAGATCTGTTATGGCAAGTTAATATGTAACTGCTGTTTTTGAACTTCCACAGCAGGTCGGTATATGAAAGTATCAAGTTCTTGACAAAGTGGCAACCATAAGCATGACTGGGTATCCTTTTTCAAGGAGAGAAGAAAAGGAATTTTGTTTACAGTATATGGCACCTTTTACACAAACTGTATCCTAATAGCTTTGGAATCCATTAGTGGGGAGGCAAAGACTGCCATTCAGAGGTTAAAAAAAATCACTGTGATCAGTTGAGATGAAAGCAGTGATTTGAGGGGTTAAACACAGGAATGTAACTTGATTAGCATCACACAGTGAGCAAGTGGTGGTGCTGGGCTTAAAATCTAGACATCGAGGTTTATATTTTTGTACTCTTCATCGCTAAACCCAATTCCCTCCAGGATGAAACTATAAAGCTTGTCTATCTGATTCTATTATCCAGGTTAAATGGATTTAATACATTCTAAATCTGAAAATGTGCCTATTGTGGTGGGTTGTACTACATAAATATTTGCACATTCCTAGTTTTGAACTGTAAACTTGATAAATGTTGCTTTTGGAAAAAGTGGTGTCATGTTTTAATAGCTTGTTTTTAACAATTCCAAATCCTGTCTTAAATCTGTAACTTTGTTTATCCCTAGTGGTAGTGGCATGTCACTTCAGATCAGACTCTCTAGTCTCTCCTAAAATGTTGATTTATAATATATGTAAGCCTTTATAGAAGTTGAAAAACACTGGAGAAGGAATGTGCATGATTTGGCAGGCAGCTAATGGACGTTTCAAGAAAGTATAGAAGGGAAAACTAATTTCCCAAGCAAATTAAAATGCAGTTTGCTTTGGAGTAACAAGATAACTGGTTGCTTTCTTCCTAAATTTTCTTGGCATGTTGAGGCACTATTTTACATTTAACTGGCATCAGTTAAGTCTACCACGAGGCTCTTTTAAAATGGAAAAATCTAATCCCTTTTCATGCAAATAAATGATCTGCTAAGAGGGGAACAGAGCCTGTGTTTGAAATGCAAACACAGCCTTTCCAGATTCTTCTTTCCAGCAATATTTATCTGATCACTTTCCATCATTTCTGCATTAACATCTTATAACAGAAGGCTGCTTTGGGGCTGGTATTTCTTCATAGAGACTGTCAAACGAAAAATTCTGACCCCCTGTGGGTCACTGTCTGTCTACTCCCTTCTGCTTGAGCATCAACGGTGTTTTCCATCATTGATGAAGAGGTAATGCTGTGTTAGAGACTGGATCAGGGAATCACATGTTTTGTGTACCAACTTAACTGGACATAAGTTTACACCACTAAAAGATTAGTTTGGGGTGTGCTCTGTTCTTTTGAGTGAATCTGGACGTTGTGGAAAACCTCCTTTGGGACTGCACCTTGGCAGCTAGGTTTTCTGCCTTTGTTCCACCTTGCTATGGTGATGGGGGTTGAAGGGTGGCGTGCCACAAAATCCAAATATTTGCCTTCCAAGAGAGCCACAGGGGCTCATGGAGTACAGATGGGCATAATTAATGCAGGCCCTTTTCCAGCCACCAGTCACCTGCTGAGCGATTGACCTCCTGGACTGCCTATCCCAGCTGACATTCTTTTAACCCTTCAGCTTTGCTGTTCTGTTCTCTCCTCCCCCCATGAACAGCAGTGGCTGAGCTGCCCCTAAGGGGGATCTGTAAGATATCTTGACTGAGCATGACTGCCAAGTGCTGTTGAGATTGAATGAATGGCTGCCCTTTACAAATGTAGAGTATTCTGAGCAGATCCCCTGCTTGGGGGGTCAGTTTTTTGGTGGCCAAGCATTGCCTGCAAGACAGGAAGAAAACTGACCTGATTGCCAGCTGAGCCACTATAGGATTCACCCAGCAGGTTCCATGGCCCAGTAACAGGGTATCACCACCCCATGGGAATGGATGCCCTGACATGGAGGGTGGCATGGATCCTAGTGGCCTGACCAAATGGAGGGCAGCCTAGCCTTGATCACCATCCCAAATGTAGAGAAAGAAACTTTGAATGTGAGGCTGAAGAGTCTAACTGACCACCTTAGTGGGGTTGCTGAAGGCTATGACACCAATCCCTTGCATAGGGAGATCCTCTGGTACCAGAAGCATGTGTTAAACCAGAGCTTGTCCTGCAACTCAGACACATAAATATTTGAGAAGGCATTTACTGGGTTTTATCAGTTTGCAAGGAGTTTACAAATACCTCCTACTGTAGAAAGGTTTCATTCTTGTGCAATTGTATAGCTTTGGGGTTTTCGCCATTACACCAAGCATTGCTAACTGTTTACACCACCACCAAATAACTACATGCAGATATGGGTCTGAATGGAATTTCAAAACTTTTTTTTTCATCGGACAAGAAAAAAAAAACCTGCATACAGAATAACGAGAGTGTGCTCTGTCTAAAAAAAACAGGTTAGAATACTTATTACAAATCACGGCACCCTTTTGTGAAAACCACAAATAAAATGTGAGCACTATTGCAGGTCTAACTTGAGTTACATAAAAAGCCACATAAAGAAAATGTTTGCTTTTATCTCAAGTAACATTCATTTTAATACAAACTTGTTTGCTATAACAAAGCAATGCAAACAGATGAGTACAGACCTGCACAGGAGACAACCAACCAGCCAGGCACTCGCAAACCCCAACACTTTGGCCTGAGCCTTCCTCAGGGGGTGTGGTCCAAAGGATCCCTTAGCATCTTATATATATATATATATAATGTAAGTGAATAATTATTACAAACTAGTTAAAAGATTAAACTGATAAAAAACAGTCACTATAGATTCCCATGCATATTGAAGGACCTATTGAAATGTTGAATGTACAGGTAACATTTTACAATCTATTTAATTCTCTCCAACACTTACAAATATTTATATAAATATTTGGAACTCACAATGATTTTGTTCACTAAAAGTTTCCAAAACTCTTATGTTACTATCCACGTTTTATAACTTCTTAGTTTTAACCCAATAACATATATATATTTATAAAGCATTTTAAAGTGGCACCACAATTATTCTTAAGAGGCTTCTCAAACATCTACGCATAATCAAACAATTACGTGTTTTCATATTCATTTTAAATCTGTTTTTATACCAAACAAGTTTGTTTTACAATAAATGTTACTTAGACAAAAGCAAAAATGTTCTTTATGTGGCCTTTTATGTATCACAAGTTAGACCTGCAATAGTACCCGCCTTTTATTTGTGGTTTTCACAAAAGGCTGCCATGGATTCCATGACTGAATACCTATTAGTATTTTGGGAGCTTCCTTACAGGGTTTAGGTAAAGCACTGGTACCAGTGTGGAGAGGATAGGGCCCCCATTACAGGAGGGTTGAAGTAAGTCACTGTATTGTACACTGTGGTGTGGGATGGAAAAGGTTTCCTGGATGGACATTTTTTAGTCTGCCTCCCAGGGAATATAGTTTGGTTGGTTGTGCCTTGCAGGTCACATAAGTGCAGCCCAGGAATGTATTCATTTCAGCAAACCCTGAAAGAGCAATTAAAGTATGGCCATGGTTGATTTAGGCTTGGACTAGATAGAGCACTGAAAGGCCAGCCAACTGTACACTGGCTCGTTTGTTGTTGACAGTCACCCCCCCCCCACACACACACACTTTATAGTCCCTGCCATCAGTAAAGTAGTTTATCTTCTATTTGACATTTATCTGCTGCCATTTCTGTTACAAGTGCATGCTAAGAGTGGAATGTTTGGCCACAGTGTTGGTTCGCATATGGGGTGATCACTGTGAGTAGTACAGTTTTTTGGCAGAAAAGATTTGCTTGGTCCACCCAACCTGCTCAGATGGTTGGACTCTCCCTCCTCCCTGCCTATTTACTAACATTTCCCTATGTCTGTCCCACCTATGCTTGAAGACCCCTTCTGTTTTCGCCTCCTCAACTTCCAGTCTGTTCCAGGTGTCTATCACTCTTTCAGTGAAGCAGTACTTCCTCACATCCCTCTTAAACTTCTGCCCCTCCAGCTCCATTGCATGCCCTCTGATCCTTGTGCTTTTACTCATTCTCAAAGAGGCTCCCCTCCTGCATGCCCCCCACCTGTAAGGTACTTGTACAGTAGGTCTATCATGTCCCATCTCAGTCTACTCCAGGATGTACCCTCCTACAGGTGTAGGTATTGCATCCCAAGAGTTTGTACTGCATATTCAGCAGGCTACGTCAATCTTTCTCTAGGTGGAGGCACTACAACACACACACACACACACACACACCCACACCACAACTGAAACATCACAAACCTAAGAGCCACTGTAACATCTGTGTCAACCTAGTGACATTATAGTGTTATAGTGCCCCACATCTGAGACATCTTGGCACACACTTACTCTAGGGAAAGACTACCCCCAAAAGGAACCTAATGAATAAACCCCGGGATCCGGTGATGTAGAAAACTCACTTTATTTATCCATGATAAGGAAGAGTCATCATCATTTTGTTTTCAGTGGGGTTCTGCACTGACACAGTATTACAGCTGGGAGGATGGAAGTTCTGGAAGGTCATTTGACTTAAGACAAGTCACACTGGTGGAATTCAAAGCTGTGAGCTCCTGACTAGATTCAGAGCTCAAGTCATAGGATCATAGGTGATTTACGAGTTCGGTAGGCAGGGGTTGCCTTTTATGAACTCATCACCATCATTATTGGTGGAAGTCAAATGTTATGTTACCTATAAGTACATCCAACCTATTTTTTAAAATATAACTTGTGTTGCTTTCCACAACACTTTTTGGTAGGGCATTCCATGCAGTGATTACCAATGATTTCTCTTGTTTCTTTTATTATGGCTACCTTTTAATTTCATATTGTGCATTCTAGTATTTGTATTAGTGAGATTTTTATTTACCCTGATTGTCTCTAATATTGACTTGTCATTTATCACTTTGTATGTTAGGCACAGGTCTCCCCTCATTCTCCTCTACTGCTTCAAATAGAGACCTAATTTTTTTAATCTTGTACTATGATCCAGACTGCTTACAGATATAGTTTTTTTAGTTACCTTATGTTGAACTTTTTCTATTAGTTTGTTTCCTCTTATCAATTGTGGTGGAAATACAGATGAACACTATTTCAGGTGTGGTCTTACAGGGCTGGAATAAAGGGGGGACAATGACCTTTTCATTTCTGCTTTTTATATTTTTCAGTATGCAACCCAATATTTGAGTACCCTTTTTTACAATGTTTTTTGTATGTGTATCAAAGGTAACATTTTTTGAAATGGTGACTCCAAGATCTTTTTCATTATCTGTTGTTTGTAAGATTACGTTGTTTAGTTTGTAGCTATAACAAGGGTTGTTTGTAAGATTACGTTGTTTAGTTTGTAGCTATAACAACGGTTGTTTGTAAGATTACATTGTTTAGTTTGTAGCTATAACAAGGGTTGTTTTTCCCAGGTGCCTCACCTTGTATTTGAGCTCATTAAATAATAGTTCATTTTCAACTAACCATTTCTCAAGATGAGTGAGATTTTTTTCAATTTCTAGTGCTGAAATAGAGTCTGTTATGATCAAGGCCACTGTTTTTCAGTTTTTACCAGAAAATCTGGTAAAATTCCAGAATTAGGACTGTCTGAAAACCAGTTAAAAACAAGGATTTTATGGAATTGCATTTTATATCAGATCAGTAAATCTACAAAACGTGTGTTTTTCTTTTAATTTCTTCTTGTACTATTTTTAGTTTGCTTTATTTAATGCTCTGTATATTAAGCCTTCTTTAATTCTGATTATTTGTACACATACTAAAAGAATGATTGCAGAATCACGGTAAAATCTGGAAATTAGAGTAACAATCACCGGTGTAATTTCAGAATCTGAAGTCTTCAAAATGGAATTTCATTGTTTTAATCACTGTAAATCAGTGGCCTTGGTTATGATGCCTCCAAGTTTTCAATCATCGGCGTACTTTCCCGCCCAACAATTTTTGTAAAGGGGAGCATAGAAAATATTAATATATTAAAGAGAGTTGGCTCCAAGATGGA
This sequence comes from Neoceratodus forsteri, assembly GCA_016271365.2. Lineage (NCBI taxonomy): Eukaryota > Metazoa > Chordata > Ceratodontiformes > Ceratodontidae > Neoceratodus > Neoceratodus forsteri. Next base: position 1,063,427,747 of record CM057451.1, on the reverse strand, counting down.
GCCCTGCAGAACACTGCTTGTAACAGGGTCCCAAGGAGATAGGTGGCCCTTTAATGAGTCTTGCTGTGTTCAATTTGACAGAAATGCTTCTACCCAGCGTATAATCAAGGGGTGGATTTTTAAAAGTATCATCTGTTCTATAAGTATTTTGTGTGACACTGAATTGAAGGCTTTCAAAAAAGTCCAGAAAGATCACATCAACAGATAAGCCTCTATCCAGTGCTTCACTTGCTGGCTCAAAAAAGTTTAAAAGGTTTGTTTGGCATGATCTGCCCTTGACAAACCCTTGCTGGGTAATATCGATGTGCCCCAAATCTACCAGATTTGTCATGTCACAGGACTATATTGTTTACTGGCACAATATAGAAACATAGAACAATAGACTTTGATAGCAGATAAGGACCACTTGGCACAGCTAGTCTGCCCATTTCCCTACCTACTGGATAAGCTGCTGATCCTAGTTAACCAACAGTCTATTTCTTCCTACCCCCCACAAAAATTGCCTTATGTCTTTCCTATTCATTCTTGAATTCCCCACTGTTTTTGACCCCACGACCTCCTCTGAAGGCCATTCCATGCATCCACCACCTTCTCTGTGAAAAAATTCTTCTTCACATTACCCCTGAGCCATCCTCCCTCTGACGTCAAATTGTGTCCCCTTGTTTTTGGACATCTTTTTCTGAAAGATGCTACCCTCTTGGACTTTGTTCATTCCCTTGAGGTACTTACAATTTTCTATCACATCCCCCCCTCTTCCTCCTTTCCTCAGGGGTATATATATTAAGCTCTTTTAATCTCTCCTCATAGGCTTCTGTTGCAGACCCTGCACCACTTTAGTTGCCCTCCTCTGGACTGTCTCCATCCTGTCTATGTCCGTGCAGAGATGAGGTCTCCAGAACTGGATGCAATACTCCAGATGGGGTCTCACCAACTGTCTGTACAGAGGAATAAGAACTTCCTTTTTTCTACTGGTGATGCCTCTCCCTATACATCCCAGTACCCGCCAGCCATCCCTACTGCCTTCTTACATTGATTGCTAACTTTAGGTCATCTGATATGATTACCCCCAGGTCCCTTTCCATTTTTGTTGTTGTTAATAACCCCCCCCCATTGTGTACTCTTGCCCTGGGTTTTTGTTTCCCAGGTGCATTACTTTGCATGTCTTTGCATTGAATCCAAGCTGCCATACTTCTGACCATTCCTCCAATCTTGCCAAGTCCCTTCTCATCCTTTTCACCCCCCATGTATCAACCCTGTTGTAGATCTTTGTGTCATCTCCAGAGAGGCATACTTTTCTTTCCAGTCTCTCTGCAATGTCACCTATAAAGACATTAAAAAGGATTGGATCCAGTACTGAACCCTGCAGTACCCCACTAGTTACCTCTCTTTCTTCAGAGTGGACTATGTTTACTTTTACCTTCTGTGTCCTGTTGTACAGCCAATATTTTACCCAGCCTATCACCCTGGGACTACCTCCCAGGCTGGCTAATCTGTTTATTAATCTTTTGTGTGGGATTGTGTCAAATGCCTAGCTAAAGTCTAGGTAGATCATGTCCACAGCACCTCCCTGGTCTACTACTTTGGTCACCCAGTAAAATAAATTGATTAGATTCATCTGACATGACCTTCCCGCTGTGAATCCATGCTGCCTTAGGTCCTGTGCCCCACTGGCCTCTAGGTACTCAACAGTTCTTTCCTTCAGAAGTGATTCCATCTTTTTCCCTACCACTGAGGTCAAACTGACAGGTCTGTAGTTTCTTGCTTCTGTCTTGCTCCCACTTTTGTGAAGGGAAATCACATCCGGCCTCCTCCAGTTCTCAGGTACCACACCTTCCTCCCATGATTTGTTAAAAAGGCTAGTCAGTGGTGTCACTAGTTCTCCCCTTAATTGTTTTAGAATTCCGGGGTGAATCCCATCAGGCCCCATTGCTTTGTCCACATTAAGTTTTAGGAGTTCTGTCAGAACTCTTTCTTCTGTGAAAAGACTGGGATCGACCCCCCCCCCATCCAGAATGCTTCTATTGATTGGATTAGGTACCTCCCTCTCTTCTTCTTTTGCGAATACTGCACAGAAGTATTCATTCACTATCCCTGGTTTTTCAGTGTCCCCCTCTCCCCACCCACCATCCCCTTCATTCAGCCTCACTATCCCTCCCTTTGTCTTTCTACACTTCCTAATGTATCTAAAAAAGGTTTTATCCCCCTTCTTAACTGAGTTGGCTATCTTTTCCTAGGTTTGGGCCTTTGCTATTCTGACTGCCTTCCCCACTTCCTTCTGCTTTAGCTGGTACAGTTCTCTGTCCTGCTCCTTCTGTGTTTCCTTATACTTCCTAAATGCTATCTTTTTCTCCCTAGCCTTCCCCACCACCTCTTTTGAGAACCATAGTGTTTTTTTCTTTTGTTTTGATTTGTTTATTTGTTTCACACAAAGGTTTGTTGCCTCTGTGATGTCAGTTTTGATGTTTCCCCATTGTTGCTCCACCCCTCCTTGATCAAATAATTCTATATTTCATAAGACTCTCTAGCAGATTTGCATTGCCCAGATACAGTAGAAAAATTATAAGTTGGTAAATAAGAAGCAGTTATAAAGTAAACATAGACATGAATTAATAAATCAGTTATATACATATATATTATCTTAAATATTAACATAAATAAGTCAAACACACAAACTGCAAGTAGCTTAAACACAATGTAGTGTGCACATACCTGGGCCATAAAGTTGAAAGAAGCACATAGTATGGTGACAATCCAAACAAGTCAGCATCACATACAGTAAGCTTTATAAAAAAATTAATATAAAAAATAGCCTTTAAACATAGTACTTTTTGAACCAATGCCAGGTACAACTTGTTGCAGTATCACGGAGATAAAAGCTGAGCAGATCTGAAAGTATTTTAAAGGAGTTTTTTTTTAAGACAAAGGCAGTCATAAACATGGCTGAAATGTGAATTAAAGCTTTGCAATTTCAAGCTCTCTGTTTCCTCCATTATGCAACGTCTGCCCACACCCTAGATTTCTGCAGAGCTTTATTTAATTGGCAGCTCAGACATGTTAGCAAAATGTATGAGATGCTGGGGCTTTGTGTATTTAAAAAGATGCTTTCAGATCTGCTGAACTTTTACTTCTGTGACACTGCAACAAGTTGTACCTGTGTGAGTTGCTGTCTGCCTCTAAACTCTTATATTTAAATACACCTGGCATTGGTCTGAAAAAGTACTATGTTTGAAGACAGAATTGTTTAATGATTTTACCGACTGGGATCAAGGAGAGCTCTGTGAGAGAGCGTTATGTAGTTTATCATTTATAAGGGCAGTATATCCACAAAGAGAGATAGGCAGGAAGACTTGGGTGATTACTGTAACCATAGCAATGGACCTGTGACCTCCTGATACAGAGGGGCCAAGGATATCATCTTTGCTGTACCCTCTGTATAGTTTGGACTGCCCTTTGAGCATCCAGTCACTCATGGTTTGCCTTTTTAAAGGCTGAGTATTTGTGTAGTGCTAGAGTTTGAGTGTTTTTATTGATTGGGATTATTGGAAGCTACTGGGGAAGGCACTTCCAGTCCAGCACTATAAAACCAGTGTGCCTAGTGAGCGGAGCCAGATTTTACTGACTAGGATCAAGGAGAGCTCCGTGAAAGAGCATTATTTTGCTTTGGACCTCTGACCTCCCAATACCGTGGGGCCAAGGTTATCATCACTGTTGTACTTTTAAAAGTAATAGCTCTATGGCATTGTTGGGATTCGATGCAGAAAAAGCTTTTGATTATGTTGATTGGGAATATTTATACCATGCTATGACATCACGCAATACCAGAAGAATTCCTCCTATGGGTTAGTCTGCTATATGAAGAACCCGACTCAGCAGTAGCAGTCAATGGTGAACTTTCTAGGTTTTTCAACATAGAAAGGGGAGTACCAAACAGGGCTGTCCATTGTCTCCATAGTTATTCAATATGGTACTTAATCTACTAGTTTGTATGATCAATTCTACTATCCAGATTAAGGGGGTACAAGTGGAGAATAAATCATTAAAATGCTCTTGATACGCTGGCCATATATTATCATTGTCTGACCCAGTTAACTCAACACAGGCACTCTTAGTACTAATCCAACAATTCGGTAGAGTCTCTGGTTATACACTGAACATGGAGAAAATGCAACTTGGAGTGCTGAATGGAGATGTCTCATCTTCAGAAATTAAGGATTTGGTTATTGCCTGGGCAACAGAGCATATTGACTATTTGGGTATACAAATTTATAGGTCCATAAAAAAATTGTAAACATTAATCTAGCTAATTTTAAAAATAAAGCTGAGAAAGATCTTGAACAGTGGAATAAATTACAGCTAGAGCTCTAGGGTAGATTGGATTCTGTTAAAATGTTTATTCTTCCTAGAGCTCTCCATCTTTTTGCAATGTTGCCCAGGGCGATACCAAACTCCTGGTTCAACTGCCTTCATAACAAACTTAACAAATGTATGTGGTCAAATAAGAGATCCAGACAGGCATACTACAAACTCACAGGATCTAAATAAAAGGGGGGCTCAAAGCACTGGATCTGAAGCTATATTATCTTGCCTCTAGATTAACGCAAATAGCACGCTGGATTAAGTCTACTCCACATGGACTATATTCCCCAGAGTGGCTGCAAATAGAAGGGAACATAATACTACATAAAAACATTAGCTTAAACTTGTTTATTTCAAAATCCAATACCTCAATACAGAATAGCATTATTAGGAATTTAATAAAAATAATGGCACAGGTCTCAGCCATTTTAAAATTGGAACTGGATATCTCACATCAACAGCCACTCTGGAAAAATCCAGACTTACAGTTGGAAACATTTGTTAAAGATAGCACCCCACTGCAAAACTAAGGCATTCTTTTAGTGAAAGATCTGTATGGACCAACAGACTTTAAACAGCCCATAATGATAAAACAAGAGTTTGGTTTAGCTGAAGGCCTCATAAATGTAGTACAACTTACTTTAGACATAGTGGAATTTTCCTTTATCAAATGCTGCATTCAGCTTCAAGTAAATAAAATCACAAATAATTTCCTAGCAGTGATGAAAGTTAAGTCAACAATATCCTCAGTATACCGTTTCTTGATTTCTGCTATTGGGAGCAGGGTAGAGGAAACTGTACTTACAGTAAATGGTCTGAAATATTTGGCGAAAAAGTATTTCTTTGGGATTTGGAGAATATCTAGGCTTTTCCATTTAGGGCATTTGCATTAATGAATAATAAACTCAGTATAAATGTATGCATAACTTATTTTACTCTCCAGTACAAATGGATAAAATGGGAATTACAAATGAGATAAGTGCCCAAAATGTGGAAGCTCTAATGCAACACCATTTCACATGTTCTGGGAATGCCCCAAAATATTGTTATTTTGGGAGCAAATTAAAAAGTTCTTATCTAAGATACCTGCATTAGATAACCTCTTAAATTCCAAAACCTGTATTGTTGGACAGTTTTTTGATGGGACGTTCATACCAACGGAGCTTAAGTACATAGGGCTGGATTCACAAAGAGAGCCAAAATTTCTGTAGCTGCTGAAAAATGGCCTGTAGCACTGCGGAAATATTTGCACCATGTTCACAAACAAAATATCTGCAGTTGCGGAAATCTGTAAAACAGGCAAGTTACGGAAGTCCACAAGTGCTGAAATCTCCCTAACATTCTTTCCTTAGCTAAGGAAAAAGCTCTGCAGGCACAGCAGGTGATCCATATTAAATGGAGCAGCAGACGTTGACAGTTTTGCCAAAGATGTAGCAGTAAGTACTCACACAGAGACCAGCAGCCAGTCTCTCCACTGAGACCACTACAGCACCACTGGTACCAGCAAGGCCATGCACCACAGTGGCTGTCTGTAACTGTTGGTGGAACTGATGGCTGTGTTTCTTCCTGGAGTGTTATGTTGTCTGCTTCAGTGGCACTCACTGCAGGCTGTTTCCAGCTCTGCCTTTACTTCCTGTAGGGCACCTTCATGGGCTGCACTGGGTCTAGTGATTGTAGCTTGTTGTACTTCAATGAAACAGTGTGCTATTTTTGTTGTAACAACTGGCACTACTGTATACCCACTGGTTTGCTAATACTTGTGCCTGCACCTCCACTATAATTATATCTTAATTGTTGGTACACTGCACTTTGCTCAGGGAGAGTTACACCTCACTCTTCGTGGTGCAGCACGTGTGCAACATTTTTTCCACAACTGCAGAAAATCACTGGCTGTGAATAGTCTCTTAGAGGATATGCCATACTTTTCAATGGCTTTTTTTCCTCAGGAACTTCCATAGCTGCACTACTTTCCGCAGTCCTCAGTGTATTTTTTTCCACAACAATGTATGGTTTGTGTATAGCATTCAGAGCAATTTCCCCTTTTTTCCACAGCTAGGCAACTTTTGAGGACTTAGGGAAGGTTTTGCACCTTCAGAGTTTTTTGTAAATCCAGCCCGTGATCTCTATGATCTCAGTGGTTGCAAAGAATTGTATACTGAGGTTATGGATTGAGACAACGGTCCTTAATATTTCTGAATGGAAGAATGCCTTGGTAGAAAATTTTAGGGCCCAGATATTCAAAAGGGTTGCACCATGTACAACCCACTGATGCACCCCGGCACGATATTCAAAAGGGAAAAGTGCGCAGCACAAATACCGATGTGCCAGAGCGCATCAGTAATGTATGCAAGTGCAGGTGGGGGGGGGGCATGCCCATGCATACCCTGCATAGCCCCATATTCAGCCCGGCATGTGCAGAGCCATGCATGCTCAACCCCTACCTGAGCCAGCACAAAGTTGATCCCCCAAAAAAAGGAACAACGGTTGGCCACCCGCAGGTGAGCTGCCGCATTGCAGGGCACAACACGGCAGCTGCCACCTGTGGGTGGCCACCCGAGCTCCGGCTGCACCTGGCGGTGCCCCTCCATGCCCAATCATGGGCATTTGTAACATAAAAGAACCCCTATAACCCTGGTGGTCCAGTGGACCTGCCTGCCCGATCGCGGGCTGAGTAAATAAAAAAAAATCCCTATCATCCTTGGTGGTCCAGTGGACCTGCCAGCCAAATCGTGGGCTAAGTACATAAATAAAATCCCTATCATCCCTGGTGGTCCAGTGGACTGCTGTCTGCCCAACCGCGGGCATTTGTAAAAAATAAGAAGAATTCTGTCCAATATCCCTGGTGGTCCAGTGGACCGCTGTCTGCCTGATCACAGGCATTTGTCAAAAAAATCAATAAATATGTCCAATATCCCTGGTGGTCTAGTGGTATCCTCCCTCCCCACCTCCCACTGGGCCCCGCCTCCCCCCAGTCCAGCTGGCGGGCAGCAGCACCACCACCACGCCGCCCTGCCGCCCGCCAACTGACACCATCGGCGGTGGGGCTGTCGCCCATTGGTCCTGGCGTGAGCCAATGGGCAAGCAGTCCATACCGCATTACACATTTCAGATATGTGAATGGATCCCATTCACATATCTGGAATGTGTAGTACGTTATGGGCTGCATGCCCATTGGCTCACGCTGTGGACCATTGGGTAACATCCCTACTGGTGGTGTCTGTTGTCGGTGGCAGGGCAGCAGGTGGTGGGTGCTGCCACCTGCCGTTGACCGGGGAAGGGCAGTGGGGCTCAGTGGGTGGGTGGGAGGGGATATTGGACATTTTATTGATTTTTTTTTTACAAATGCCCGCAATCTGGCAGACAGCGGTCCACTGGACCACCAGGGATGATAGGGATTTTTTTAATTTACTCAGACTGCGATCAGGCGGGCAGGTCCACTGGACCACCAGGGATTTATGATTTTCCATTTTTTACTGCAGCCCGCGATCGGGCTGTGGAGCACATTGCCAGCTGCAGGGGGCATCGGTCCCCAATGGCTGCTGCCTGACAGGGTGCCAGGCGCAAGTCGTCGGGGATCGGTGCACCTGCATGCAAATGGGGCCCCATTTCTGCCTTGCATACATTATGGCTCCATTTGCATGTCAAGTTTTGAATATCGCGGTTGCTGTGCATAGCACAATGGAACTTGCGCTAGCACATCCCATGCTCCACTCTAGCCACTTGCGCTGGCACAGTGCCACTGCGTCATGCACACTGCGGGTGGCCAGGGTGCGATATTCAACACTGCTGAGCCATGGTGCAGCTCTGTTGAATATCGCCCAGTCCACACCCCTGCGCAGCCATGTTGCGCTGCGCCCAAGCTTGCGCCACAGCCTGGAGCAGTTTGAATATCTGGGCCCAAATGTGAAAAACAAGCTAAAGGGTATAAAAATAACAGCAGGTCTGGCTGGAACATTTTTAACTCATTTTTTATTGGAAATAATTGTCTCATGAGTGTTTCTATAAGGTTGATATCTGTGTTTGAATTCCAATGCACATCCAATGGATACACAGTTGTGGATCTTTATTGTATACACTCCACATATTTTCCCTTTGTCTCATTCTATTTCTGTCTTCTACCTTTTCTGCTTAGGTATAAGCTTTTTCTGTATAGACAACTTTTGATTTCAATTTTTTTTTTTTTGACTTTCTTGTATCTCTCATGCAATTTTTATTTGCATTGGTTTCCTTATTTTTTATGCAATTCCTTTTTTAGAGGAAATTATTCAAGCACAGTAAGGGGTAAGGAATAGTGATGCATGTTTCTGTTGTTTTAATGCTTGATCTTTCAACTTTAATTACTAGACAAAAGTTTAAGCTCTTAGTTAAATGTTGAGTTCATCATTTAAATTAGAATTTTTAATTTCCATAATGTTTTATGGATCTTGGATGGTATGTAAATGTTGTATAATCTGTATTTCATGAGAGGTTAATTTTACGTAAAATAGCAACTGTTAAACTGTTTTTCCTTCTACTTTAATAAAATATTATTTACAAAAAATCATCACTGCTGTACCATCTATATAGTTTGGAATGCCCTTTGAGTATCCAGGCACTCATAGTTCACCTTTTTAGAGGCAGAGTATTTGTGTAGTGCTAGAGTTTGAATGTTTTTACTCTCTGGGATTAACGGAAGTGACTGGGGAAGGCACTACCAGTCCAGCACTATAAAACCAGTGCACCTAGTGAGCGGAGGTGAGCGCAGAGCGGAGGAATGCGAGGGAGGTGGCCATAACTCTTCAAGGGCTAGATTAGTAAGCACTTTAAAGCATATACCAGAAGGAGACTGCTTGAGTAAGTAAGTTAAGAGTCCTGTGACATTAAGTATTGAATATGGAGACAGATTGGATTGTTTGCACCTCATATATTATGTACATAGCTGTTAAAAACCTAGCTGACTTCTCTTGTGAGAAATGTACATTAATTATAGAACAATACAAGGAAATAGATGAGCTGAGAAAGAGGCTAACCAAATGGCATAACAATGAAGCTTGCATTATAAGTCACACTAAAGAAATACAGGAATTTGAGAAATTTATTGATGACACAGTTTGTTCTATTGAACAAGGTGATTTTGTAGTAGTAGTAGTAGTAGTAAAAACGTTTATTCATTAAATGAATCGGTAGCTCAGCTGAGACAAGCTCCTTTTTAGTGTGGTCCTAGTTTCACAATGGTTGCTTCAGTTGTTATTGCATCAAAACACAGTCATACAGTTTAGTTATAAAATATATTTTAAATGTACATGCCACATATACAGAACTATACAATTATACACAAATTACAATTCTAGTGCAATCCCAGGTCTTATTTAGTTCTCCCATATCCAAACCAAGATTTTATTTGTGCTGTTTGTTTCTTCCCATCTTTGTTTCTAATTGAGACAGGTAATGAATTCCATAAATCTGGCCTCTTTTAAAAAAGTGAGATCTTCCAAATGCTGCATTACACCTAGGAATTTGATATTCTACTCATTCTGCTGATCTTAGCCCTGCTTTGATCTTTCTACTGTGTAATCTATTAATAATGTAGTCTGGGCTTCATTTCTAAAGCACTTATCCACATACTGTACATTATCACATGGAGGCTTCTTCTATCACTTAGGGAATACCAGTTTGTTGCCTGATATAGTTCACTTATACAGGTTCTTATGGGTGCCATAGTAATATAACAGGTGAGTTTTATAGATAACATCTAATCTACTTAGTATGGAAGCACTGGCACCAATAAACATTAGCTTTCTATAATCCAATAAGGGAGCTATAGTAGTGTTACTCACATGTTTTTGAACTAACTCTGTCATACAATGTTTTATTTGGTACAGGGCTCCCAAGCATCTACTTACTTTTTTCATAACCTGATCTACATGAACATCCCACCTGAGGGAACAATCCAGGTGCATACCCAAATAATGACACCTTAAAACCTGTTCAAGCACTGTATCATTCAGTGTCTTAATCTGGAGAGTTCCCTCTCCTATACTCTTACCCTTTTTTCCCTGTGAAATACCATAACTCGGGCTCTCCCCTCCCGGGGTGACAGCCTCCATCTGCCACACCCAACCCACTATTGCAACCCGAACCTCCAACAAGACCACTCTACTGGTCCCCATATTCAGGACCACCCATGATCAGAGGTCCTTCTGCTACTGAGCCTCATCCTGGTGTAACTCTCTCCCTGCTCCCATCTCCAACGCCCCCACAATCTCCAAATTCAAAACCACCCTTCAGAGCCAACAGTTTAACACTTGCAGCTGCTCCTGTCTCTAAATGTGGCCTTGATCTCTCCACACTTGACAATGCCCACTGGGTGGCACTCCACCTCACCCCCCCACTTCTCCCCCGTTGCATCCTGCCTCTGTTCCAGGATGTGCATGTGCTCAGCTGTATCACAGTAATTGCTACTAAATTGTATAACTGTATGAAATCTTTGTAACTCTAAGTCAGTGACTTCTATGCTGTAACCTAAATTTGTTCTGTCTGTCCTCAATGTGACAAGGTACCTTTGGAAAAGAGCCTCTGGCTCAAAGGTTGTAAACTGATTTACTAATAAATAAATAAAATAAATAAAGCTTGTGATTTTTTAGAATTCAGAATGAGTTTTGATTGCAGCAAAACATTCTGTAATTCATCAAAAGAGTCCTGCAAAGTTTTCTGAATTTGAATATCAGATGTACCACTTATGTATATAACAGTATCATCTGCGTACAGATGATGGTTAACATCTGGGTTGGTGAATTCAGGCGAGTTCATATAAAGGTTGTATAACACTGGACCCAAGGTAGACCCTTGGGGGACCCATTCGATCAGAATAGTTACTCTAACCAGGAAGTGGGATGTGATAAGAGGAAACAGGATGTTATCAATAGGATGGAGGACACTGAGGAGGCATTATTGATGACTGGTGCCGTGTCATGAGTGTAAGGGGAAGGAGGCATTTCATGGGCGTGATGGATATAATACTGTTTAGCAGGTTTTTACCTTTAATGGATCACACTGATACAGAAATTATTAGTACCAATAGTCAGGAGGGGGTCCAGGAGCAAGGAAACTATGATACTGATATGCCCACCCTTATAAGTAAGGAGAAAAGAACTAATGGGGATCGGATAAACAGTAAAGCAATGAAGGAACCTGAGGTCTCAGGTTCGGGCACATTTAAGAACTCACACTTCTGGCATCATCACACAGAACCTAGATACTAATACTAACGCAAATTCCTCTAGCACCCCATCTTCTAAATATGGTAGTTCCCCACAGAGAGAGGTTAGCCATCAAGAAGCAGCTATGGATATGTAAAGTGAGCATATCATTGGTAACTCCTCTGATCATAGGGACATACTCTAGTAGTAACTGGGGACTCAATGCTAAAATGTACTGATTCTATTATATGTGAAGGTAGAATGTCAAATACCCATGTTGCATCCGTCTCAGGAGCAAAGCAAAGGTCTCTGACAACAAAAATACTATCAAGGGATATATAAGCAATACATCTAAACCCATTCTGGTTGTTCATGAAGGAACAAACAATGTAGAGAGAAGAAGCTTTGAAGATATAACTAAGGATTTTGAAGCAGTAGGTACTATTTTTAAAGAAAAGGGATGTGCTGTCATCTCAGAAGTGTTACCAGTACCTAGAGTTGGTACAGGCAAGATCAGGGAGATTTCACATTTGAACATCTGGCTCCTACCATGGTGCATAAAGGAAAATGTTTCCTTCCTCAGAAACTGGATGGCTTTCAGAAATAAGTATCTATTTAAGACTGATAGTTTGCACCTGAATAAATACGGAACACATATTTTTGCTAACAGAATTAGGGAAACAATTGACTCACATTTAAACTGAGGAATAAGGGGAAGGAGGGAAGGGAATGTTTTATTCCACAAAAAAGCTCAATTTCTCTGAATAACATTAAAAAAGTTTAACTAAAAAAAATGACTTGTTCACTAATTAATGCAAGAAGTTTAGTAAAGAAAAAAGGGGAACTTGAAAGACTATTAGCTACAGAAAACATAGCACTATGTGCTATCACTGACATATGGTGGCAGACAGGAGATGAATGGGATCTGAACATTCCCGGGTACAACCTTTTTAGTAAAAATGAAGATACCAGGACTGGTGGGGGTGTTGCCATATACGTAGATGAGAACATCAATGTGGAACCTATAGCAGATTCTAATGAGATCTGTGGGATTGAAATTATCTGGTTAAAAATCATGCCAGATGTTGACAAATAGTTCTGGGTCTTATACTATATATAGACCACCTTCTTACACACGTGAACAAGATATTAAATTGCTAGAACTTAACAAACTAGGTATGAACAGAAGCATCCTGATTTTGGGAGATTTCAACTTCCCCTCAATAGACTGGAACAAGTGAACCGGGGAACAAAAGCTGAAAGTGATTTTTTAAATGTCCTTGGAAAGTTAGGACTGGAGCAACATGTCAGAATGCCAACAAGAAGGAAACATACATTGGATCTGGTCATAAGCAATTTGGGAGAATCCATTAACTGTCATACCACATGTCCTCTAGGAAATAGCAACAATGATATACTCACATTTTGTATTAAAGGTTATAATTCAATAACTAAGGGAAGCTTGACATATAAATGTTTTAAAAATGCCAACTTCAATGCCATGCGTGAGGAATTATATCATTGAAATTCAGAATCATCTTTCACAGGCAGGACCCTAAAGGAAATGTGGGATATATTGATTGATATGTTAAATAAATTGGTAGATAGGTATGTTCCCATTAGGAAGAAGTACAACAAAAAAGGCTGAATACCCTCCTGGTATAATAGAAAGGTAATGAAAATTAACAGCAAAAAAAAGAAAATGTACAAAAAGGCTAAGAAATCAGAATCTATGAGTGATTGGGAAGCCTATCCCAGTGTAGCCGGACAGTGTAAGAAAATAATTTTAAAGGAAAAAAGAAAGTTTGAATGAAACTTGGTGGCTAAAATTAAGGACAACTACAAGTCATTTTACTCTTATGCTAACTCTATGATAGGCAGCAACTAGATCATTGGTCCCTTACTTAACAAAGATGCAGTATTAACAAAAAGGGATAAAGAAACTATAGAGTTGAATAATTATTTTGTTTCAGTATTTAACGAGAGTACTTCATTTTCTATTGAGGTTGATATGCAAAGTGATGCAACTAATATAGTACTAAATGTTTTGAATGTAAGGGACAGCTTAAAAAACTTGATGGGAACAAATCACCTGGCCCAGATGGTTTTCATCCAAAAATATTGTGCAAATTATCTAATGTTCTAACTGGACCTGTTACAATGATCTTTAATGAATCCCTAAAAAACTGGAGAGGGGGTGCAGGCATGGAAGGAAGCTGCAGTGGTTCCTATATTTAACAAAGGTAAAAGGGAGGATAGTAGCAACTACAGACAGGTTAGTTTAACTTCCGCTTTGTGCAAAGTTCTGAAGGGTCTTGTCAAAGAGTCTATAGAAATCCATTTAAGTGAAACAAATAGTTGGGATCCATCACAACACAGATTTAAATCTGGTAGGTCCTGCCAAACACATTTACTCCAATTTTATGATCTGGTGGGTAAACACCTGTATAGGGGCCTTTCAGTGGATGTGGTGTTTCTAGACCTGAGCAGGGCTTTTTACAAGCTGCCCCATAAGGAACTCATTGAAGAGTTAACTCGGATCAACTTAAATGTTAACATCATTAAATGGCTTGATTCTTGGCTAACAGGTGAAAGACAAAGTGTCAACATTACGGTTATTACATCAAAATGGGAGAGGGTCACTAGTGGTGTGCCATATGAGTCTGTTTTGGGGCCAATTTTATTTAACATCAATATTGCTTCAATGATTTGTGGACATCAAGTCTGGTTGTCTAAGTCTGCTGATGACACAAAGCTTGGTTGTACAATTCATAGTAAATCTGACTCCCAAAATCTGCAGCAAGAGCTTGATAAACTGGATGCATGGGCTAAGGAGCGCACATTGGCATTTAACTTGGATAAGTGCGTAGTTATGCATTTGGGGCATTCCAATATCATGACATCATATTATTTAGCGGGAAATAAAACTTAGAATGTCCACTGAAGAAAAAGATTTGGGAATTATTGTTACAAATGGCATTAAGAACAGTATGAACTGTCAGGTAAAGGCCAATAGGGCTAGAGGCACATTGACCTGTATAGCTAGACACATATCCAGCCGGGACCAAAGAGTTTTTCTTCCTGTGTACAAGTCACTCATGAGACCACATCTAGAGTACTGTTCACAGTTCTCATCACCTATTAATAAGAGAGACATTAACTTATTGGAGAGTCTCCAGAGGAGAACTACCAGAATGATTTGATCTGTTAAAGACTGAACTATGAGAACAGACTGAGAGTTCTTGAACTGTACTTGCTGGAGTATAGGTGTATGAGGAGGAATATGTGTTTAGTTTTTAGTGACCTCACTAAAATTGATCTTTGGGATTGCATAGGATTAGAGTGTAAAGAAACTGACTACATCACAAGGTTTCATGCTTTACCAGCTACAGGGTCAAACAAAAAAGACAAAGAAAAGGGCAAATTCTTTAGTCAACGAGTGGTAAGAATGTGAAACAAACTCCTGCTTGAGGCTGTGGGTAGTAATAACATGAATACCTTTAAACACCACCTAGCTAAGTATTGCTCTTTACATTCTATCCAAGGTTATTCCCTTTGAGTTAAGGATGAGCTGTATAAGGGTTTGTGCCTGACCTGGCTTGTAACAATTCTATGATCCCTATGAAACTTATGTGGTATTGAACTGTTTGTATGGTGACAGCACAGTCAATGTGTTTCTATAGATAGATAAAAGTCTATGTATTATGTGTGTGGATGTATATCTATGCATACCATAGAAGTGTAAACAAATTTTGCAAATAAGTATTATCTTGATTTCTGGTGATGTCACCACCCTTATAACAGCGGGGCTGCTGAGCTTTGTTAGAGGGCATGGTTACATTGTGAGTTGTCCTCCTTGGGGACTCACCGTAGTCCAGCAAAAAGACTACTTGGGTTGTTCAACTATGTTGGCACATCAAAAATTGAAAGACTTTATGGCAGAAAGTCTGAAACCAAAAAGATCTTAGCGAGCAGTTAAATGAGGGTCACTTGCCCATATTACAGAAGTGGACATGAGGACGATAATATTACAAATACGTCTCTATCTTTCAACTTGGAACTCAAACATCAGTTCTGGACAACTGCTGTCAGGAGGGCAGCTGTAGTCTAATTGCCTGAAGTGCTGCACACTTGAGCAGACTAGATAGAATGTAAGGTCTGTATCTGCTGGCAATTTTGTATGATCATATGAGCAAGGCCTAACAGTGGTTATCAGTCAGGTGGGTGTGTACAATGTGGCCTTCCTTTACTTACTGCAGAAAGAGGAAGTCATGTTAACAAAAATTGATAACCGTGGATCAATATCTTAAAGGAATAATATAAGAGTATATGGCCTACCAGAAAGGCATGGATGGTTCACCACTTGAGTTAATTCCCAATTTCAAGTACCTAGGGGTCTGGCTGTATAGTCAGCTCAATTTCTCTGCCCACATCGAGGCCATCTGCACCAAGCTTTGGCCCAAACTCACTGTCTTTTACCATCACAAAGCCTGCCTCCCTCTCTCTACATAACGTGAAATAGTATTAGGCAATCCTGCCAGTGCTGAACTACGCTGACGTAGTGTATGAAACTGTCTTTGCCACCTCCCTCTCCAAATTGGACACTCTTCTCAACTCCTTTTGCCATTTTGTCACTGCCTCCCCCCTCACCCATCACTGCTTCCTCTATGCCCCCCCTCCGTTATCTCATAGGTGAGCTATCCACTGCACCTCCCTCATAGCAAAGTATTGGTTTGACTCCCTTCCCCCCATCTCTTACTCAGACTTGCACCCACCAACTCCACTACCTAATCTCTTCATAACAGAGACTTGTGCACCCTTTTCCATACCTCACCCTCAATCAGCTGCAGGCCAGTCTGCCTTCTCGTACTGTCTCCCTCTTCTCTGAAACAATCTACCCTCTGACCTTAGTTTTGCTTCTCCACTATCTTCCCTCAAAAACTCCCTAGATGCCTCCCCCCAGTGCCCCAATTGCTCCTAACCTCACCTCCATCTTGCTTCAGATCCCTTGTGGGCCCCTCCCTCCATCCTCCCTTGAGGATTGTTGAGTGTTCTCTACCCCCTATCTTTCAAGTTTCACTCAAGTTTTTCAAGACCCTCCCCCACTTGTTGCTATTTTCCCCTACCAAGTGTCCTTAAACAATCTTTCATCACATCTGTGTACCTCATCATACTATGTCACCTCTGTATATATCATGCCTGCAGCATATTATCCTCTCATAACAATATATTCTTTGTATATTATGTTTACTGTAATCATATTTAACTTCTGTTTGATTTATGTTTATTTTTACATTGTACCCAGGTTACATCTGGAAACGAGCCTCGGCTCAGTGTGCATTTCCTGGTCACCAATTTTAAATAAATAAATAAATAAAATGAAGACAGGGGATATGATAGACTACATGACCTCTCTCCTGAAAGAAGTGCTGAGGCAGCCCGCACATGTTGGTTTAGAGTCAGACCAAGCCCACTGAGCCTTGACGTTGAAATGTGAAACAGTGGCGGCTCAGCCCCGCTCAATCATGAGGTGTCTGGATTATAGATGCAAAATGACAGTTCTGTAGAGGCTTGAGAGAAACAAGAGGTTACCTTTAGTGATCAGTGCCTTTTCTTCTATCATGGCTTTTGTTTTTTAACTGTTCATAGGTCCTGTTAAAACTGTTTTCTGTAACCATGAACTCATTTGTACTATTCATAATTTCTTTATAATTGAATACTGTAACCTTGAACTCTGTTGTTACCCTCATCTCTTACATCTGTAACTCCCTATATTGCTTGTTTGTTTTATCTATGGTGATGCAGAACCTTTGAAAAAGAACTTCTGGTTCAAAGGTGTTAATCCTAGTAATCAATAAAATAAAATAAATAAATTAAATAAAATAAACTCCTCAAGGGATGGAGCAATTATGCAGGATTCTGGAGGTGGCCAAAACACTGGAAAAGAAATATTTGCCCTGGCCCAACTCAAAATATTGCAGGAGTCTGACCTGAGATTCTGTAGAAGCCTAGAGAAGGTGGTGGATATGGTCTACAAGTTGGGAGTTTCCATCAACACATGCCCACCTGAGCTAAACATTGCTTAACTCAAGAAGGAACACCACACCCACACCTGGACAATGCCATGACAGGGAGCTCAAGGTCAGAAAAGAAAGGCAAGCTCTGCAGCCACAGCATGGAAAGAATTGTGGCAGAAGGGGTGGATAGGCAGCCCACAGTCCCTGGAGTGAGCCAACACACAAGATTCACTATTTTGGGTCACATAAGATGCATTTTTGTAGTTACTCTTTACCCTGCACAAAGGTCTTGATTGAAACACTCTGGGCTCCCTCCCTTTTGTCTCAAGCAGCAGCTCTGTGTTTGACATGGCGGTCTACCAAGAGACTGGTGACAATCCTATGTAACACTTAAAACTAACTGCTTTTGCCATTATAATGGATGGTTCTCTTTGCTGATTTTCCATATTTTACAGTGCCTCATGAATGACTTATGACTGACTTTTCCTTCCCTGTCACAGTATTTAATTCTTGCCTGGCCGAGATCCA
The DNA here is from genome assembly GCA_016271365.2 of Neoceratodus forsteri. Taxonomy (NCBI): domain Eukaryota; kingdom Metazoa; phylum Chordata; order Ceratodontiformes; family Ceratodontidae; genus Neoceratodus; species Neoceratodus forsteri. The sequence continues at coordinate 1,063,409,668 of CM057451.1, read as the reverse complement.
GGGCTGGATATCCTCCAATTGGTTAAAGCTCAACCCAGTCAAGACAGAGGTATAGTGACTGAGCTTGTTTGTTGGCGGGATGCTGGGCGGATCAGGGAGAACTCCAGCTTAGTACTCTGTGAATCCCAGTTGACCATCTCAGCTAAGATGAAAAATCTGGGCGTTATCCTCGACAACGATTAGACACTAGAGTCTCAGGTGTTAGATGTTGTCCAAAGTGTATTTTACCACTTGAGGAATATCACCCAGGTTAAACATTTTATCCTGCCAGATGACCTGCCCTCACTAATATACACCTTTTGAGATCCAGGTTAGATTAGTGCAATGCCCTGTACCCAGGGCTAATGGAAGGCATCCTACTTTGCATGCAGGTGGCGCAGAATGTGGTGGCCAAGCCATTAGTGGGCCTTTCGAGGTCCTGCCACATAACGCTTATCTTAAGTGGTCTTCTCTGGCTGCCAGTGAGGTGGTGCATTGCCTTCATGGTTGGCTTGCTGACCTATAAAGCCCTACATGGCCTGGAGCCTAGCTACCTGCAGAACCTGCTGTCTCCCTACCAGTCCCCCCCACCCTCTCTGTCCTTCTGAAGAGGGCCTCCTGGCAGTCCCCAGGGTTTGACTGAAATCATCTGGTGAGTGCACATTTTCTGTTACTGGTTCGACCCTGTGGAACTTGCTTCCGAGGTCTTTGAGAGAGGCCCCCTCAGTAGAAGCTGTTAAAAAAGCCTCATGGAGGCAGTATAGCGCAGTGGTCTAAGGCTCTGAGCTGCAAATTTGGTGACATCCAGCAGACCTGACCTGGGTTTGAATCCCACAGCTTCCACTTGCATACTTTGTGACCCTGAGCAAGTCACTTAACCTCCTTGTGCTCCCAGGTCGCTCCTGTAAAAAAGCTTTCAGCTTAGTGTGCTATACCTGGTTAAACAACTAAATAAAAATAAAATAAAAAAAAGGGGTATAAAAGCGTTATCTATTTAAGAAGGCATTTTCCTTGGATTACTGAGTTGCTGAATATTAATTAATGAGATTAAGTTTTAATAGTTTATTGTAAAATGGGTTGTGTGTTATTGTGTTGCTTGCATGCATGTGCAAGCAACACATTGAGTCAACTTCCTTCACAAGCGGGTTGTGGAGGTGTGGCAGTGTTGTGCCGAATGGCAGCAATCCGTTTTGGGGCTGGTCTCTGCCGTGGCAAATAGAGGAGCATGCTGTAGATGACAGCAGTTGATGTGCATGCCACTATGATCAAAGAAACTAGCCACTGCAATCAGGGAGTGCCCTGTCACTATGCAATCAGCTGTTTTTGCTGTGGGGCATCCCTGATTATTGCAGCCAATTACAGCTGCATTATGTGGTGTTCCCATGGTGATGGCTTCTCCGTCGGCCTCTCACAGTCTCCATGAAGCCAAAGGAAAGCCGCTGCCCGCTGTTCAGTGTGCCTTCCTGGTGAAACATTTCAATAAATAAAAGAAAAACTGATGGGGGTGCCCAATCCCCCTGTCAGCATGCACTCTACCCAGTTCATTTGCCGACGGGGGAGCTCAATCCCCATCAGCATGAAGCACCACCACCCCCATTTGTTGTGTGCCAAGGGGGTGCCCAATCCCCCTCGGCTAATGTACACTCCTCCCCCAAGCACCAGCACTGTGTGTGGCCGACAGGGTGCCCAATCTCTGTCGGCTCCAGCACCACCCCAAAAAAATAAGCACCTAGGTGCTGGCAAGCTGGGATCCCACCCCAGAGATCAAAAAAGCATCCCATATCATGTATATATTTTTAAAAACTGTAAAAATAGAAAATGGTCCCTCGCAGTCTTTCATGCCCCCCTCGCCCAACCCACATCCCCCCACTGTGCACCCACCTCCCCACACCCCCTCATCCCACACTTACCTCTGGAGCCTGGTGCGATGATCTTCGGTGGACCAGGAACACGTCTGCACTCTTCAAAGCCAACTGTGAACTGAAGAAATACGGGTAAGCTGTATAATGGCATAAATAGGGTTTTTTTTCAATTTTGGTGGCTATCTCAGCCATTTTTGGGATTTTGTTCACCAAACTTTCAACATGGGGTTCTTGGGACCCCACCTCATGAACTCAGTCACTGTCATTTTGTTATTTAGTCCCAAAAGATGATTTTGCGGTCACTGGATGGAACCACCTTTTTGGACCAATTAATGAAACAACAGTGCCGCAGTTCATGAAGTTGGCCCTCAAAAACCCTATGTTGAAAATTTGGTGAAAAAATTCAACAAAATGACTGTTTTATGACCGTGAGTTGCGCACTTCCTGTGCACTCTCGTAACTTTGAGAATATTTAATATTTTCACTCCAAATTTTCAATGTTACCATTTGACCACACCTACGTATGAACAGTCATTTTTCACATTTCACCCAAAATGTGTTTTTCGCAAATGTAGCGCACAATGGCGCGGTCAGTGTGCGAAATCAATATTCAGGACAGATTAAGAAAATCACAGTGACATTGTTCATGAGCACAGGTCTTAAAATACCTATGCTGGAGTCACGTGATGCTGTGCAGGGGATAGGACATGTTCGTCAGAGCTCTGTTCTTTCACCGACCAGAACCGCAAAAAACACCCGATTTTTCTCGGTAGCCAGCAATAAAATCGGAAAGTTAAGCAATCGGAGATCGCAGAGACTGTTCTTGACAGGAATTGGAGATGTGCATTCCTTTAACCATGTCCACACAGCAATTAGCTGAGGAGGCCACACAAGAATCGGAGGCCAAGCACCCTCGCCGCAGATCTTCTCCCCAACTATCTCCAGAGGAGCTTTCGTCCTCACATATTTACTCAGAGCTCACATCTATTAAGGAGGCTCTGCTAAAACTCATCAAAGATGTTGGTGATTTCAAGCCAGCACTTACGCAGCTAGCCTGAAGGGTCACTGATGCGGAAGCTAGAGTAGCCTCGATAGAGAGAAAACAAGATAAGATGGAACCCGAGGTGGTGGAGATAAAAAGGAGCCTATCTAAACCTGAGGATCATTTTGATGATCTGGAGGGGAAAAACAGGAGGAACAATCTGATGCTGTTAGGCCTTCCCGAGGGTGAAGAGGGCCCTATTACCATACAGTTTTTGCAACAGTTTCTGAGAAAGACTGTGGGCCCCTCTCCGAATGGCCCGGAATTTATTATTGAACATGCACACAGATCTCTTAGGGCAGAACTCTCCCCAACTGACCCACCTAGGTCCTCAAACTGTTAAATTATTTAAATCGGGAATTTATCCACAAGGAAGCCAAGAAGTTATCAACTATCCTCTGGGAGGGTAAAAAACTGAGACTGGTTCCGGATTTAACGCTGAAAACCCGCCAATTACGAGCTTCATTTCGGCCCATCACTTCAAAGCTGTGGGAAGCGGGTATATGGCATCGGATCCTATATCCTGCCCGATTAGAGGTTACTCTAGCTGAAGGTGCCAAGCGTTTTGACTCGGTGGAAGAAGCCACAAAGACCCTGCGAAGAAATTACCCCGACCTATTTCCTAAATGAGGAGGGAGTAGTATAGTTTAAACAGGGGACTAAAGAGACACTCATTAAGAACATTCGAGAAGAACCAGACTAATATTAAAGTGTTTAATCCTTTCTGTGCGGCTTTGTTAGACTCAACGGTTTGGTAGGGAGATGTGAGGGTTAAACGACTAAAGAATGCAAAGCATGATTTCAGAGGCACCATTCTAAAGTAGTTTCAAGTCTAACTTTTTTTATTTGTACCCAATGTTAATCATAAGGAAGCTGTAGGATAGCTGCTGCTTGGTTTTATCCACTAGATGGTGCCAAATGTCCTTTAGTTAGCAGGCAAGCGGTTATTGCCAAGGACTTTCAGTTATGCTGGAAAGGCTTTCCTTATCTTTGCCCTTCGTTTTTTTTCTATTATTATTACTTGTTTTTGCAAAGCAAAGTTAAAGATTTATAACTAACGCTGCATATAGCCCAGGGTGTCATTAGCTGGGAGCAAGTTAAATATAAAATCTCCGGACTTATAGGGGGGAACTTGGTAGCAACCTCATGGGTTAGAAATGAAATAAATTAGAGGAGCACTAACCGAGATAGCTCAGTTACACGCGGTTTAGCCGCTTTTTTTGTGGCGCTGGTATTTTCTCTATTCTTTTTTTATCAGTCTGGTTAAATATACAGAAAGTTAAAACTGCTTGACGTGCAAACCACGGTCTACGAGGCAGCATTTATTTTGGTTCAAACTGTGGTTGCAGTAGGATCCTCAGAATATTATTTTGGGAGCAATTCTTATGTACAGAAGTACAAGGCTTTTAAATGGGAACTTAGTTATGGTCTAGATTCTAAGTTTAGGATCCTTTTTTTTGTCTTTTCCCCTGTTTCATAGAGTCAAGTCAAAAGGCTACTGATATACATTCTTCAGCGATTATCTCCGTTGGAAAATGATGCTGCTTATTATTCTGTTTTTTGTGTACCCAACTGAGGAAGTTAGTATTTAGCAGGGATGGGTTACGGCAATTTATTATTTTATTTTATTGGAACTACTGCTATACTCAGAGGAGGGGTGATTATATATTAGTGGGATGAAGAAGGGTGTAAAAGTAGTTTGTCTTTGGAACCTTTTTATAGGTTGGGAGGTGATCGAACGTTGCTCTCCCTTTGAGAGTATCATGGTGCAAGATTTAGGGAGGGGGGCTTAGGGCCCGGGTGAGGAGACTTGTATATAGTTTAAGTGTTTTATTATTTAGTTTAGTTTTAGTGTGTTTAGGGGGATGTGTTGGGGGGATGTGTTGGGGGCAGCTCTTTCCTGTTGTTGGGAGGGTGGGGGTGGTGGCAGCATATCCCTTCAATTCATATTTTCTACGTGGCACAACCATCTTTTAACCTATGCTTAACATTCTGAATACCTTTTCTTGGAATATTAAGGGGAGGAAGGACGATAGGAAGAAATATGTCATTTTAAACCACCTTGCTAAATTCAACACTATGATAGTGTTTCTCCAGGAAACACACATGCTTCCAGAACAGCTAAAGTTTTTTAAAAAGTGCTGGGTGGGCCAGGTTTTTGGAGCAGGTTTCAGCTCTCATAAGCGGAGCATGGCCCTGTTGCTAGCCAAAAGTTTACCCTTTACTCCTGTGGATACGGTCAGCGATCCGGAGGGAAGGTTCATCTTCATTTTAGGTAAATTGGGGAACCTTGGTATAGTATTGGGGTCAGTTTATGGCCCTAATGTAGAAACCCCTTCCTTCTTTCCACACCTAGCATTGGTATTGGTCCCCTTTCTTCAGTACCCTATTATAATTGGTGGTGATTGGAATTTAGTTCAAACAAGTGATTTAGATCGTACATATCTTAGAGGGGCGGGATTATCTTCAGCTCAAAAGGCCCTAGGGGAATGTATCTCCTCATTAGGTCTTATAGACCCATGGAGATTATTTAACCCATTCGGTAAAGATTTTACTTTTTTTTTCCCCAGTGCACAAAAGCTTTTCTCGCATTAATTATTTTCTAGTCAGTCATCAACTAATCCCATGTATTAACGAATCAAAAATACTAGCCCGGGTAATTTCGGACCATTCCCTAATTGTAGTTCATTTAGAATTACCCAACGTTCCTATTAGGTCGCATACGTGGTCGTTAAATAATAATCTCATAAAGGATAAAGAAATAATTTCAAGATTTCAACAATTTTTGCAGGACTCCATTCAAGTTAATTATAACTCAGTCCCTGTGGTAGATCTGGTCTGGGCAGTTTTAAAAGCTACATGGAGAGGGGAACTTATACGTATTGCTACAGTACAAAAAAAGAAAAAGTCAATTCAAACCAATACTTGCTTGCAGAGAATTAGGAATTTGGAAATTATGGGAGTGGATAACCTTTCATCTCTAGAAGAACAGGAACTTATTAGGCTAAGAACACACTATGCAAGCATTTTACTAGAGAAAGTAGAGAGATCTGCTTCTCTACTAAAAGCTTCATATATTGGCCAGGGCAGCAAAGCAAATAAACTTCTAGCTTGGCAACTAAAGCAACAGACAGCATCAAAATGGATTGCGGCCATTGAACACCCACAATCAGGTTCTTTGGTGGCTAGTCCACCTGAGATGTTAACTCTCTTTAGAGAGTATTACAAAGCATTGTACTCCCCAGATCCCTTATCGGGTACTCAATATGAAATAAGGTCAGCCTTTATAACTAGAGCAGGCTTGCCTACCCTATCGAGAGATAACCAGACCCACTTAACAGCCCCAATCACTGTGGAGATCTCGGCGGTGATTGACTCTTTAAAACCAGACAAGGCACCAGGCCCAGATGGCTTTATGGGCCTGTTTTACAAAACCTTTAAAAGGTACCTCATTCCCCTGTTGCTACAGCTATATACTTACTGGGGTTCTTTCCCAGTCCAGGATCAGTCATTATTTGCAGCGAGAATAATTCTCCTGCCCAAACCAGGGAAAGATCCTACAGTGATTAGTAATTACCAGCCTATTTCCCTGATTAATATTGATGTTAAAATCTATGTAAAAATTTTGGCCAATAGATTGACGGGCATATGAAAGTGTTTGATAGGCCCGGAACAGGCAGGGTTTGTGGTGGGGCGTACTTCATCAGACCATTTTAGGAAACTATTTAATCTAATTTCTACATCCAGGGACCCCAGGCTGGAAGCTGTCTTGGTGTCCCTGGATGCAGAAAAAGCGTTTGATAGGGTAGAGTGGACATACTTGTTTGAGGTCTTTTCCAAATTTGGTATTCCACAGCCCTTTGTTAACCAACTCCGAGTTTTATATTGTTGTCCAACAGCAAGATTGCTGTGTAATAATCATATTTCAGATCCCTTCTCACTTTGTCGAGGCATGCAGCAGGGATGCTCTCTTTCTCCTTACATGTTTAATTTCTATATAGAACCTTTAGCTAGAGTTCTCAACTTGAGCAGGGGTTAAGGGGTATGCGATTTGAACATTTGGAACTCAAGTTATCCCTGTTCACTGATGATCTACTCCTGCATATTTCAAATAGCAGGCAGTCCCTCCCTCATGCCCTTCAAATTATATCACAATTTAGTGAGTTTTCAGGATATAAACTCAATAAAAATAAAACCATGGTATACTCCCTATCCCCCCTTCTTACGAGGGACCATATTGAAAGTATGGGCCTCCAATGGGAGAAAGAGTACCTAACTTATTTAGGTATCAAAATTTCGAAAGATACTACTAAACTTAAGGAACTTAATTTGAATCTTTTGATAAAAACAACTAAAGAAGATCTGACCAGGTGGAAAAATTTACCGTTATCCTTTTGGGGGAGGACGAATGTTTTGAAAATGACAATTTTACCCAGATTTTTTTACCCTCTTAATAACCTCAATATCTATCTCCCTAAATCCTTTTTTTTGTCTCTTCAGAGAATATGTTCTGATTTTTTATGGAAAGGGAAGGCTCCACGTAAGGCTTATGGGAAACTCACCTGCCCTAGAGTAGTGGGGGGCTACAATTACCAGATTTTTATGTTTACTACCTGGCAATTCATGCTAACAGATTTTTGCATTGGTTTACACCTAAAGCTAATATCTTGGAGAGCCCTGCATGGTTACATTTGGATAACCAGCAATCTAATGCGAGCAATCTAGAGCGGCCGACATGTGGGCAAACCTGGGTCCGGCATCCTCTAAGGGTGATGCTTTTGGACAGCGTGGAATTACAGTGCCCTATTTCTCCTGGAGTTCCTTTTGTCGACCTGAGTTCGTGGATATTATGAGGATCGTCCATACTATGCGTCCCACAAGTTGTGGTTTGGATCCCGGACCGACTCCCCTCATTTCGGGTTGTTCTGACATCATCAGTCCGGTCCTGGTGCAAAAAGTCTGGGGCTCCTTGGAGTTAGGTGAGTTTCCCTGCTCTCTGAAAGAGGCAGTGGTGACTCCTCTTTTGAAGAAAGCTTCCTTGGACCCAGACTGTTTTCAAACTATCGGCCTATCTCTAACCTCCCCTTTATTGGGAAGGTTATTGAGAAGGTCGTAGCTGTTCAATTGGACGACCATTTAACCATCCATAATATCTACGAATCCTTCCAGTCTGGCTTCCGGAAAAGACATTGCACCAAGACTGCGCTGGTTCGGGTGTTAAATGATCTTCTGATGGCAAGGGATCAGAAGAGATGCTCTATCTTGGTTCTTCTTGATCTCTCTGCAGCCTTTGACACTGTGGACCACATGGTGTTATTAGCTCGCCTGGGGCAAATGTGTGGTATGTCTGGAACCGTTTTGAAATGGTTCACGTCATTCCTCATCGGAAGATCACAAAGAGTTGTGACGGGGAATTTTTCCTCTGACCCAATTTCTTTGTTGTGTGGAGTGCCTCAGGGTTCTGTGCTATCACCAACCATGTTGTTTGCAGTGTATATGATGCCCCTTGGAGGTATCATAAGACGATATGGGCTGAGGTTTCACTGTTATGCAGATGATGCCCAGCTCTATCTGTCTTTTGCACCCGACCAGGATGGAGCTCTCTCGGTGTTTAATAATTGTCTGGGGGAGATCCAAGACTGGATGGATTCTAGTTGGCTAAAGTTGAACTCGGAGAAAACAGAGGTTCTGGTAGTTGACCCAGGTGGTCGGATTGAGAGGCCGTGTATTGGTGCACCATCTGCAATTTTCCTTGGTGGTGTATCTCTTCCATCCTCTGAACGGGTGCGTAGCCTTGGGTTTATTCTTGGCGACAAGCTGACTCTGAAATCTCAGGTGTCAGCTGTTGTCAAGACTTCCTTTTATCATCTTAGGAACATTGCCAGGGTTAGGCACCTTGTTCCATCCGACTCCCTGCCTACCTTGGTCCATGCTTTTGTTTTTTCATGTTTGGACTATTGCAACGCCCTGTACTTTGGGCTTTCTGGGGTTGAAATACATCGACTACAGCTGGTGCAGAATGCTGCAGCCTGGGTACTGAGTGGGACAAGTAGGTTCTGTCACATTACTCCCGTGCTGTGTGAACTGCACTGGCTTCCTATGCGGTGGCGGATCACCTTTAAAGTCATTTTATTGACTTTTAAAGTCCTTCATGACCAGGGTCCAGCCTATCTGAAAGACGTTCTGGTTCCTTACTGCCCTGACTGATCACTCCGCTCGGCCGACATGGGGTTGTTAGAGATTCCAAGAGTGAGTTTAAAATTCTCCGGCAGCAGAGCGTTTTCGCATGCTGCTCCAACTCTTTGGAACTCTCTACCATGCCGGTTACGGCAGTGCACCTCCGTGGAGTTGTTTAAGAAAGATTTAAAAACATATTTATAGAATATGGCTTTTTTAGATACCTAAGTTATTGTAGTAATCTTTCGATTTTACTATTTATATGATATCTGGATGATACGCTGTTTTTTATGGATGTTTTATGATTTCATTTAGAGTTTTGGATTGTTTGTAATTGTTCAGCACCTTGACATCTTGAAAGGTGATTTATAAATAAAATTATTATTATTATTATTATTATTATTATTATTATCTGACTCTGACAGCCTTGCTGTTCAACCCATGGTCAAATATCCCTTTTAAGCTCAGAGACTCTCCTCTCGGGTGGGACGTGACAGCTTTACAACAATTATGTTCCTTGCTCGGATCCATCCTACTAAGGATCTAAGGCAACCTTTGTTTAATAACCCAAACTTAAAAATAGACAAGAACATAGTTAAAACCTACCTCGGGGGATCTCTTAATGAGTTATGTTTAAAAGACTTCACTTCGGGGAACTCATTGGTATCCATTGCTAACTTGCTAAATAAGTTCAATGTTCCTTCTAAATTTCAGTTTCAGTTAATGCAAATCGTCAGTGTATTAAACACTTTCTGGGCAAATTACCATGGTGGATCATGGGGGGTTTAAATACCCTATGGGATTTGTCTAAGGGTCGAAAATCAATAGCTAAATTGTATAAGTGAATTATAAGTCAAGCCTTGGTAAATCCCTCCCCTATAGCCTATTATTGGAAAAATAATCATACCAAAATTTTGCAGATAAAACTTGGAAAACTATCTGGACTGACAACTATCTTTTAATCAAACAAGACCAATTGAGAAACATCCAGTTCAATATTCTACACAATATATATTATACACTTAGTAAATTATATCGGATGGGCAGGTTGTCCTCTGCAGAATGTAAGGACTGTGGTTCTGATTTTGCTACACTATATCACAAATTGTGGTCATGCCCCAAGATAGCTAAATATTGGGACACGATCAAAAGGCGGGTGGCACCTTATCTTAAAATTGCCCCATATTTGGATGAGGACACCTGCCTTTTAGGCATGTATTCATCTATCCCCACCTTTTTTCCAAAAGTACAGGTAGCATTGGTTGCCTTGATTACAAAGTTGGTAATTCTAAGACTTTGGAGGGAAGAATGGGAACCCTCTTTTAGAGAATGGTGGGCAGAATTTCTTACTGCCTTAAACGCAGAAAGATGTGTGGCTAGGTTTTCCCACTCTGGTGAGAAATTCCAGGAATGTTGGGGAGAGCTTTTTTCAATCCTCAAGGATAAATTCGGTTATTGAATTAGCTCCCATCAGTTGTTTCCCTTTACCCCTGACAATGCCTAGGATCCCTCATTTTACACTTATACTGATAGGGAATCTATCTTCAAGGTGATATCTTTATCATTACACTTACCTGGGGGGGGGCAGTTGGTATTGTCTGTCTTTTTTTTAGGTATTTCCCCCTTCCCACTATATTTGGTCCTTTTTTTGTGTTAAAGGCTATGCCATGAATCCCTATAAAAGTCCAATTTGTTTATATTACTAATCTTTTAGGTGTAGCAGGGCCATGGAAGAAGGGGCTGCTGCAGGGTGGAGGGGTTACTTATTGTTTTTGGGTTATTCTTTTGTTAGTTAGGATTACTGTATCAGGAATATATTTGTGCTTGTTTAGTCACAAGATGGAATTTTGTTTGTTTTCTTTATATGCTCCTGTGAAAACCTGTTCTTAGAAAATAAAGTTATTTGCAAAAAAAAAAATGTCTATGTTGAAAATTTGGTGACAAAAGTCCATAAAACGACTGTGTTATAACCGTGCATTGCGCAGTTTCCATGCACCATTGTTACTTCACAAATTTGTAATATTTTCACTCCAGATTTTCAACATTAGCATTTTTCCACACCTCCTTATGAACAGTACAGCTGTCTTTTTTCACATCCTGGCCAAAATGTGTTTCTGCGTTTCTGGCGAAGAATAGCACAGTCGCTGTGGGAAATCAATGTTTGGGACAGATTAAGAAAATCACAATGACACTGTTCATGAGTGGAGGTCCCAAAAGGCATATGTTGAAAGTCTGGTGTAAAAAATCCCCACAATAATTACATTACGTGTGTGCGTTGAGCTGTTACTATGCATGCTAGTGAGTTCAGCAGTTTTTTTTTTTATATTTTTACTCCAGATTTTCAACATTACTATTTTTTTATACCTCCTCATGAAAAGTACAGCTGTCATTTTTCATATCCTGTTTGAAATGTGTTTTCTCACCTGTGGCAACAAATGGCGCAGCAGCTGTGCAAAATCACCTTTCGGCTAATGAACTGATAGTGTCACTGTTCATGTGGTGGGGTCACAAAAAGCCCATGTTGAAATCTTGGAGTAAAAAGACCAAGAATGCCCTGGGCGTTAGGGTTTTGGACCATAACGCCCTACCCTGTAGAGACTGACAGGCCTAAGGGGTGTGTCTTGTGATTGTCGACTATAATGCTCACGCCATTCCACCCCCATCCCCATCCCCACCCTGCAGCCAGTGACAGGCATTGAGGTGTGTCTTGGACTCTTTAGCCCCAGAGTTCACCTCATTCTCCTATACTATGGGCAGACTGGATGGGCCTTGTGGTCCTTATCTGCCATCAACTTCTATGTTTCTATGTTTTATACTGCACTCATTTCAGCATATTTACTTATGGAATGAGGAGAGTGTAAAGCCCAAACACCCAAGGCACACCTCAATACTTGTCAGGGTCTGCAGTGTAGGGTGAGGTGAAATCTCTTGACCGTTATGGATGACGACCCAAAGGCACACCCCAATGCTTGTCCATCTCTGCAGGGTGTGGGTGGAGTTGGCGTCAGTTCAGTACTTTACTGCCATTCCTTATACTGTATCTGTCTAACTCCTGAACTTCCACTGCTAATGCCAGCAAGCAACCATTCGGCATTAACAAATGTTTGTGTTTATGTTAAATTCCTCCTCTGTCACCGATTCTCTGACTGTTCTGTGAGAGAGACAGAGTGTAGTGAAGGAACAATGATCCCTAGTAGCTGTTGTATTTCAGTTCTATTATTGAATTATCTTACTGAATTTATCACTTTGGTGACTGTTATTACCCCCCCAACGGCATATGAGTCTGGTCACCCCAAGATGCATGGGCTAATGGACCTACAAGATGTAGGGTAAAGGCCCCCCTGTCAGGTGCAGCGATTGCCCTCGGTACATGGACTGGCCCATCATCCTCCAAGTAGTGTGTTCTGGTTCCCATGCCAGTGTCAGGGTACTAATCTAGACCATTGTCATTGTACTGGATCCCCACCCCATGTACAGTATACTGGTTTCATCCCCCCCCATGTGCGCACTTCTGGTCCATCAGGCGCATGGTACAGGGCCCTCTCCCCCCCCCATGTTCGGGATATTGTCCCTCCCCATGTGGGTTGCTGTCCCCCAAATGCAGGGTTCTGGTTACTTCCCAGGGGCAGGGCACTGTTCCCCACATGTGCATGGTAGAGGTCCAACCACACAAGCAGTGCATTACTCCCCCCCAGTACTGGTACCAGTTCCCCCATGTGATGGGTACTCAGCCCCCTCAGGTGTATGGGTCTGGTCACCCTTCCCCAGGTGAATGGGGAAATGGTCCCCTAAGATGCAGAGCACTGGTTCCCCATCAGGGGCAGTGATTGCTCCCCCCCCAAGTTCAGAAACCCGCCAATCATCCCTCAAGTAGTGTGTACTAGTCCCTACCCCATTGTCAGGCTACTGACCCCCCCACCACCATGTACTGTGTACTGGCTCCCAGCTCAGTGTCAGTGAACTGGTTCCCCCACCCTCATGCGCAGCACACTGGTTCCCCCCTCCCTCTTCCCATGTGCATGGTTCTGGTCTTCCCCCCAACAGTACATGATACTGGGCACTTTTCCCACCCACCATGTTCAGGGTACTGTCCCACCCCACCTCCCCACAGGTGCTGGTATCTACCACCCTCCCAGGTGCAGGGTTCTGGATCAGCCCAATTAGCAGGGTATTGCTCTCCCCTTCCCTATGTACTGGTAACGGCCCCTCCCAAGGTGACAGGTACCCCCTCCCTGGGTGTGTGGGTGTCTGGTGACTCAACCTCCAGGTGCACTGGGAAATGGTCTCTCGTGATGCAGGTTTTGGTACTAGCTTCTCCCCCAAGGGGATGGGTACTCGCCCCTACCCATTGGGTGTAAGTATTGGACGTGGAAATGGTCGGCCAAGATGCATGGAACTGGCCCCCCATTAGGGGCAGTGATTGCCCCCCTCCATTTCCCATCATCCTCCAATGAGTGTCTACTGGTTCCTACCTCATTGTCATCAATCAGGCAATCAAAATTTTATTTGCAAAAAGATCCTTTCTGCAACCAAGGCACTTGTACATAAAATGGGCATCATAAAATATTATAACAATAAAAACATCATTAATCGATAAAACCCAGTTCAGGATACCGGGCCACCTCACCTCACCTCCCCACAGGTGCTGGTATCTGCCACCCCCCCAGGTGAAGGGTTCTGGATCAGCCCAATGAGCAGGGTATTGCTCTCCCCTTCCCCATGACAGGTACCCCCTCCCTGGATGTGTAGGTGTCTGGTGACTCAACCAGCAGGTGCACTGGGAAATGGTCCCTCGTGATGCAGGGTACTGGCACCCCATTAAGGAAAGTGATTGGACTCCCACCCCCCTAGTTTACCAACATCCCCCCTAGTAGTGTATACTGGTCCCCAACCCGGTGTCAGGTTACTGGCACCCCCTCCACCCCCACTTGCAGTACTGGTTACGCCTGCCCCATTCTTCCCATGTGCATGGTTCTGGTCCCCCAGGTGCATGGTACTTAGCCCTTCCCCAACCCCAATGTTAAGGTTACTGTCCCACCCCACCTCCCCACAGGTGTTGCTATCAGTCCCGTCCCTCAGATGCAGGATTTTGGTTCAACCCAACCAGCAATCTATTGCTTCCCCCTCCCCCATGTATTTGTACCAGCCCCCCCCAAGGTGATGGATACTTGCCCCCACCCATTGGGTGTAAGTATCTGGTCAGCCCCCAGTTGCACAGTGAAATGGTCAGCCAAGATACATGGAACTGGCCCCCAATTAGGGGCAGTGTTTGGTCCCCCCCAGTTTCCCATCATCCTCCAATGAGTGTCTACTGGTTCCTACCTCAGTGTAATCAATCAAAATTTTATTTGTAAAAGGAGTCTTTCTGCAACCAAGGTGCTTGTACATAAAATGGGCATCATAAACCATTACAAAAATAACAACATCATTAATCGAAAAAAAACAACAGTTTAAACTATATATGTAACCCCTCTGTTACCCGAGGTTACAAGAATCCCAGTTAGACCTAGTGGCAGGCAGGGAAGGCAGCTGGTGAAACTCCAATTAAATGGATTTCACACTATCTCACTCTGTTCTCAGTCTCAGCTGAGACTGAGGGATGACATCATTTTGGAACTGTTGCAGCTGCATAAGCTACACTGGAATGTTGCAGCTAGGGAAGTTAGGATAGAATGTTGGGGAATTTGAAGTCAGTTCAGTAGTAGTCTGTAGTAGAGTGTTGAAGAGGGAAGAGGTGCACTGCAGCTGCAGGCCCTCATAGCTCTCAGCTCTGACAAAGAGCTATATTTTTGTTAGAGGTGTGTGTTCTCACCTGAAGAGGAGCACAAGAAGAGCCAAGCCAAGTGAAGTGATAGAGACCGCTTCCAGTGGTCCAGGATTCAGCCTACTGCCAGGGGCAATCCCCTGGTCTGGCTAAGTGAAGAAGAGGCTGCCTAATTTTAGGTTTGTGCTGAGGCACCAGAAGTTTTGGATGAGATTTCTTTGAAGAAGAAAAAGCCTGTGGAGCACCTGTAACCAAGGGGTGAGTCTGCTCTGATAAAGGGCCAATGTGTTTTCCCCAGAGACAAGATGAAGTTAAGTGACTGTTACTGTGAGGTCAGGAAAAGACAGCCAAATACAGTTTTGAACGTTCTGGGAATTGGACTGCTTAACTCTGTGGGGGTCTAGAGCAATGGACACAGCCACTATTTAAGTATATTTCAAGTAAAACACACGTGGGATGGAAGAACAGTAGATTAAATGTGACATACATTTAAAAAGAATCTACACAGTAAAGTGTTTTCAGAGGATGAGGTGTTAAAGTCCAGAGAAATGGCCGGGTATGAATTATGGGAGCGAGAGGTGGGAGACCCCCCATCAGTAGTAACCAAATTCACCTCTACTGGTTTGCTTTGGGACTCCTGTTGCTTTCTCTCAGGTACTTGACCAGTGCCTGAGGAAAGTACCCAGACATGGGATTGATGAAGAAGATTCCCTTATGGAGCCAGAAGTGTTCAGAGGTGGTTTACGGAGCCACCGAGAAATGTTCCATGCTACATGGAAAGTGGTCCGAAGGTCTGGCATGAGAGCCGAGCCATGGAAGGAAGGTAGTCCAGAGGGTTGGCAAGGGAGCCAAGCCAGGGAAACCAAAAAAGAGTTGAGTTAGGGCTGAATGCCCAGAGTATTTCAAAACCTGAGGGTTTCAGTGTAAAGAGTATGTGTTCTGAGCTCCATAAATCTGCATTACTAGGAGTGCAGCCCCGTGGGGGTCCATCTATGCTTTGTTATTCTGTTGGATGTGAATGAAAGCCACACTTTAGAATACCAGCTTCTGGTATTGGACATTACAGTTATTGCTTCCTGTGTCCAGAGTTATTTGGGGCCAAACCTAATCACCATGCCGAGTGACACCTTTCTCTTCAAGTTTCAGCTTATAAAAATGGAGGAACTGCGTCATAGGACCCAGGCCCCTCAACCTGTTCACTAGCTACACAGGCAGGGGTAGTAGCCCGCTCAGTTTAGCACCGACTGGGGGTTACATCTTGGAGGCTACTGCTGGGATTCTGTTGAAATTTGGGAGAAGGAACAAGAAAGGTTGCTCGGGTGATGGCTAGCATTTTGGCTATCCGGCAGTGGGTAGCCCAAAAAGCTGAAGCAATGTAAACTAAATGCACCACTGTGTGCTGCTGTCTATGTGCTGTTGTGACATTACCAACTGTTTACCAAGGAGCAGTAAAGCCCGAATGTGTATGCCCTTGTCCTGCATCAAATTACAGTATTTGCCAGCTTTTAAAAGTAATTGTGACAAAGAAAAGTGTGGAAAACTGTGGGTAGCAAAATAAAAATTGTGCCCTAGACATTGGAAATCCTTTCTGCATGGACTAAGAGACTTGTTGTGCTTAATGGCCATGATAAATGGTTAAAATGGGCTCCTGCCGAGGAGTCACAGTTAAAACAAAACAAAAAAAAAAAGTGTGGTTTGCAGTTTAAATTTGCCTGCTCGACTTTCGTAGTGAGGAGAAGAGCATTCCAGAGGAAAGAGGCTCATTTGCATGGCGTCGAGAGATCGGTGAGACTGCAATCAGTCCTGCCCCCAAGCCAGCTCTAGATCGACTGCACAGCATTTGTGAGGGAGAGTGAGTGGAGTGTGCGAACTGGCTTGTTAGGAGGAGCGTCGCGGTGATTGAAAGCGCTGTAAAAAGTTAAAATCAGACTTTTTCCTGTTTAAATTCATGCTCAATCTGCATCTCGATCGACTGGACTGTGAGTGTGGTGTTAGGAGGGACAATCGGCAGGACTGCCAACCTACTTCCTTCCAGAGGCCTCCATGATCTGCTGCAGGTCGTTTTTTCCATCGCAGCAAACAGCTACTGAAAACAGTGAGTACCATCCAAATGAAATAGCTCAAACTGTGTGATTTCACCAAAAGCCTGCTGAATCTATGTGTAGCAGTGAAATAGCTTTGTAAAGAAGGACTGTGCAAGTTTAACTGACTAAAAGCAAGAATTCTGAGCAACAGACTGTGAGCATAATGATAGGTTCAGCAACAGTATAATTTTCAGAGCCATGTGAGAGACTGTGAGTTGTATGAGATATGCAACAAGAAATACAGGCAATCCTGTGCTATGAAATACTAAGGCTTTAAGGGACTGTAAGCTAGAGCAATGTCTTCAGCGAGTAAAAAGTCCATGGTAAATCATATAAATGTGCTAGGAAAAAGAACAGCGCAAGTTTGTGCAGTTTGAGCAAATTTATCAGAAGAGTGTGTAAATCGGATACGCAGTGGCTTGACCCATTTACAGAATGTTGATGTGTAGGAGTGCTGCCGCTGCCATTACAGGGTGGGGTAGTATGTAAACACAGCAGCAGAGGAGCCATTTTGAAAGGAAAAAAAAAGGTTTTAGTGATGTGGGACTTGCAATAACAGTGAGCATTGTTTGTTTTTCTCTGCAGTTATGGCTTCAGGACCAGTCCGCTGCCCGGATCATGCCCGGGCTGTGATAGCAGTAGAAGTTAACAAGCTAAGGGACATTGAGAGATGTTACTATGGGGAATGACTGCCTCCTCATGTGGCAATTTCTGGATATCCAGTGCAAGTATGTGTGATGTGCTTAAATGCTGGAAAGGACATCTTCATGGTACCTCACTGTTCTGGTTGCCTAGAGAAATATGGTTTGTTTAAAGCACCCAAGATTCGCTTGGCTCCCACATGGACAAAAGTTCAAGAATCTGCAGTTGGCAGCACACAGAACCAGGCAGAGCCTGTTGGAGAAGGCCCCTCAGAGTGTGGCACCAAGCAAGAGGGTGCAGATTTACAGACAGAACAATGTGCTGATGTTTCAGAGTCTGAGTCGCAGAGAGACATTTCGGGAAGAGCATCAGTGGACCCTTGGAGAGAGAGGCCTAGCCCAAGTCTCATAGGTGAAGATGAGACAAGGGAGGCCTTTGAATGGGAGGTTTCAACCTCCATGCCCAGCGAAGAGTGGACAGTCTCAGGAGTGAGGATGAGTGCTCACTTCTGGGCACAGATTCTCAGTGTGGAAGAAGAGGGGGAACCTATGTGGCCTGAAGAAGAAGGCGTGGTTTCACAGCCTCCAGTTCCTGGCTTAGAGGAACGCATGGAAGATAGTGATGACTCTGCAGCTCTGTCCCCACCAGGAAGAGTTAGAAATCCGTTCTATGCCGCATTGAGTATGCGTAACTGGCAGAACCAGGACTGGCCGTCCCCAAGCCAGGCCAGAGGTCACAAGTTGAATAAAGCTAGTAAAGTGGAAAGACTGATTCGTAGGAAAGTGAATGAAATCCATGGAGAATTGTTTCCTACCTTTCCTCAGAGAGTCTGGGAGGAGATTGAGAAAAGCTGGAAATCCTGGATTTGGGAAGAGGCAATGAAACATGTGCATCCTGGTGCAAACAAGTATGTCAAGAACAGAATGTTTCAAGAAAAATACAGCCAATGGAAAAGAGGCAGGACACTGTTAATGGACACTGTTCGAATTGTGGATGGAGAGGGACATGAAACCTTTCACAGTGTGGATTATGAGCAGCCAGACGGGGTAATAATTCCAGCACCTGACCTGTTGTGCTATTGGCCACAATGCAAAGACTTACCTGCGAATGTATCCATGCCTACCAAGTGGAAAGCAGAGCAGTGGTAGCCAGCGCAGCCCTCCAGCAGTTGCCGTACCTATGTTGTTCTGCCAGAGTGGCGTTCCAGGAACCAGGTGCCCCACATTCATCAGTTTTACAGTGCACTGGCTTTCCAGATTCCATCAACTGGCCCATCAGATGACTTCAGATCCAGAGAGGACACCAGCCCAGCTGTATCCTGACTCATCACCTAGGTATCGGATGACTTCAGACCAGCTGTTTTCCTTTTTGTTCCTGTTCCAAGGTTCCATCTTCAGAGATGACATCATCCCAGCTGTTCCCAGATGTGCCCTCCTGTCGTTTTCCAGAAGATGTCTGCCCAGTTGTATCAGAAGAATGCTGCCAGGGACAGTCTTCGGCCGAGGACCAGGTGTGGTACCATTTTCGTTCTACAAGGGATTGGTAAGTCCAGACTTTTCTATTCCTATGACATTGCAATACACACCCTACACTAGCAGACTCCAGATATTTGAACTGTCCTCAAAGACTCTCCCCTTTGGGACTTTGGCCTGCTAGAACTGTGCTCCGCCTGGCTCCGGCCCAAGAGAGACTCTTTAATGGACTTGCCTTCAGGCACTGTGGTCACTAGATGGGACTTTTAGGGCACTCCATTCCCCCCGATATTGTGTATTGTAAATAATGTCATTGTTTTCTACTGTTTTCTAGTGTTTATACTGTTTTTTCTACTTTTCTAAAAAAAAATCTTTTTACAGAAGAAAGGATTCTAAAAGAACTCTTAAAACTGAAGGTGGACAAAGCAATGGGGCCTGATGGGATTCATCCCAGAATTCTAAAAGAACTAAGGGTAGAACTAGTGACACCACTGACTACCCTCTTTAACAAATCATGGAAGGATGGGGTGGCACCTGAGGACTGGAGGAGGGCAAATGTGATTCCCCTTCACAAAAGTGGGAGCAAGGCAGAAGCAGGAAACTACAGACCTGTTAGTTTAACCTCAGTGGTAGGAAAATGATGGAATCACTTCTGAAGGAAAGAATTGTCAAGTATCTAGAGGCCAGAGGGCACAGGACCCAAGGCAGCATGGATTCACAGCTGGAAGGTCATGCCAGACAAATCTGATAGACTTCTTTGACTGGGTGACCAAAGTAGTAGATCAGGGAGGGGCTGTGGACATGGCCTACCTAGACTTTAGCAAGGCATTTGACACAGTCCCACACAAAAGATTAATATACAAGTTAGCCAGCCTGGGAGTGGGTCCCAAGATGACAGCCTGGGTAAAGAACTGGCTGGAGAATAGGACACAGAGAATAATAGTAAATGAGTCCACTCTGAAGAAAGGGGTTACTAGTGGGGTACCGCAGGGTTCAGATAAGGATCGGTCCTCTTCAATGTCATTATAGTTTCACATTGCAGAAGGACCGAAGGAAAAGTATGTCTCTTTGCAGATGACACAAAGATCTGCAACAGAGTTGATGCACAAGGTGGGGTGGAAAGGATGAGAAGGGACTTGGCAAGGTTAGAGGAATGGTCAAATGTACGGCAGCTTAGATTCAATGCTAAGAAGTGCAAGGTAATGCACCTGGGAAACAAATACCTAGGGGAAGAGTACACAATGGGGGGTGAGATACTAACAACAACAAAAATGGAAAGGGACCTGGGGGTAGTCATTTCAGATGACCTAAAGGTGGGCAAGCAATGTGAGAGGGCAGCAAGGAGGGTTGGGGATACTGGGATGCAAGGAGAGGCATCACCAGTAGAAAACAGGAAGTTATTATCCTCTGTACAGACAGCTGGTGAGACCCCATCTGGAGTACTGCGTGCAGTTCTGGAGACCCACTCCAAAGACATAGACAGAATGGAAGCTGTCCAGAGGAGGGTAACTAAAATGGTGCAGGGTCTGCACCAGAAGACAAAATGAAGAGAGACTTAAGGAGCTTAATATGTATAGCCTTGAGGAAAGGGGGTACTGATAGAAACTTTCAAGTACCTCAAGGAATCAACAAAGTCCAAGAGGGTAGCATCTTTCAAAAAAGAGGTG
This sequence comes from Neoceratodus forsteri, assembly GCA_016271365.2. NCBI lineage: Eukaryota > Metazoa > Chordata > Ceratodontiformes > Ceratodontidae > Neoceratodus > Neoceratodus forsteri. Next base: position 1,063,388,979 of record CM057451.1, on the reverse strand, counting down.
TGCAAGAACAAGCGGGCACAATTTGGAAGATAGAGGGCGTGCTCAGAGGTAATTTAAGGAAGTATTTTTCACAGAGAGGGTTGTGGATGCATGGAACGCCTTCCGGAGGAGGTTGTGGAGTCAAAAACAGTGGTGGAATTCAAGCATGCATGGGACAGTCATAAGGCAATTCTAGGGGGTGGGGGTAGGAAGAAGTAGGCTGCTGGTTAACTAGGATCTGCAGCTTATCCATTAGGTAGGGAAATGGGCAGACTGGGTGGGCCAAGCGGTCCTTATCTGCCGTCAAATTCTATGTTTCTATGTTTCACTAGTCAGGCGTGGTACTGCAGGACTGGATAACAGCACATGTAGTGCCCCTCCAGAAAAGCAGTCCCAAGGATGACCCAGGGAATTACAGACCAGTCAGTCTGACCTCCATTGTGGGTAAGCTCATGGAGACCATTCTAAAGGAAAGTTTGGTGGAATATCTAGAGAAGCATGGTCTCCAGGATGTGAGGCAGCATTGGTTCATGGGGAGGGGGGGATTTTGTCAAGCAAATCTGATTGACTTCTTTGACTGTGTCACTAAGACGGTGGACAGGGGCCAAGTGGTAGACATCCTCTATCTTGATTTCACCAAGGCCTTTGACTCTGTGCCCCACAAAAGGTAGATCAGGAAGTTGGTGGATCTCGGGTTGAGGAAAAGATGGCCAGATGACTAGAAAACTGACTGAGGGACAGAACCCAGAGGGTGGTTGTGGGGGAGAGTTATCTTATCTGGCACCAGAGAGGTAAACAATGGGGTCCTGCAGGGCTTGGTGCTGGGGTTGGTGGTGTTAAATTTATTTTATTTATTTATTGAAATGTTTCACCAGGAATGCACACTGAACAAGTTGCTTATCTCACAGTGTGACCGGGGTTGGGGGTGGGGAACATTGAGGATAAGAAAACAGATTATACAGATAATAGATGGTAAGGACAGCTACACATTATGTAGGATGCAGGTAGACAATATAATACAACAATTAAGGCACAGTACAGACAATTACAACTTGTAAAATTAATACAACAAATAGGAGTGCACAGATCTAAGATACCATATTACAGATGGTACAGCAATGTGGCAGTACAGTCATAGTGCAATAATGTTCCGAGTGCTCGGCTCAAAATCAGTAAACAAGTGCAATTGAAGGAGTAGGGAGGGAAGTAGCTAAGAAGTGCTGTAAGAACGTGTAGTGGAAAAGGAGGAGAGGGGAAGACAGTCATATCTATTGAAGAATGGCCTTCTGCACCCTCCATTACAACTAAGATACTCACCAATGGTAGGGTTGTTGAAAGTAATTCTCAAATCTTTGAAGAACTTAGCTCCCATTTTGTCACTGCTGGCCTAGCCTTCAACTCCTCACCTTATGCAGGTCATGGGAATAATCAAGCCAATCCTGAGCAATCCCTAGGGTCCTTCTCCCATCCCCTTGAGCTGTGGCACCAGAAGGCACCTTACCTCACTCACCTCATCCCTACCTGTCCCCAACTGAATCCAACTCACTATTGAGTGCCACACCAAGATGTGCTTCCTCCTCCTCTGGGGACCTCTACTACTCCTCTTTGGGTTTCCCTCGTGGAGGACCTCCACATCCGTCTCAAGTCACTGCATTGGGTGCCCCTGTGGGATAATTCTGCCTGGCCACTGCAGCATATGAGTTACATAGTGGTATGGGATGTGGAACAGGCTTTCACTTCACAACTCTTTAACTCCCAGGGCCCACCTTGTCAAACTGATCCTCCTTCCTGGCATCCTCTGAGACAGAGGAGGTGTACTAGGTGGTGCCTGTGTTTGGGAGTAGATCCTCTTAACCAAGCCTTCAACCTCCTCCCTCAGTCCAGCGAGATGCATGCAGATGGGGCAGCACCGAATACTCCAGAAGGTCTGTTGTAAACTGTACAATGACAAAGAGGACGCTCATTACCTGAACAGGAGTTCCTCTGTGACACCAGTGTAATTTTTTAAACAGCCCGCAAGGAAGGAAAGGAAAGGGATCATACTTTGTCCTCAGTGAGCTTGCTGCAGAGCCCAGTGTCCTGAAGGGCTGAGATGTCTACCGCCTTACCTCCTGACACACCTGTGACCTGTGTTCAGGAATGGAGTCAGGTCATTCAGGGGTTGGCGGGGGAGGGAGGAGGATTGAGCCCCCTGATGGATGGCTGTCCTCCCTTGGGGGAGGGTGTAGTGCTTACGTGGAGGTGTCTAGGTGATAGTGCAGTTTGGGCACACCAAGACAATCCAAACACAGGTGTTTGAGAAGGTGGATCTTGTCCATTATGCCAGTGCATGTGGGCAACTACTGAAGGGGCAGCAACTGCAGAAAGATGCCAGTCAGCAAATCAGGGACTCTGATTCTCAGATACCATTGTATAATTGTTGTTATTCTCTGGTGGTTAAAGTTATCTGCAGGTAAGTGATTTTTTTTTTTATCCCAACCTCAGTATGACTGATTGCCTGCCAGCGTCTTTGCTTTCTGTCTCCTGTGCCAATTCACTATCATCCTCCCCACACTCACACAATTGCTAAGTGCCAGGGCTGTGAGACAAAGTGGGTAGGGATAATGGGATGCTGGGATGTATAAGGAGAACGGATGTGACAGTGGCCATCCAGAGTTTTCTTTCCTGCCACCCCCCAACTGTGGCTGCCCCATTGCCTGTTTCCTACCCTCAGTGCACAGACGATAGAGAGAGTGAGAGACAGCATCATCAATCTTCTGCACCTGCACCATGGCTGAAATGTTCTGTGAGACAGCAAGAGAGAAAACATTGGGATGTTGTTGTCTGTGGCCTCCCCTTGCTCCCTAGTACAGAACATTGCTACAGTTTGTGTGCAGGAGATAACTGTGTATTTGCTGTGTCTGTCTCACTCTCTCTCTCTCTGTCTTTTTCTTTGGGAACCTCTGTGCTGCTTTACTACCTCCCATACAACAAGTTCTCTATGTCTCATTCTGCCAACCCCCCATCCCAGTGAGAGAGAGAGAGAGTGCACAACTGAGTTTCCCCTCCCGACGTTCAAGAATGGAGGTCGATGCTTAGAGAGAGAGCGACATAGAGAAAGCTAGACAGGGAGAGTAACAGTGGGAGAGAGACAGAGACACTGGGGGAGCAGCATTAAGGAGACGTGTGCTGTGTCCTCTCTGTGTGTGTCTGTGGATAGTAATGTGTTAGGGAGGACATAGTGGGGAACAGCACATGCAAGTGGCATATGCTTGTGTATCTCTGTCTGTCTGTAATTCATAAGAGAAAGAGACACAGACATAGAAACATAGAAATTGTCAGCAGATGAGAACTGCCTGGCCCATCTAGTCTGCCCGTAAGCCCTTGTACTGGATTACTGCTTTTGACCCACTTGCTACTGTACCTCTATGGTTCCCCTATACCTGTCCCAACAATGCTTGAATCCATCCATAGTGCTTGCTCCCACCACCTCCTAAGGCAGACCATTCCACACATCCACCACCCTCTCTGTGAAGAAGAACTTCCTCACATTCCCTCTTAACCTCCCACCTTCTAATTTCATGCCATGCTCCCTCATTCTTGTGCTCCTCCTGTGTTGGAAAATGTCTCCCCCCTGCACCTTGTTTATACCCTTTAGGTACTTGAATGTTTCCTATCTTATCCTCTCTTTCCCTCTTCTCTTCCAGTGAGTACATATTGAGGTCCCTTAATTTCTCCTCATAAGTCTTGTGTTGTAAGCTCTGTACCATCTTATTAGCCCTTCTCTGGACCATCTCCAGCCTGTTAATATCCTTACGAAGGTGCGACCTCCAGAACTGCACACAGTACTCCATGTGAGGCCTGATTATGGTTTTATATAATGGCATCAGTACCTCCCTCCTTATGCTGGTAATACCCCTGCCTATGTACCCCAGAGTGTCACTGGCCCTCCCAGTTGCCTTAACATTTTGACATTTTCAGGTCATCTGAAAAAAGAACCCCCAGGTCCCTTTCCCCTTCTTTGTGACTGTTAGCAACTCCCCTTCCCTCGCCCCCATCCTGTAGCTTTCCCCAGGGTTTCTGTGTCCCAGGTGCGTAATTTTGCACTTTTTTGAGTTAAACTTCAGTTGCCAGTCCTCAGACCATTTTTCAAGCTTCCAAAGGTACCTCCCCATTTTCTGCACCCCTTCTGGGGTGTCCACTGTGTTACAGTTCTTGGTGTCTTCTGCAAACAGGCAGACCTTTCCCTTCAGCCCTTCTGCAATGTTACTAATTAAGACATTGAACAGCATTGGCCCCAGGACCGATCCCTGCGGCATCCCACTGGTCACGACCCTCTCCCCCAGACTGCACCCCATTTACCACCACTCTCTGCCTCCTGTCTGTTAGCCAGTTTCTAGCCCAGTTTACTACCCTTTCCCCTATGCCCAGCCTACCCAGCTAGTTTATCAGCCTCCTATGTGGGACGGTGTCAAAGGCTTTGCTGAAATCAAGGTAAGCGTTGTCCACTGCCCCACCCTGATTTACTTCCTTTGTCACCCAGTCAAAGAAATCAACCAGATTTGTCTGACATGACCTCCCCACTGTGAATCCATGTTGCCTATGGTCCTGGGCACAGATGGCTTCTAGATGGACACTATCCTTTCTTTAAGCAATGTTTCCATGATCATCCCCAGTACTGAGGTGAGGCTGACCGGCCTATAGTTCCCCGCCTCCTCCCTGCTGCCGAATTTGTATACAGAGACCACATGTGCCCTCCTGCAATTCTCTGGTACCACCCCTGTGTTGAATAACTCGGTGAACATGGCTGTCAGTGGTACTGCTATCTCCCTTCACAGTTCTCTTAATATCCTTGAGTGTATGCCATCTGGTCCCATAGCTATGTCCACCTTCAATTTAGTCAGCTCCTGCAGGACTCTCTTGCCTGTGACTGGACTACTGTCCACCTTTCACCCCCTTGGCAACTGCTGTACTGCTGTAGCTCTTGCCCCTTCCCCTTTTCTGTGAATACTGAACAGAAAGACACAGTGGTTGTCTTGGGGGGGCACATGACAGTTCTTAGGCCTGGTACTATCACTTCCAAATACCTAAACAGCACATATAAGCAAGCAACATTCAGCATTGACAAATGCTTGCATTCTATATCTGATTTTTGTTTTATTTTGGACTATTATATTTTATTGTGTGTTTTATTTTTTTGTACAGTGCTTACAGCCTCCGGTGATGGTGCGCTTTATAAATAAAATTTTACTTACTTATTACTTAGCACTGTCATTTTCTGTTTTAAATAGTTGGGTCTATGGGGGTGCACTTTGTTCCAAGGGTGCAAGCATGTGCACCAACTCAATGGTAATAGGGTAAGCACTACTCACATTGGGGAATGTTTGGGCAGGTGTTCTCAGTGTTCGGCTGGGGATATATGGTGCACTAACACAGACTGAGTCCCACTGATAGCTGGCTGGCAATAATTTGGAGTGCACTGCTCTGCTCAGTTTCTTTCCCACATAGCCAACAGACTGCAGGAAGGGAGGGGTCAGTATCTCCAACCCCTGTCACCAAGCAATCCCAAGGATGATATAGTCAATTGCTACCTGCCAGCAGAGACCATTTATCATACAGTGACATTTTGGCCAATGTGCAGCTGCTTGGAGAAAACTTACAGTGAATGGCCAGCTGGGGGTGGCACTGTTGACCTAAGTCTGCTTCTTTTTATGGGGGTGGGGGCAATATCTTTTTGACCTCTCTTTAAGGTTTCACAGGGGAACTTCATGGTTCCTGGGCTCAGGTGGAGGCCATGCATCTGGCCAGATAGTGATTTGCTCTCTGTGGAATTAACTGGAGCAGTTAATAGCTATTAAGGTTGTGCAAAACTCCCAAAGTTTGCCAAAGTTCTCTTAATGGCAGAGTAGTTCACACTGGTTCTGCCATTAAAAAGCATTAGGAAATGGGATAAAATTAAATAAAGTATTGCACTGGACTGATGAATAATCCAAAACAGCAGAATGACACAGTGGGCCACATTGAGGGGTACTGGTTCCAAAATGTGTGTCCGTTCAGTCAGTGCCAAACTTGGACAATGCTCGTCATGACAAACAAGTATGTGGCTGACTAACAATGCTCAAATAAAAAATAAAATGGCTGCAGAAACTCCCATTGCCTTTGTGAGGTTCGACTGTGACTGACAGGTAGTGCGGGGGTTCGGTAGATAATGAGTGCTCTTGCTCATCACACAGAGAGAGAGGGGGGGAGAGAGACTGAGTGACAGGCTGATCCAGACATGTACTGCTGAAGACAATTCTGCAATCTGCTCTGCGTTTCTTTGCCTCCAAATCCCAACATGTACTCCTTTTGTGAGATAGATTGGCAGCAGTGTCTCTGTGCAGCTCAGAAATGCATGTGGTTTCTTTTTTTGGGGGGAGGGGGTCGCACAGTACATGTAGGCTTTAATTACACCTCTCCTGCAACATAGAAATTATTTACATTTGGGACAAAATAATGGCTTTGCTCTACTTGGCATTACTGCACAGCACACAATAAGTGCAGAGAAAATGTACTGCAGTTCTTACTAAACTTGTTTTTAACACCTCATTTTACAGAACAAAATTCACATCTAACATCAGTTTACTTAAGAGGAATCACTGCCACAGGAAGACTACATAATGTATACTATAAGTTCACCATAAACACAGACATCTTTTAGTCAGAGGAGTTAAAAGGATCAATGTATTTTTTTAAATCTGCTGGCACATTTTTAAGCATCTTACACATTTGATAGACCAAGCTGAACTGATTCTGGTCTTCTGGAGAGATTTGTAATCGGAGTTTGGACTTTTTGTTCTGCCTTTTTCCTTTCGCTTGAGCACATGCTCAAGGAACGTTTTGGGACAGTATGACATTTTGGAGGTGTGTGACTGTTCTCCACAGTGCAGTGCTCCGTGTAGCGGGCAAGTCCCTTATGCACCAATGGATGGGTGAACTGTGTATGACAGCAGTTTGGCAGCAGTGGTCTTCACTTCAAAGAAAAGTGTGACTGCAATCAGTGGTTGTAACATGTGTCTATTTAGCATATTGACATCACCCTTGCCTCCGGCCCACTATGAGACCAGCAGCGAAAGAAATCCCTCCCGCTTCCTCCCTCTGCTGCTGTCCTCTCCACTCCCCCATTCCCTGGTTCACCCTCCGGCTAGAAAATAAATCCTTCCTGCTTCCTCCCACTGCTGCTGTCCTCCCTGCTCCATCATTCCCCGGCCTCACTCACCGGCTAGTTCATTCACTGGTGGACTGCAACCTGAGCTCCTGTTCTTAGATCTTTTGGTGGTGCTTGCTTTGTCTATGCTGGTTAGTCCCCATGTGTTCCTGCCTGTTAACTGTATCGCTCAAGTTCTGACCAACCACCCTTATCCTCACTCCATACTGCTGCTCCCTCATCCTATGATCACATCATAGATTGCACTGATACAGAGTGGTGCTTGCTCTGCCTATATTCATCGATCCCCATGTGCTTCTGTCTGTTATACTGTATTGCTCAAGTGCCAACCAACCACCCTTATCCTCACTCCATACTGCTGCTCCCTCATCCCAAAGATCACATCATAGATTGCACCAATACAGAACGGTGCTTGCTCTGCCTATATTCATCATTCCTTGTGTGCTCCTGCCTGTTAACTGTATCACACAAGAGCCAACCAACCACCCTTATCCTCACTGTGTACTGCTGCTCCTTCATCCCATGATCACATCATGGATTGCATCAATACAGAGCGTGCTTGCTCTGCCTATGTTCGTCAGTCCCCATGTGCTTCTGCCTGTTCTACTGCATTGCACAAGCAAAAACCAACCACCCTTATTCTCACTCTGTACTGCTGTTCCCATGATCACATCATGGAGTGCACTGATAGAGAGCTCCTTCTGCAGTAGCAGGTAGGATTTGCTGAAGATTTCAGATCAGCCACTCTGTGCTGGCTGGCCCTACCAGAGATAAACTTGCAAAGGGGCAGCAAAGCTCTCGAGTGATGATGAAAGTGCCATATCTATCCACTCTGTACCCATACCTCTGAACCTTTTGTTACTGAAATGGGAGACACCGGATGAAGACCACTCAAAATGAGGGACAGTGAGGTACACTGACCAACATAGTGAGGCACACATCCTCAAACAGACAGGGAGATACAGGCTCGGAACATTGTGCTTACTTTTTTACAAAGTTATTTTTGATTTAGCACCTTACAATATTATGAATTTTCTCTTTCAAGTCAGCATGTACAGTAGCTTGTTTTTTTGTTTGGGCAGAACCTTTTACATGAGGGACAAAGCAATTTTGTGGCATAAAATGAGGGATGTCCCTGGTAATCAGTGACAGTTGAGAAATACAACTGCACCTCTTTATTCAGACAATCCCTTTTCCTTCTCTCTTCTGAAAGTCCATGTTCCCCAATTGTAAACCTGCTTTACCAATTGCTTAAAACCTGAAATAAATAATAAAAGTTTTCATCAAAATGATCACCTTTGACTAAACTCTGCAATACCTTTCAACAACTGTCCCTCAGGAGGGAGGTCCCACATTTTACTCCTCAAAATTGCTCTGTCCCAATGGAAAAGATGCTACCCTCACAGGAAAGTGTATTTTTTTTATTAAATGTACTTTATTTCAAAAGGAAAGAAACATTTTTTACAGACAACAAGATGATGCTGAGACAACACGTTGCCAGTGCATTCTAAGTAGGTGAAAATACAGCATTTAGAGTAAGAAAAGAAAACACATATAAGGAGATTTAGTTACAGTTGCCTGTAACCCTCCCATCCCTCCTCCCTACCCAAGCCCACCCACTCTGCTACCGGAGCAATAAGAAAGGACGGTTGTGGATATCTGGGTCAGTGAGTATTCTAACTGGTGTCTATGGTAAGGTGGAGTCTGATCTAGGGGATTCTTGTACTATTAATGGTACACTAGTGAATTAATAAGAGGGCAAACAATGGGTCCTATACTAGTTTGCATTTACCCATCTTGTTGGTAAGCTCTGCAATAATACATTCTGCTTGAAGAGCAAACATGATCTTGTAGCATTCCACATGGCTGGGGGTGATTAGGTCTAGCCAGTGCCTTAGTAACACTTTTTTGGAACAGGCTGAAATCAAGGCCATGTGTGCCCATTGATTACCCCTAACCAAGTCTGCATATTTGCCTAGGATACATATCTCAGGAGTGAATTTGTCTAACAATGCCAATAATGGATCAAGAAAAGTCTGAATGAGCTGCAAGAAAGGAGAAACCTTCTCACAAGACCATAGCATATGGAGCAGGTCCCCAGGTATTTTTTGGCATTTGAGACATTGATTAACGGACAAAAAACCCATTTGGTGTAGCTTGACCGGGGTATAATATAGATTGTGATTAATCTGAAATTGCATGTACCTGTATCTGTCCCATTTGATATACACATTCAGGTGCTCCCATATTCTCGGCCACCACCTGGAGGGAGTAGCTGATGGTAGAACTTGATCCCACCAGTAGAATCTCTGACCCTCTAATGTGGCTGTACTGGTTAGTAAAAACTTGTAGGAGTAGGATATCAGGTGGGAAGTTTGAGCAGAACTAAAATACGGGGCGAGAATAGATGTGAAAGACCTATTCCACAAACCAGTACCAAAATGTTGCAATAGCATATGAGATATCTGTAAATATTTAAAGACATGAATAGGAGACCACTTAAAGAGAGAGCAAGCTTCTCAGAAAGGCAACAATTTGTGGTTAGTAACTAAGTCCTCCACACATTCTACACCCATGTCAGGCCAGAAGCAGTTAGGTTTGATAACCTTTTCAGAAATTAAGAAGTTGGGGTTATGAAATAGAGGCTGAGCTATATCACTAAATACATCCTTTTTGAGGAAGGTATTAAGTTGATGTTGTGTTTGGAATGCGAGCCTAATGGTGACTCCCTCAGGAGTTTGGGAAGCTTCTTTTTAGTTATAAAGGGAAGTTCTTTGGGGTCAATATTGTGTGTGAAGCACAACGTTTGTTCAATTTTCACCCAAAGGGGTGGTAAAAAGAATCAGGGACAGCAACCCTAGGATGCAACCACTATCTGAATCTGGTTAGATGTATGGCTAGGTAATATAGGTAAAAGTTGGGGGCATGAAGGCCGCCATCCACTTTTTGATATGTAAGCTTAATGTAGTCTCGTCTGGCTTATTTTCCATGCCATAAAAATAAAGTAATGATTCTATGTAGCTGTGAAAACCATGATAGTGGAAGAGCCCAATTAAACATTTGTAGAGGGTATAAAATGCAAGGTAAGGCATTCATCTTGATAATACTCATGTGTCCCCACAAGGTTAAGGGTAGCTGGGATCAATGTCTAAAGTCTTCTTTTAATGTTTTAATAATGGTATCGAGATTGTTTTTTCAATATATGAGAAGAGGGGTAGAGACTGATCTCTAAATATTTTAATTAATCAGGACGCCATTGCAGACCAAAATGTTCGATATCAGTTTTCTGGGTATATTTATTAAGAGGAAAAATTTCAGTTTTCTGAAGGTTTAATTTGTAATTTGAGATGGATCCGAATTGAGATATTATCTGGAAGGCTGCAGAAAGAGATTGGGCTGGGGAAGAAGTATGCAGGAGTATATCGTCCACATAGGCAGAGATTTTGTAATACGAGCCACCTACTGATAAATCTGTTATAAGTGGAGAACTTTTGAGTTTTCTAATAAGAGGTTCTAAGAATAGATTAAAGAGATAAGGAGATAGGGGGCACCCCTGTCAGGTACCTTGATGTAAAGTGAATGATGTGGAGAGTATTCCATCGCACTGGACTCGTGCAGAAGGGGATGAGTAAAGAATTTTAACCCATTGTACAAATTCAAGTAGAATATGAAACTTAGGTAGAAGTGAGAAAAGATATTGCCAGGAGACCCTATCGAATGCCTTCTCCGCATCTAGGAAAACCAGTGTAGCCGGTATGGAGGAATCCCTAGATGACGAGAAAAGCTATGCGAGTTTCCTGAGGTGATCAGACAAGAGCCTGCCTCGGACAAAACCAACCTGTTCTTCACTAATCAGAGAGTGCCAGATTCAGCCTAGTCTGGTAGCCAGGATTTTGGCTAGGATTTTGAGGTCTATGTTGATTAATGAGACAGGCTGATAATTAAAGATATACATGGGGTCCTTGCCGGGTTTAGGGAGGACAACTGTAGGGGCTGCAGTTAGTGAATTATCTGATATACCTTCTCTAAAGATATAATGAAAAGTGGCCAAGAGAATAAAAGCAATTGAGTCTTTAAAGGTTTTGTAAAAGTTGGCAGAAAAGCCGTCTGGGCCTGATGATTTGTCAGAGGGGAGCACATCAATAGCCTCAAGCACTTCTGACAGGGCTATAGGGGCTTTTAAGCTGGCAGCTTGGGTATCAGATAACGCTGGGAGATTGATGCCTTGCATGAATAAATCTAGTTGCTGAGGTGAGAATGATGAGGGAGAGGAGGTATACAACTAACTACAAAATTCCTGGAAAGCCTCAAAAATCTCGGGGGGGGGTGAGGAAGTGACTGGAGGTCGAGTAGATAGATGTGACAATTCTATCCATTACCTGGGAGCGTAAATGGAGCACCAGGAGATTCCTAGCTCTTTCTTCCTGGTCAAAATAAGACACTTTTGAATGAAGCATGAGAAATTCTGCTTTTTCAGCTAGGAGTTTATTATATTGGACATGGAGAGATTCAACCTTTTCCCATTCTTCCATGGGAAAGGAGGAGGAGAGGCTGTTTTCAGCTTCTTTGATTTGATCAAAGATAGAAGAGAGAGAGAGAGAGAGACTGTTCTTTGCTTTTTGCATTTAGTAGCAAGGAAAATTAATTAACCTCACACTGAGCATTTCAGTGAGCACCATAAAACGTCCTTTTTATGTATGGATGGGGAATTATATTCCATAAAATTACAAATAAATGTTTGGAGGTGTTGTAGATAAACTTCAGATTTCAGAAGTTGGTTGTTGAGTTTCCATGTTTTGCCTTTATGAACATTGGATGAGAGGTCCAAGTGCAGATGGACAGTATGTTGGTCCGAGATGACTTTAGGTGAGTAGAAGGCAAGATTCACCCCGCTAGGTGATCTGCACTCATAAGGAAGTAATCTATATGAGAAAAGGAATGGTGAGGGAAAGAGTGAAATGAATATTCTTTACGATCTAGATGTAAAATCCTCTGAGGGTAAATAAGGCTGAAGGAATGCATTAACTCATGTATAGCCTTTTGTCCTGGTGATAGAATTTGCCTGATATGGCCTGATCTATCTAGATGATTAGATAGAACCAGGTTCCAGTACTCCCCAGGATTATTGGAAGGGAGACCCAGGTGGCGAATGTTGTCATGAGAGTGGTGAAAAAGATTGGAACATCATTATTAGGACCATAAATGGATCCTAGATGACTTCAGAGTGACCTTGGAGAGCCGTAAGAATAACATAACATTCCCCAGGATCAGAAATTTCCTGAATAAGCCAAAATTGTATTCTGCGGGCAATAATAATGGTGATGCCTCTTTTTCGGGAATCCGAGCCTGAACCAAAGGCTTGTCCTACCCAATTTCTACTTAGATAATGAACTTGACTAGATAAGAGATGTGTCTCCTGCAGGAAGGCTATGTCGGTATGTAGTTTATGCAGATGAAGGAGGACCTTAGTTTGCTTGGCAGGGGACTGGGCCCCCTTTACATTCCAAGAACAGAATTTAAACCCAGCCATGATAGCTCAGAGAGTAAAAATATTTGGGAACTAGTTCAATAGGAAACAACCAATCAAAAATATATTGGAAAAGGACAGTAGACCCATCTCTGGTGACAGATTCTCCCCTAACTAGAATCCCATCCCTCTCCCACCCCAACCCCATTTTCTAAAAAAGAAAACCCTTGGCAATCTATCCTTGAACCCCATAATGTGTTACTGGTTTTTGGAAATGGGTAAGACCCATAATGGGATAATAGTAACAGGGGTTCAAATCCCATTAACAAATTAATGACTGCTTCCCCAACAGTTACACAGCCATTCCCCCCCTCACCCCACTCCAGAATTAGTTGGTAAACAGTGAACCATATAGTGATTTATTGGAACAATTTAACATCAATAAATTGCATTCAACACCGTTCATTAAAGAGAAAACTGTGGCCTACGTAGTTCCAAAAATTACTAGGTACACAACCAACAACATCAACATTCTATCATGAACAGATATCACAAAAAAAAACAACAGTTGCTAAAAGGAAATATGGGCAAACAAGCCTGGGGCTACTAAACGGAGCCTTTCAGAACCTCAGTGTAAGAACTTAAGGAGTCCACTTGAACACTGGCCATTTTGGAAAAGAGAGAGAGAAGAAAAAAAAAAAGAAAAAGAAAAGGGTGAAGGGAGGCATGGGAAGAAGAAAGTAACCAGGATAAAAGAAGTGTCTTGAGGAGGGGGAAGGGAGAAGAGTAAATCTTGGGGTAAATTAAAGGGGTGAATTGGTCAAGCAGCCTTATATCTGAAGGGCGACACAGTGGCCCGGCCAAGCCAACGCCTCCTACCCACAAGCGGGAAGAAAGCCTGTGAACTGCATTTGTTATAGCCATGAATTATCTATTGCCCAGCTGATGAGCATGAACTACAGCCACAAGCCAGGCCAATGCACACCCGATTTATACTATAGTGAAGAACAGAAAGACCAACAATAAAATACTGCGTTTCCAATAAAAACTTCATCCCTCAATTCCTATGTGGTCCCCACAGATCCAGATTAGTGGCCTTGGTGTAACATTGCAGTGCTTAAGTTGGCAAGTGTAAATGTTAGGGGAAGGAGGAGGGACAAAAGATGAGGGTTATACCAGGGGGACTATTTCAATTGAGACCAAACCATTGCAAGCCCTGGAGGAGATAGAGATGACAAAATTAGAACCTCTACTGTTGTGATGTGCCATCCATTTGTGCACAGAATAGCAGGCTGAAGAACTACACCAATGTTCACACATTCGTGTAGCAGCTTTGCAAAATTGCTCATGTTCAAGCAGTATAAAAAGTTTGCACGTTCAAGAAGGAGACCCTTCGCACATCTGTGTAGAGAAGGTAAAGTGGACAAACTTTTAACAGCTGCCACACTGCAAATAAAGTAGATGGAGGCACAACTACAACCCAGGAAGATAAAAAAAAAAACACAGTCACTCGCACGCTGAGCCAGGGCAAGCCAATGGTGCTACACAAACCTGAGTTGAGGCAGTCCACAGATGGAGATCACTGAAGCCTAATCCATGATTCATGAGGACAGTCACTGGCAAGAGGGAGTCTTCACAACAGAGGATACAATCTAAGAAGCAGACCGAGCTTTCTGCTGGCAACCATAACCTGGAGATGAAGCCAAAGATATGTTGAGGTAGTTGAGGGAGAAAAACAAAGAATATCACAAACTTGCACTGTGGCTAAGGCAGATTCCAAGTAGCAAAAAATGGTTCAGGGCATTGTATATCAGCACTGGTTGAAAAGATCGGGGAACATAGTTATATAGACAGTGTCGGCAGATAAGGGTCTATGGCCCACCTAGTCTGCCCATTTGAGTTTGTAACTTCAGTTTATGTTTTCCTAGAACTCTGTTGCCCCTTACCCCTGACCTCCAGAATTCCTTTATGTCTATCCCATGCATTCTTAAATCCTGTGATTGTTTCAGCCCCCACCACTTCCTCAGGCAGGGTGTTCCACTTGTCCACCACCCGTTCTGTGAAGAAATTCTTCCTCACATTTCCTCTGAATCGTCCTCCCTTCAACTTCATCCCATGCCCTCTAGTCCCGGAACATTTTTTTCTCTTAAAAATAGTGTATTCTTGCACCCTGTTCCTTCCTGTAAGATACTTGTATGTCTCTATCATGTCCCCTTTCTCCCTCCTCTCCTCCAGGGAGCACATATTCATTTCCTTCAACCTGTCCTCATAGAACTTGTGATGCAATCCATGTACCTTCTTTGTTGCCCTCCTTTGAACCTTCTCTACCCTGTCTATGTCCTTACATAGGTAAGGTCTCCAGAACTGTGACACATGTTTCGTCCTACCAGGACTCATCAGTGTGCCTCATCTGTTTGCTTCCAACAGGGTTGGATGGTCTCTTGCTGTCTGATCTGCATTTTTGAAGGTCTTCCAAAACCCATTACAAAATACTGAGAGCCGGGCACGGTAAAGCATACACAATTTTATGCCTGCTGCAATCAGCTTTGTAATGGTGGGGTGGTATTCAGCTCTTTTCTGACAAGTGATGACGGGAAGATCTTGAGATATTCTCAGCTGTCAGCCTTCCCATTACAGCTACTGTAGTTCCTTGGTTTTTGTGTTGCCAGTCAAGGTAGCTCAGAAGGCAAAGAATAAAGGGCCTAGGCTTAGCACCTGGAAGTGGCCGAGGCCTCAGAGACTGGTGAGCTCTCTCCATAGTGTAAATTGTAGAGTGTGGAGGGGGGTCCGCTATTTTACTCCAAAGATTTTGTGCAAAAATCACAGGGGAGAATCCTTCAACATCTTCTGGAAGGCCAAATATTACCAGGTTGTTTCGCCTGCTTCAGCCCTCCAGGTCCTCCATTTTGAGCTCCATCTCAATAAGCTTCTGCTGCAGTGTAGTAAGTTCAGGATCTATGCAGGTTTGCCAGTTCTCCAAGGAAGATGTGCGAGCAGAGACATCCAATATTTGTTTATTAGTCTCTTTCAGGTCATTTTTAATGGCTTTCAAATCTGAAGTGAAATCCAGGAAGGCAGCTTTAAGTGGATCAAGCTCAGACAAGAATTTATCTTCGGAGAGTGGAGCAGTGGTGTTGGAAGGTTGGGAGCCTTTGCCGGCAGAGGTGCTTTGATTCTTGGGCCTCTTCAACTGTTTATCAGGCATCTGTGGTGGTGTATGAGACAGGAAGGCCTATTACATTTCAGCATCCATCCAGCTGGTGTTTTTAAAAAAGTATTTTTTCTTTCTTTTTTTTTCTTTTACATTACACACCAGAGGGCTCACTAACATTTAAACTTGCTAGAGATCCTGTTGTAGGTTGGGTAGCAGCCGTTAAACCCAGTGTTTGGACTTTAATTAGATAACTAAGGTGGGAGCAAGAGAGCTATGCATCTGTCTAGAAGGAAGGCATCACATGATCTCCACAGGAAAGTGGTTTAAACTGAGACATTGAAGCAGAAATAAATGCTTGAAGATGCTAAATCAAAATGAAACTGGGCATATATAAGGCACTGATTTCATGGAGTTTGGCCTTGTATCTCCCTATTTGATGATGTGTCCCTGTTCCCACATTATTAGGGCCTGACCAGTACATTGTCACACATTTTGAGTGTCTGTGTTCTACATTTCAGTGACAGAAGGTTGGGAGGTGTGGAACATCCTTGTTTAACATCACTTTTCTTGTATGAACTTGCATGCAACAGAATCTCGGAGGCTTAGAACATCAGGACTAACAGGCCAAGCCACAAAAGAATCTCTAACACAGCAAACATCAAAGAAATGGGGTACCATATTTTGATAAGCTGATAGAAATAGTTGTGGCTAATTTAATGACTACAGCACTGAGTGGGAGTGCATGTCCAATAGAAGGGCCTGAAGCAGGATATAAGGGATTTAGTCAAATCTGGACCCAACCAGACAAAAAATTGTAAAAACCAGCTGGGCATAACTTGTGTAGTTTGGCTGCTCCAGTCAGATCACTTGGTCCCATCCATTCTACCTGGTCCTGATTTAATCTACGATGAAGGTATAGGTGAAGTCTGGACTGCTTTACTCAGACCAGACCTTTTACTGTTTGGGCTGAGATTGGTGGTATTAGTTCCACCCATACCCTTGCCCTAGCTGAAATCCAGACGAGCTGGAATGGATGGACCAAAATGATAAAAAAATTTACTTACTGGTCTGGCTGGACTGCAGAAGTTACACCCTGGCTGGACCATGTCATCCAGCTTTTACCATTTTGGTCTGTGGTCTGAATTTCACCTATACCTGACTAGATGTGTCCCTCTGTGCAACAAGGGCAAAAGGGCTAAGCCGAGCCAGAGTCCTCCATTATTGTCCAATGAACTTCAGGAGAAGTGAAAGAATAAAAAAGGGATGCATTATAAGGAGAAGAGTCTAGTAACACAGCAATGGAAGTAGGGTATATGGCATTATACAATGATTACTGGGCCAAGATTTTTTTGGCTAATGTTGGTCTGCAAGAAATTTTTGCTCTGGGGATCAAATGGAATATTAAATGTAGGACAATACATGTGCAGACGTGTAGTTCGAGCATTTTTTCTACACACCTGAGGTGTGTGATACCACTTAAACCCAAAGAGCGAAGCTTGAGGGGTTTAAAAGGCATCTCATATAGATTGTGTGTGAAAAAAGTGAGTGATACATATCTGCATGTTATTTTTTATATAATTTACTGACTTCCAGTGTTTATCAACATGGTTTTCCACCTGTTTTATTGGGTGTGATGTGAAATGCATTGCTGTACCTGGAATCAAACATATCTAATTCTATTCCTCCTACTACATCATCAGAATGTATGAGGCAGTATAGTGCAGAGGTTTAAGGCTCTGAGCTGCAAACCTGGAGACCTGGATTTGAATTCCACAGCCCCCGCTGGCATACTGTGTGACCTTGAGCAAGTCATGTAAACTTCCTTGTGCTCCCAGGTCACACCTGTAAACAAGCTTTCAGTTTAGTTTGTCTCTCCTGGTTAACTAAATAAATTAAAAAGAATGTGGCCTCAATCATTGTTACATCACATGTCCTGATGCCTGATTGGTAACGTGTCACAATTAACCAAT
This sequence comes from Neoceratodus forsteri, assembly GCA_016271365.2. NCBI lineage: Eukaryota > Metazoa > Chordata > Ceratodontiformes > Ceratodontidae > Neoceratodus > Neoceratodus forsteri. Next base: position 1,063,371,223 of record CM057451.1, on the reverse strand, counting down.
CAAGCAGCACAAGATTGGCTTTTCATGATTACTAGTGATGTCAAAGTCACTGTTGTCACAATGCTGATGACATATAGGGAGGAACAGAGTTGACTATGTCAGCCTACAGGTAGCGTGCTGCTGCACACATCACAGCTAGTACTGTCAGGCAGAAAATTTTCTAACAAAACAGAAAAGAAAAAAATATTTCAGATATATAAGTGACAGCTGACTACTTCTGAAAGTTATAGGAATTTTACTTTCACATGATCTAACAAGAATCAAACTGTAGATTGGCTTGAAAAAAGGAAACTGGGTACTACAGAGAAATGTAGAATCTGTTGTAAAAAATGCGTGTTGGTCCATTATGTCTGCCATTCCTATTTAACTAATGCTGAATGAGAGAGCCCTGGAGACTTTTCACCCCCCTCCCCCCACAGAAACTCCACAGATACTGGGATGAATCAGGAGGAATATAAATATGTATTTTTGTTACTTGTTTTCATCCCTACAGTGCAAACCTGTATAATATGGGTCCAGCCCCAAGCCTTGGTACCCAGTTTCTCAGGGACTTAACTTCCATCTAGCTCATCTTCTGTGGCTTACCCTCTCCCCCATGACAGTGGGGGTCGGCAGCCTCCTCATATCATTTACATATGGATGCAGTATGCCAGAGAGGGCCCTGCACCACTGCAGAACCTGCAACTGTCAGACTTGATTTCCTCCCCTAGATTGAGTGAGCATGCAATGCCACATAGATGGAGAAGGACATTTGTGGTTCACCTTAAATAAATAATCTTGGCACAAGTCTGGCAAATGGTACCTTTTTATGTTTGCTTGCACGCATGTGCAAGAAACATAGTGCCATCATCCGAGTTTTTGGAGGTGTGTCACCCCCTCTTCCAATTCAGTCAGTGTGTTGGCAGGTGCGGCCCCTGTCCGCCAATGCATGCTGGAACTGTCTATGACAAGCTCCAAAATGCAGTGGCATACAGTTGAAAGGGGGAGCTACGCTCCAGTGAGCAGCGATAAGATATAGCCTGCTCATGCGCAGCTCCCCCTACACTCACACACAGAAATGCATGCACGCATACTGCGTGCTGCCCCCCCGCATACACGTATAGCCGAGGGGGTGCCCAGTCACCCGTCGGCTTGTGCTGCGCTCCCCCCCAAAGCCTGCCACATGCCACGCTGGGTGCCCACCCCAGCGTGGCAACTCATAGAAGAGACAACGGGGGTGCCCAATCACTCGTCGGCTCCACTGTCCTCACCCCCCGACTACTGGGTGCCACGCTGGGAGCCCACCCCAGCGTGGCAAGTGATCATATGGCTGATGGGGTGCCCAACCCCCGTCGGCTCCACAGCCCCCCAGCCATCCTTGTGCCCGCATGGGTGCCCACCCCAGCGTGGCAAACATCCAGCGTCGGCTTTTTTTTTTTTTAATCCCTGTAAAGAAAAAACAGTCCCACGCAGTCTTCCTGCCCCCTCCCCATAACCCGCACCCACCCACTGCAAGACCCAGCCTCCCCACACCCTCCACCCCATATACTTACCTCCGGAGCTTGACTGGCGATCTGCGGTGGACCAGGAACACGTCTGCACTCTTCAAAGCCGACCGCGAACTGAGGAAATGCCGGTAAGCTGTATAATGGGATAGATAGGGTTTTTCAACTTTGTTGCATATCTCAGGCATTTTTTGGAATTTTTGCACCAAATTTTCAACATGGGGTTTTTGGGACCCCTTCTCATGAATGATGTCACTGTCATGGCGTTATTCGGGCCCGAAGGGTGATTTCGCAGTCACTGCGTGAAATCACCTTTCAGGCCCAATTAATGAAACGACACTGCAAGTGTTCATAAGGTGGGCTTTCACAGTTTTGCTGAAAATTTGTGAAATATTCCAAAATGACTGTTTTACAAGCGTGCGTTACGCAGTTCCTACGCAGGCTCGTAAGTTCGCAAATTTTCAATATTTTCACTCCAGATTTTCAACATTGCCATTTTACCACACCTTCTAATGAGTAGTACAGCTGTCATTTTTCACATCTCACTCAAAATGTGTTTCTGCCCATGTAGCGCACAATGGTGCAATCGGTGTGTGAAATCAATGTACGGGACAAATTAAGAAAATCACAGTGGCACTGTTCATGAGCAGAAGTCTTAAAATGGCTAAGTTGAAAATTTGGTGAAAAAATTCCTAAAAATGACTGTTTTACGAGCGTGTGTTGCGCAGTTCCTACGCACACTCGTTAAGTTCGCGAATTTTCAATATTTCCACTCCAGATTTTCAACATTGCTATTTTACCACACCTTCTTATGAGTAGTATAGCTGTCATTTTTCATATCTCACCCAAAACCTGTTTCCGCCCATGTAGCACACAATGGCGCAGTCGGTGTGCGAAATCAATGTACGGGACAAATTAAGAAAATCACAGTGACACTGTTCATGAGAAAAGGTCTTAAAATGGCTATGTTGAAAATTTGGTGAAAAAATTCCAAAAAGATGACTGTTTTACGAGCGTGAGGGAACTGTACAACGACGTCGTAAGTTCGCGAATTTTCAATATTTTCACCCAGATTTTCAACATTACCATTTTACCACACTTTCTTATGAGTAGTACAGCTGTCATTTTTCACATCTCACTCAAAATGTGTTTCTGCCCATGTAGCGCACAATGGCGCAGTCTGTGTGCGAAATCAATGTATGGGACAAATTAAGAAAATCACAGTGACACTGTTCATGAGCAGAGGTCTCAAAATGGCTATGTTGAAAATTTGGTGAAAAAATTCCTAAAAATGACTGTTTCATGAGCGTGCATTGCGCAGTTCCTACGCTCGCTCGTAAGTTCGCAAATTTTTACTCCAGATTTTCAACATTGCCATTTTACCACACCTCCTTATGAGCAGTACAGCTGTCATTTTTCACATCTTGCCCAAAATGCCTGAGTTGACAATCTGCTGTAAAAAATCCCCAACCTAATTATATTACGGGTGTGTGTTGCACAGTTTCTATGTACGGTCGTGACTTCACCATTTTTTTAAATATTTTTACTGCAGATTTGCAACATTGTCATTTTTTACACCTCCCCATGAATAGTACAGCTGTCATTTTTTACATCCTGTTCGGAATGTTTTTGCACCTGTGGTGCTAAATGCCGTAGTTGCTGCGCATAAGCAGCTTTCGGCTAACAAACTGATATTCCCCCTGTTCATGAGGTGGGGGTCACAAAAAAAACATGTTGAAAATTTGGAGTGAAAATACCAATGAATGCCTGAGGTATTAGGGTTTCCAACCATAATGCCCAACCCTGTAGAGAATGACAGGCATCAGGGGTGTGACTTGGGATTCTTGCCTGTAATGCTCATATCATTCCACACCCTGCAGCCAGTGAGAGGCATCGAGGTATGCCTTGGATTCTTCTGCCCCAGAGTTCACCCCATTCTGCTATATCGCACCCATCTCATCATATTTCCTAATGGAATGGGGTGTGCATAAGGGCCAAAGACCCCAAGGAACACCGTGACACTTGTCAGTGTCTGCAGGGTGGGGTGTGGTGAAATGGCGTGGCCGTTATGCCTGATGACCCAAAGCCACACCCCAATTCCTGTCACTCTCTGCAGGGTGATGGTGGGGTTGGCTTCAGTTCAGTACTTCACTGTCATTCCTATTACGCAGCTCTGTAACTTCTACACTGCCACTGCCAATGCCAGCAAGCAAACATTCGGCATTGACAAATGCTTGTTAGATTTGGAGTACCATAATCTTATTTCAAATGCCACACATGACACTTCTGGGCACAGTCCCACATGCAGATTGTCTTCAGTCACCTATCCACATCTTCCAGCACAGTGCAGTCCAGGCTATGGTACCCCTAACAACCTCTAGTGGCCAGCCAAAAGCTGTTCTCCATACCCATCCTGTCCTGGAGGACACGAGTCCTACAGACACCCTGTATTCTTCCCCCCGGCTGACCCTCCAAAATTCAGAGTTTGCTCCTGAACTGGATTGTCGGTGCCCCAAGCATTAATCTTACTGCTGCAGTGCCAGGTTGGGCTGAAATAAGGATACATTTTGTAAGCAACTGAGTCATTAAAGGGATTTTGCCACCATACAGATCACTTGAGAGGCCACACGGGGAATACTGCTGTCAGTTCTGGGTCCCATATTCAAAATAAAAAGGTTATGATGACAATGAAAGGTGTGTAATGGAGAAGCAACAAACATGAGTAAGGGGCTGAGTTTGCACCTTCAAGAAGATAAGCTCAAGAGAGTTCAACGTAAGTATTTTTTTTACTTAGAGAGTTGGGTGGTGGGAGTTGGAATAGTCTGCCAAACAGGATAATTGAAGTAAGATCACCAAACTTGTTTTTAACTAATCTAATTGCATGAGAGAGGCAGATCTGAAAAAAATGTTAAGGCTACTGAAATGCAGAGGCGTGTCCCAATGAGCAAAACAGCCTGCTTCCATCATTCCATCTTATGCCCTTATGTTAAAAGTGATGAAGCCACAAGTTAGTTATAGCGGTCTTAATGCATGTGGGATGACCTGTGCTTCAGGTTGGAATCTTACAACAACAGATTGCAAAACTAACTGGATTCATAGGTGCTGACTTCAGGAGGGTGTATGTGTGTGTGTGTGTGGGGTTCTAGGAGCCAAAGCACCCTTAATATTTCCAGGTTCCTCTTCTGTTAGCAGTGTGCCCAGCCTGGTTGTAAAGATTAGCCCACAACCCCAACCTGGAAAAACATAAGTTGCCTCCTATAACTACACTTATTCACCAAATACAATCACTGCTGGTATGGTATATGTATTAACACAGCTGTAATGATAGTGAATATCTGAACTGGGCATTAAAATACTTTATGAACACACAGCTATCCCTCACACCCCACTGAAACATGCAAGGATCTGACAGTTTACTTTGTACTAGCACTAACCAGTTTGAAATGTGCAGTAGAAGCAGTCTTATATTCTGGGGTTTTCAATGATCCCCCAGATGTGTCTCTCACCTCCCCCCCAACACAATTACACACATTAACACAAGCATTAGGAGCCTGAGATCTAAAATCAGTACAATCTGCACAATATTATGGGGCTCTGAGACCTCAGGTCTGTGCCCCCCCCAAAACCACACAGATCAGTACAAATGGCATGGTACTAGCACCATTGAGCCTCCCAAAGGTGTACCAGGCTTCAGTCACTGCTACCCACAAGCAGTATGGAAATGAGCCCTAGGCAGTATGCTGATGCATGAGCTGATCAATGTCACTACCTTGGCGCAAAGATACTAGCTTTCAAAGTCACAGGTCAAGCGAACATTCTGGCCGGAGTGTTATAGTAATGCCTTTGCTGCTCTCAACATCCCCCCCCCCCACCGGCTTCTACGCTAGCCATGGTGCGCCTTTACTTATTGGCAGCCTCCTGCTGCCCACCTCTTATGGCCGCCACCAGACATGCTCAGTAAGACAGAGCATATAGTACACAAGCATTTGTCAATGCTAGTACCAGTACCAAACACTACTGCAAATACCTGCAAGTGAACATTTGGCATTGACAAATGCTTGTTCTCTATAACATTTGCTGCACACACAATAGTGCTGCTGAGTACTTCTTTTCTTCTAGTTAATCTATGTCTCAATTTCAAATTCAGTGACTAGAGAATCAAATGGAGTTTTAGGTACTTTGCGTACACCATGCTTTGTTTAGGGATTAAAAGTGCATAAAGTTCAACAGTTCTATAACACACACATTAGTAAGCATACTCAAACTATGGAATGCAACCACAGCAATTATTTATTAAACTGCCTGACGTGGCCTATGGTAGTAACTTTTCTGCTGCGGCTTCAAGAGGGAAGCACAGGGTCTGCTTTAAATAAACCACTGATTACTGCTAGAATGCCCAATCTGTAGGAAAAATAGATATGAAACCTCATTAGGTATGTTCAGTGAAGATCCCAGTTATGCATTTTGCCTGTAAACCTGCTGTACATACAGTTGCTCTGCTGGACAGAGAGTCTCTGTACCAGCAAGCTAACAACATCATTAGTTATGGCTCTCCTGTTTTTTTTTTCCCACAAGTAGTGAAAAAATGCAAAAAAAAAAGAACAAGGTGAGGATACATTTCCAAGCTATGACCCTGGTTCAGCAATAAGCTGGGGTTGTCAGGGGTCGGCAGGGTTGGGTAGGGCTGGATTGTGCAGCCAGGAAGCAGATCTTCTCTCCTGGGGAGGGTCCCTATCGCTCCTGCCGTATGGCCACCACCGAGTAGCAGTCCAGTTGGGATGCCACACACACTGGGAGGGCGTCACAGGTGTGCAGTGTGCATATTGTGCCTCCCAAAATCCTCATTACTGCTCCTACTGTGTTGTGTGGATCGGAGATTCAAGGGAAAAGTTTACCGCCCCGTTCCCTCCTCCCATTAAATGCTCTCTGGCCATGCCCCTGGCCTGATCAAGCTTAGTGGTGAAACTTACTTTCTGCCCTGGCTTTGTCTAGTTCTGGTTTTAGGCTGCCTCTCTTCTCTTCATAAGTGGGGTGGTAGGCTATGTCTGCACTATCTGTAATTCACCCAACCCGATTTCCTGGTCCCTATTCCTGGTGGTGATGGTCCTGTTCTGTATCTTGAGGGGGAATGTTTTGTGCGTATCTACTACCAGTTGTGCAGTACTGCTTTGCTGTGTTGGTCCTGCATCCTAGGGGTGACCTTTTACTGTAGCCCATACTGCTGGGGCTTAAGGTATGACCTATATTGTGGGCTTACTATGTGTTTTATGTGACTTACTCATCCCAGTCCCTTCCCAGGCTATAACCTAGAATATCTCACTATTGAGTGGTCTTGGCCTTTTCTCATTTTGTGGGCAGGATACTGTACATATAACTACTGCCTGTTGATCTGCCTCGGCATTCTATTTCTTGGTAAAATTGTTAAACGTTGTACGGTATGGTCCCAGCTACAGTCTCTGTTGGGGATCCGCTCGTGTAACTTGGACCTCCTCTTTGTGGCTATTTGCTGTCCTATTATATAAGGGAGGGTAGTATACTGGCCGTAATCTACACTCTTACTAAGGGGGACTGATTCGTTTACTGTGGTGGTGGTGGTGGTGGCTGTTGGTCGTACACCTTCTTGTTGCCCTCTAGGTAGCTCGGGGGGAGGCCAGTCTTGTTAGTGCTTTTAATTCCTCCTTCTCCCAAGCTCCCCTCATTGCTGCCTGACTTGACACTTGGCCTAAGCCCAGAAGCCAGTATGGGGGTCCATGTGCCTCTCTTAAAGGGGGTTATGCCCATCATACTTACTCCCTCACCATTTGTCTGCTTACTGTACTATGCCTCCCTCTACCCTCTGGTATTGGCACCCCTCCCATGGGGGGCCCCTGGATTGGCAACGTCCAGCATTAGGAGTTGGATTTCACCTTCTCCAACCTAATAGCCTGTGCCGAAAAGCCTTCCCTGACAATCTTCTGTCTTGATCTCAGGTGCTTCCTGGATCTTGTCATTATAACCAGACAACTTGGCCTCAAGCCACCTGCCAGGGCTGGCCCCCCACCCCTAAGACACCTCCTTTGGCTCTTTCTGGTTACCCTTGCCCTGGCAGGAGACATTGAGCCTAACCCTGGATTTCTTTATCAAGCCTCCCCCTCGCCAGAGGGCTGGATGTCTGGCAAAGGGCTGAAAATTGCCCACCTAAATATTCGTAGTCTCCTACCCAACCAGGCTGAACTCCTTGCTTGGGTAACTCAATATAAGCCTGACATCCTTAGAATTAATAAAACGTGGCTGAAACCATCAATCCAGGACTCAGCATGTGCGCTTCCAGGCTATGACCTTGTCAGGCTGGACCGGCAGGGAAACAAGTTGGGGGGGGCATTCTGGTCTACTACAGGAGCCACCTCAACCTGTTGGTTCTGCCTAGAGAACAGCCACTGCAGTCTCCCCTGTGAACTATTACACACAGTACTGTTACTTGGGAATACAAAGAGGCTACATATTGTCTGTACGTGTAATCCCCCAATTGGGGGTACATCTGGATTGTCCTTCCTCCTTGACTCTGCTAGATTAATGGCTGGGGATAATGAGTTGCTGATTCTGGGTGATCTCAACCTAAACTGGTTTGGTGGGAATATGAAGATGTAGGAGCCCTTGCTTGCGGGTCTCTCACTGTCTCAGCTCATCAAGGAACCTATTAGGTTGTCCACCACTGGAGGTTAGGGCTCCCTCCTAGATTGGGTCTTGTCCAACAGGCCCGAGAGGATTAGCTTATTGGGAATCCTTCCTGACTCCATCTCTGACCACTCCCCAGTGTACTGTGTGTGGAAGATCCCCTCCCTGAAAGTTTCTCATAAAATCATTCAGGTTATGGATTTCTCCAAGTTCGACCTTGGCTCATTTTATGATGATCTTCTGCATACTGACTGGGCCGAGGTGTGGAACGCCCAGAACTCCTCCACAGCAGCGGATCACTTTCTCAGTGCCTTCGGGGCCCTGCAGAATAAACATGCCCCTCTCATCAGGAGGAGGGTTGGGGGGGGGTCTGCCACCAAGTGATTACATGGGAGCCTTCTTGCCCTCATGAGGACCAGAGACAAGTGCTGGGCCAATTTTAAGGTCATGATGGACCTGGCCATATTCCAGCAGTACAGGAATCTCAGACGTGAGTGTAAAAAAGCAATAAGTATTGCCAAAAGTGAATTCTGCAAAGCTGCTCTGCTGAATTCAGCTAAAGACCCCAGGAGTTTCTGGAGGAATATTAAAAACATTGTCAGTGGTTCCTCCTCTTCTGAGGCTACTGACATACTCATCAATGGTGCCAGCTGCAACAATCCCCTTACCATCACAAATGCATTTAACTTGCATTTCTCTGACTTGTCGGCACTTACCTCTCCATCATCTCTGACTGATCGGGATAGCTGCAGCCTTGGTTACTGCCCAATCACTGACTCCTGTCTCTCACCCACTCCTCTACTTCAGGGCTGTAATGGCCTGAGAGATGCAGAGATTGATCTCTGGTCTCTCCCCATTCTCCAGTGCTGGCCATGATGATCTGGAACCCAAGCTCCTCCGTCTTGGTGCCTTGTACATTGCCTTCACGTTAGCTAATATATTTAACCTGTCCCTTACAACTGGGATTATCACAGACATATGGAAGGTATCCAGGGTGGTCCCTGTACTAAAACAGGGCAATCCTAAAATTCTGGACAACTATCGTCCGATAGCCATATTGTCTGCGGTCAGTAAACTTCTGGAGAAAGTGGTGGCTGAGCAACTCTCTGAGTACATTCAGCACCACGAGCTGCTGTCTCCTGTGCAGCATGGATTTCTGAAAGCGTATAGTACGTCCTCTGCCCTAGTCTCTGTCTCCACCAGAATCAGAACAGCTATGGACCAGGGTAAACTCTCTGGTGCTGTCTTCATAGACCTTTGCAAGGCCTTTGACCTTGTGGACCACACCCTGCTTTGCTCTCAGCTTGGGTCCTTTGGCATACCCCCCCCCCCGGTCCCTCTCTGGTTCTCCAATTACCTACATGGTAGACAGCAGCTGGTCAAATACAGAAAGGTGTTCTCGGGCACCACTACTGTATCCACAGGAGTTCCCCAGGACTCAGAACTGGGGCGCCTGCTCTTCTCCATTTTTGTCAATGCTCTTCCACTGTCCACTGCAGTACCACCCTGTATGCAGATGATCTGGTCAACTATCACCTGCCGGTTACCAAAGTCATAAATAAATAAATCTGTAGAGCAGAACCAGGTCTCTTGAAGCATGATTACGTGCACCTCTGACATACATTTTACTGCCCCTATGTCCCTTAGTTTACTTGCTGCTCCTGCGATATTCCATCTTAACAAAACTGTATTTTGTTCCAGTATATGACTTATTTTCCCCTCTAGTCTACATTCCTCTTCTAATTCACTCAAAACATAATATTGATTGCTCTCTTGCCTACTGTACACACTTTCCATTATCACACTTTGTTCTTGGTCCTGCTCTCTAGAATGTGCCGACATATCAGCTGATTCTAGAACTACACTATTATTTATTCTTGGACCCAATTCTGAAACCTTCCTGTAATTTTTTTTATATTTATCACCTCTGAGTACAGAATCCTCTGGTAATAAAGAGTGTTCACCAGCCCATCGGTGCAGTGGTTGGATTTCTGCTTGTGATGCCAGCGACCTGGGTTTGGGAAAAAGCCTGGGACACTGGAGGGCTGGCCAGGGAGAGGAGGATAGACTGTCCTATGGACAGCTCTCCTTCTCTGGGGTGGAGGGTGTGGGATAGCTCCGGCACCTGCTGGCTCCTAGCGGAGGCTGGGAGCAATGCAGGATGCATGGAACAACTTGCGACAGGAGGGAGGAGCGGACATTGGCGTACGCCTTGCCATCACTACGCTGCCTCCACAACCTAAGGAGGAAAAGGACTGGATGCTTGCCAGGTGACAGCCTCCGGATCCTCTGCCTGTCTGCCTCCTCCAGGGAGCCGCACCCTACAGGCCTCAACAGTGCCCTGTGGCCTAGGAAAAAGAAGTGCTGGTGTTGCCCCTCCACTGATGCATTCCCCATCGGAGGAGAGGGACCCGTCCGGCAAATGGAAATGTTGGGATACCATGAGGTAGGCTGCTATGTGGGACCTGGGGAGGGGGTTAGGACTTGAGAGGGGAGTGCAGGGGAGGGGTCCTAGGAATGCCCAAAGGAGTGGTAGCATCTGAGCAAGGGGGGAGGACCAAATAATGCAAAAAAAGAAAGTGTTCTTTTTCTATTGGTCTCATATAATTTGAGATACTTGGTTGTATCTGTCCCTCATTTTTTTTTATTACATTCCTTTGTCTTCTCCAATGGATTTTCTTTCTTACTACTTGTTTCCTTATCATTTTTGTCTATCAGTATTGTACTTTCTGCCAAGACTGCTAGCTCTTTCAATTGGTCTCTAACTTCCTTTACTTTACGTCTTATGTTTTTATTCTTAAGGACTAAACATATCCATCCTTTTTCCTTTTCCCCCTTAGTACCCATATGTGGAGCCAGTGTGATTCCATGTGAATTTATTTCCCATGGTTCATTTAATAATGTTATAGACAGCCAGGTTAAGTGTTAAATTTTTCATTTCTAGACTTTGGAATCCCCTTGACAAAATACAGTTGGCAATATTTCCCTTTTCTCTATGAACCTCTCTTTCTCCTGCCTTTCTTTATTTTTGCCATTTACTATAATTTTGTCACTATTTCCATAATTATTTGTACCACTCTCCCTCTCCTGATTGTCCTGAATTGTGATTTCCTCCATTATTTAAAATTTTCTGATAGTCCCTTATTCCTCGACCTCTAATATTTTCCCCTTATACTCTCCCGCCTTTTTGTTTTCCTTTTGTTTTTTTTCTTTATTTTCATTTGTATTTATACTGCTCTCTTCTCATTTTTCATTTTGTTTTTTCCTGATTGCTGTTTAATTGCTTGTAAATTTTTAATCATTGTTTTTGTTTCCTTCAATTCTTTATTCTCTATATTTTTAGTTTTTTTATAGTAATTTGTTCCTTAACCCCTCATTCTGCCTTTCCAGACTCTTTTATGGGTAAGTCCCTTCCCTTGTTTAACAGTAGGGGAGAGTACCACCCTCCTTTTTTAATTGTGTACTTAACAAGGATGTAAAATTAACCAATAATTCATTATTTAATAAGATTTCACCTCTAATTTCTTTCAATAAATCACAAGTAGATCGCTCTGATGGGTTATCACTATCCTTTCCCCCTTCCCCTTCCACTTCTACATCCTTACCTGTACTACTTATTTCCTTCTTACCTTGGTTGGTTACAAAAATGTGTGAAATCTCAGGTGGGAAATGTGATGGTGGATCCAATGTTGGTCTCAAAATGTAAGGTGTTAGCAGTGCCTCAAAATCTTCCAGAAATAAAGCACTGGGACATTGGTGGGAAACACCTCTGAACATCTACTGTATTTCTCTTCCACTTTTCCTTTCCCTTGGCATCTTCTTTGTTTTGCTGGGTTTCTTTCTCATCTATAACCTTGTTATCTACATGTACCCCTTCGCTTATTTCACACTTTATTTTCTCTACCTCCATCTATATCAATTTGACCTCTTACTTCAATATGCTCTCTCATGCTTCTATTATTTTCTGGGTCAATACTTTTATCTAATTTCAGTGGGATTTCTGCTTGCTCTTGTTCTAATTTCCTGATAAAATTCATCAGTGGATGTTCATCTTTTGTTCCATCCCAATCCTCCATTGTTAACTTAATTAGGTAAGAGCTCAGCAGAGGTAGTGAGGAACTCTGTATCCTCAGAACCTCCTTTTCCCCTACCAAGCGTTTTTGAGTACCTGGAGGTACAATGTAGCTGGTATATTTTTTTCCATTTTTGCAGGCTTTTTTGTATTTTTTTCTTTTGACTCTTTACTTTTTTGTTTTGATAGCTAACAGTTATACACAGAATAGCCAACCAATACAGTCACACTACAAGTTTCAACAGACTTCTTCAGTTATCAATTACAAAATAACACTTAAGCAATAAGGCACAACGGGGTGTGGTATATCGTGGGATATCATCATGCCTCGGGTGGTTGGGCATGAGGCCTCAGGCCAAGTGCATTCAACCATCCGAGAAGTGAAGATATCCCATGATATACCACACCCTGGAGTGACTTATTGCTATTATGAACTGGCTCAAACATAATCAAGTGAAAATGAGGTTTTTGGGGTGTTGGATGACTACCTTTCAAGAACATAGTTCCTGGAAGGGTCTGGGCAGCAGGTGGCGCTGCTGTAACTATAACTGACATTTGTGGAGGAGGAGCAGCTGTGAAGTAAGACTGTACCAGCCCTGTATACTGTGATCAGGAGCCAAGGAAACTGTGTGTTCTTTTATTTTTGTTCTTACAAATACTGTAGACAGGATTTTGTAATCCAAGCCACCAGAAGGGGATGGAAGACAGACTGAAATGGAGCCGACCGAGAAGCAGGGAGACTTCTGGTCTTTCCAACAGATTGGTAAGTTGCTAGTTGTCAATATTTAGCTTGGCAACTGATAGGGTACGTACAGGAGTTTTGAAGTAAAAAAGAAAAAAAAAATGTTTTTACAAGTGCTACTGCGTGTGAAAAATGGGTGGTCGGTCGAGCAAGGGCCCGCGTCTGGGGAGCGAGCGAGACGGCAAAGTCGCACGTAGAAGTGGCGAGCACTTCATTTTAAAAGCAATAGCGGGTTGTAGTGCGGCAATACATTTCAGCTAACTGAGGCTGCTACAAAATCAACATTCCTTTGTAGTGGCAGGGACATTGGGTGTTTGTGTGGGAACTGAAGGAACAGGTACGGATGTGATATCGGGAGAGCGAGGAGGCTGGTGACCGGAGGTTTTCTGAAGCCGTGATGATGTAGCCTGATATCATCACAGCTTCAAAAACCTCTCAGCCAATCAGCTTCCTCCATTTACGATCTCCAGTTCATAATCAACTTTATATAACAGTTTTAACCTCTTTACCACTATGTACGTTTTACTACCATACAGCACCAGAATGACTCTAAAGATGTTTCTAATATCTTAAAAATTCCAATTTCCAAAAGAGTCACAGTCTTTGTTATAATGATTCTTTTCTTGGAATTCAACATTCAATTGACCACTACAGTTCTTGGTCCTTTGTATCTATTTCAGTTCTGTTGACCCAGCAGTACTATATGAACTTGCTATTCTCTATGCTCAAAGGGTTTTCCCCTGCAGTAAACTGGTATTTCTCACAACCTGGATTACGTTTCCCTCCACCAACTCTGTGTTTCATAGGGGTTTTCCACTTTACTGTGCATTATTAGCTTCCCTCTAGTTTCCCAGGACTCAGTTTCCATTATCCAGTCTCTATAACAGAAACCTTAATTATCAGCTTTTGTGTTTATATTAAACTCTTTTAAAATTACAAGACATTAAGCTAAAAACTTCCACTTGCTGTAACAGCAGCACTAGATTGTTAAGAAGAAAATAAAAAGCCACTCAAAAGCCACTTTAAAATACTCAGTCACTAAAACCATGAAATAGTTGTCCCATTTTACCTTTATTTTAACTGCCTCTATTTGGCTCCAGCAGATCAATTAAAAAACTTCTTTTGTTTCTCTACAGTCCTCATTTTGCCTCCTTGTTGCCTTTTTTAAAATCTTTTTAGCTTTTGGCATCTAAATTGAAAGGGCTTTAGTTAATATTGTTTTGTTTTATTTATAAACAACTATAACCTTCCTTTTTATAACTATTCCTAGCTTACCTTCTTAATGCGAGTTATCCCTTTAAGGCCGACTTTATTTAGCCTTCTTTTAGACCTTTTCAGAAGTTTTTCTTCAGGATCTGTTGCAGATACTCAGTACTGCTCTACAGTTTGTCGTTTGGCTGGGGACAAAATGGTGACCAATCCACCTAAAATGTGAGGCATGCACACTTTTAACTCCAGCTTATGGTCACCTGACTTTACCACCTGACTACTTCCACTTCCCCAATTTGTACTGTCTCTATTTTTTACTTTTATTTGATTGATATTTTTAATTTAGTCCAAAAGATGTCTACATTAACCTATGAAGAAGTACAAATGATATGTCCTATTTACTTCTCTGTCCTTGTAACAGATTTTAATCACTGAGTAGCGGTCTCTTTTCTGTACTTGTTTTTAAGGCTCGCACTACTCTTGCCACAGTTATTCCTTTTACCAACTGCTTGTGGCAATAAAGAATATTTTCCCCCACCCTTTTAACCGCTCAGCTTTCACAATTGTTTTTCCAACACTCGGTGTCTATATAACCTGTGGCACTTTCTCTCTCTGACTCCGTCTCCACGCTCAGTGTTCGGCCAGCACTGAAGCTGGCCAAAAGCTTTTCTGCTTTTACAGTCTCTCTCTTTCTTCTGTTCTCTTCCGAATCTGTTTTCCACTCCACTCTGCTCCACTCCTCACCATCCATACCCTCCCCACACTCCCACTGCCCAAACCTCTGCTTCTTCTCCTGGACTTTCCTGTGCTGTATCTTCCTCAATTGTAGAGCCTCTTTCCTCAGTCACAAAAGACTCTGGTTGCACTGAACTCCTGCCTCAGTCTTCCACAAGACACTTGTCTGTTACCACTCCTTGCTATTTAGTGCCGGCTCCTCCACCACTAGGAATCCATTCCATAGGCGTAGATTGCGGGGGGGCAGAAGGGCAAGCTCCCCCTCTGAGAAATTAGAGCAGGACTTTTTTAGGAGCCCAGTCACTGTTCTCCGGTTATCATTTTTTATTTTTTTTTTTAATATTGAATGGGCTCAGGGCTATGCCCGAGTGCCTGCACCTCTCCGGGAGGGAGGGGGTGGCAGCTCGGCGCCGTGTCTCTTAAGCAAAAACAATCCCCTTTTCCTTTTGGCTGCAAGCCTGCAACCATAGTAGCCTGCATGTTACAGCCAATCAGAGAGTGCTGCAAGCTGGCACCATCGCGTGAGCAGTACTCTGTTAGTGGCGCTATTTATTTGTCTGTGTGCCTTCCATGAAGGAGCAGCAGCAGCAGCAGCATCCATATAGCATAGGGCTGAGGAGAAATAGCTATTCGAGGATGTCGAGCAGCAGTCGTTGGTTGTCTGTCAGGTGTCACCAGTGTCTCAGTCAGTCTAGTGTTCCCACCCTCCTCCTGTCCTGAACAGCCCAGTTTAAATATACCTCAGCTGAGTCCTCTGACTACCTACTCTCTGTTCCTCAGTGCAGCCAGCTGTGCTCTGGGCTCTCTCGCTGCCACCTGAGCCTCCCATCCCTGAGAGCCTAGGAGGCCTGCGGCCACAAGGCTTCTACCACCGGACAGACCAGGCGGAGGAGCAAGTAGTACAATTACAGTGAGTCTGAGGCACGGCCAGGCTTGCCTGCATACCCATCTCCTGTGTCCAGCAGGCCAGAAAAAAGATTTACCATGTTGTTGGTGAGTCCCACACCACGCCTGTTGCCCACCGGTTTCACAGTCCACCAAGAGGGATTATTCAGGTCAGTGAACAGCCAGGCCCAGAACAGTGAAGAAGCCGGCGGTCATGCAGGCTATAGCAGACCCATAATGCGACACGTTCATCTGGTGTCAGAAAAAATGACTTACTGTCTCATCAGGAGATTAATCGGAAGAGGAACGGGACTGTTGGAAGAGACTCGGCTACCTGACCTGCCTTCTTGGCCTTGCTGTGCCCTGCTGCATGCTGCCCTGTCTGTGCCCTTACTAATTTGGTGAGTAACTGTGCTGCAAGCTGGTTCTTGGAAATTAATACCATTCACATCCCAGAAATGTGTTTTTTTGGGGGGATTGTCTTGGCCATGGCCATGTGTCTGGGGGTGGGTGGAAGGTTTGCTGTCAGCTTGTGTTTCTTTGGGTGGGAGGTGATTTGCTGGCTGTTGAGGCTGTCCATGTTGGTGGGGTGGGTGGGGGCCAATTTGTTTAGTATGGTGTGGACACTGGTCATGTCAGTGGGGTGGGGACACTCAGTTACTGTGCTACTGGTGTGGCAGGGTTTGTTGGGGAAACTCACTGGATGGTCTGTGTTTGGTGGGGCTGGGGGGATGGTCTGTTTTGTGGAGTTGGGGTCTGGGGAGACAGTCTGTGTGTTTTGGGGCTGACTCACTGAGAGGATAGTCAGTGTTTGGTGCTGGGGAGGGCCTGCGTTTGGTGGGGCTGGGGGGGACGATCAGTGTTTGGGGCTGGGGTGGTTAGCGTTTGGGACTGGGAGGGCGGTCAGTGTTTGGTGGAGCTGGGGGGACAGTCTGTTTTCTATTCTGGGGTCTGGTGGGGTGGAGACACAGGCCATGGTGATGTGGGGACACTGGCTGTGATGGTGGGGTGGTGGCACTAGCCATTGTTTGGTGGACTTGGCTGGCCATTTGTCTGAGGGGACTGTCCATAATGGTGGAAAAGGGAGACTGTCCATGTTTGCCTGCTGGGTGTCTTGTGGGGAGGGGAGAGGAGGGACTATTTGCTGGTTGGGTGTCTGGGGGATCTTTCCATGTTGGCTTATGGGGGGTGAATGTGGTGATTGCTGATCAGGTGTCTAGGATGGACTATCAGTGTTGTTGGGGAGGGGAACTCTGTGTTTGCTAGCCAGCTGTTTGGGGGATTGTTCATGTTGGTGGGGCGGGGAAATTCTGTGTTTGCTAGCTGTGTGTCAGGGGTGGGGACTGTCCTTGGTAGGATATGGAGGACCCGTCCATGTTTGCTGGCTGCCTGGGTGTCTGGTGGCATTGTCGGTTGGGAGGGGGCATTCTATGCTCGTGACCCGTGTCTGTGGGGAGGGGGATTGTTCGGGTGTCTGGGGGACTGTCCTTGTAGGTGGGGTGAAGGGGGACTGTCCATGTTTGCTGACTGGGTTTCTGGTGGACTGTCCGTGTTGGTTAGGAGGGGGGACATTCTGTGCTTGCTGACTGGGTGTTAGCATATAAACATAAGCAAATTCTTAAAACATAATTTCCACCTCATCCTTTACCTGTCAAGGGAAGTATCTCACTGACCCGTGCCCGCAGCTAGCATACAAACATTAGTAAATGTTCAAACATTATTTCCCCTTTATCCTTTACCTGGCTGTAAAAGCAATCATTCGCTTTTTTGATTTTTCCGATCGTCCACTGTGGAGGGGTGAAACAGACAGAGTCCTTGGCCTTACTGTCCCTGTCTTCATTGCCTGGCAAACACAACTAAAGGGGTAGCTTTTTGTGTTCTCCCCCGTACAGTGTTACAAGACTAGAAAAAAAAATCTTGCACTAAAACATGCACCCTAAAGAAATGATTATACTGCTACCTGGCTATTGTTATAGCGACTGCTGACTGGCCATGATTTTTTTTGTGGGGTTTGGAACACTGGTTTTGTGTGTGGGCGGGATTGCGGACACTGCTGGTTGTGTGTGTGTGTGTGTGTGTGTGTGTGTGTGTGTGTATGTGGTTGGGGACACTGCTGATCATGTGTGTGTGGGGTTGGGGACACTGCTGGTCATGTGTGTGGGGGGTTGGGACACTGCTGGTCATGTGTGTGTGTGGTGCTGCGGACACTGGTCATTTATGTGGGTGGGGTTGGGGATACAGGCATTGTGTGGGTGTGGTGGGGGCACTGTTGTGTGGGTGGGTGGAGGCACTGGCATTGTGTTAGTGGGGCGGGGTTGTAATTGTATACCAGGCAAACTGTGCTGACTGGTAGCTCAACATCTCTCTTTCCAGACAAAGAAAGAAACATAAATAAAATGCAGTATAAAATGTGGTTTTATTTATTTTTGTGTGCCTGTGATGGGGAGTCACAGACCTGGATGCCTGGAGCGGATACCAGATAAATGGAGCTGGAAATGGTGTTGGTTGGGTGGGGTGGGAAAGTGGCTGTGCTGGTGCGGTGGGGAGAGTGACTGTGCTGGAGGGGTGCACACAGAGTGTGGAGAGTGGCTGTGCAAGTCCATCAGGGTGCCGAGAGTAGCTGAGCTGGCCAGTCTGGGTGGAGATAGTGGCCTTGCAGGTCTGGGGTGGGGAGAGTGGGCTGTAGCTTTTTGCATGGACATTTAATTCACTGTTGCTTGCTGTGCCTTCTACTGCCCTGCCAGCTTTGTGCTGCTGTGCTGACCAGGGCGGACTGGTACACATGCTGAAAAAAATGGTTCTGGCCACTGGTGATGGATGAGGGAGGGGTGGATGGGCATACTGGCACAGAAATATTTTTTTCAACATGTATGCCAGTCTGCTGGGTCCATGCCATGCTTTCCTCCCTTGTACAAGGGGCTTCTGAGCACTAAAGATAAGTTTCTGTGTCAAAATTAGGAACTGTTGGAAAGTATGAAATCTTACAGTATAAAAATTGTGCATGTTTACGTAGTTTCACCTTACTGTGTGGTTCGACAAGATGTTCTGTGGTTTCTCCTCCTCATTTAGCACCCTGACCTGTGACCTAGCCATTCCCCCCCTCCAGGGCAGGGGGAAGGTCCGTTGTTTTGTGGTCTTTTGGTGGTTTGTTGGGCATTGTAAAATGTATTGTTTCATTTACTGTGTTGTACTGCCTGAACCTGCTTTACCCTGTCTCTATCCTGAATGTAAACTTAGTATAAAAAAAGTTCATTTTTTGGTGGTGTGTGTGTGTGTCTGTTTGTGTCTGTGTGTAGAAGAATAGAGAAACACACCCGAACAAAAAAAACTGTATTAAACCACATCAAACTGAAGCAACCATGTTTCATTTGTGCCCTTCAAAACTGTCAGATGAGACGATTTTGAAGTAGTCTGTGGGAGGGGGGGGAAGCATCCATGGCAACCTGGGCTACCACAACCGGCCCACCACACACTGTCATAGGTGATGCTAATAAAAACCACCAACCAAGTACTTACCTTTCAGTGTGGGTCCTGCAAGGCTATGCACAAGTATCTGGAGTCGTTCTAGCAAACTTCATGTGGCGTTTGTTCTCTTAAGTTATGTGATGCGACCACTTTTGTGCCAGGGCAGTCCGTGTTTGCTTGGATGGGGTTGTGTAACCCTAGGCATGGACAGAAATGCATATTCCTTAGGAGCCGATGGGGAGGAGAGTGGTAGGGGTTGTGGCGTGACCACACCATGCCCATGATCATCTTGAACTATTAGGGGATTTACATTGTTCTGTTGCACTGTCCCAGGTACATCAGCATGCTTGTTAAGAGCACCACCTGAGGGATATCAGCAAGTCCCATGCTTGTGTATGCAATGCTTGCTTGCTTGCGGAGAGCATTATCCTCTTCGCTTACCTTACCTAACCAGATTCAGGCACGTGACCTTGAATAATATGGGATGGGATGGGAGACTAATGAATTAACTTGGTTATAAAAAAGAAAAGTGTTAACACTGGGTGCAAGTAAGCAATAATGCCCGACAGGGCGTGTGTCATGCTGGGATAACGTCACGCCTCAGATGGTTGGGCATGAGTGCATCCAATACATAAGGCATGACATTATCCTACCATGACACACACCCTGGAGGGCATTATTGCTATTATACAATGGTGTGTTGTTATACAGAATTAAAAAACATAATTTTAAAGATTTTATTTAGTTTTTGTTAACCGGGTAGGTGAACTTGCCAGCAAGTGACTATTTTCAGGCACGACCCGGGAGGTACAATTACAATACAAGCAGAACGGTGCAGTTTATACAGTACAAGTACAGGTACATAGATACAAGCATACAATTTTTTATAAGTAAGCAGAGGGTACTGGAGGAAGGACAGAGTTTGGATTAGATTTGGGGAAACTGATGGAGGGGATGTGGACAGGGAAGGGTGAGTGCACAGCTCAAGGTAGTTGGGAGGTGGCGGGGCTGGAACCAAGGTAAGAGAACTCTGCCAACTGTTTTGGCCAAGAATCTTAGGAGAGTGTAGGTGGGACAGCGAAAAGGATTACGGCTTTTGCGGCAGGAGGCAAGAGTCTATAACCGGGCTCATGGAACTGATTCTCGTGGGAGAGGCTCAGGTGGAAGGCCAGGGTAGGTTGGCGGCGATGGGTAGGAAGGAAAGTGTATAGACTACAGGGGCTGGAGACAGGGAAGGGATAGGGTTACATAGGGAGTTGTATTGAGAACGTCAGGAGCAGGCGTGAGTACGGCTGATGCGGGGAAAACATGGAAACAATGTTTTATTTGGTGTGGAAAAATATTTTTAAGAGAAGATACAAAAAAACACACTAATGCTAACAATCATCAAGAGGTTCATGGAGAGGCTGAGACTATACCTGTGATGAATCGGATGTACTGGGATAACATCATGGGTCTAGCCCAAGACTGACCAAT
This sequence comes from Neoceratodus forsteri, assembly GCA_016271365.2. Classification (NCBI taxonomy): domain Eukaryota; kingdom Metazoa; phylum Chordata; order Ceratodontiformes; family Ceratodontidae; genus Neoceratodus; species Neoceratodus forsteri. The sequence goes on along the minus strand of CM057451.1, from coordinate 1,063,350,501 downwards.
CAGAGGCCAGCATTCATTCTTGTCATTGTATAATCACATTTTTTAATGTAATCTATGTAAATAAGGGCTCATGCTGTGAGGATGCACATGCTGGGATGTTTCCCATACCATCCATGTTTATAGGTATGCTGAGGTAGCACAGCCATTTGCTGCACTTCCTTGAAACATGCTTTTTGCACTCCTCAAGGGTGGGAGGGCTAGCTCAAGCAGACATTTCAAGAAGTTCAGGATCCACTATAAGGGCTGGACTTGGAAGGGTTATGTAAACAGCAAAGGGGGGTGAGAGTCTAGTGAGCTATCCACCTTGAGGTTCAGGTGGGGGCAAAATTAGGTCAAGACTGATTTGAATTGAAGCTGAGGTGAGGTCCTATCCTCTTGACAAGGAAGTTAAGTTCCTTACATATTTTCAACTTTACAAGTAAGTCCTCACTCCCAAGGCAGAAGAATGAAGAACTGAATTCAAAACAGATCTCGGTCAGTTTTTCAACTCTGGTCTCAGAAGGAGTTGGGCCGAGAGCAGGCTGCAGTAAAACTGGTGGGGTGGGGAAGTGCTCTGACTTGGCCTGGGCTGGTCCCTCCCAGGAGTTATTCAGCTGTAGTCTTAAATGTTTTTTGGGCATTATTTGATGCTGGTTGATTCGTTTGCATTACGCAAGCCACCCGCCCTCTTCACTGTCGTGATATGCGAAAATCAGGACTTTTTTGTTACTTTGCCCCCCCTGTAAAAATAACAAACTACGTCCCTGATCCATTCCCACCTACAGCAAACAGAACAGACAGGGCCACAAAAGATGAACTGGAAAGAATTGCATATAATACTAAAAAGGCAATGGTGGTATACATGTTTTAAATGTATAGAGCACCTTATGCAATTCCTGCTCCTGCTCAGTCCTTCTCATTCAGCATAGCGTGCAGCAGCCATCTTGGATGATGAGTGTCTGGTCTAATTGTTTTCCTAGTCTTGTTTTGTGCCATATATACAGCGATCAGATGGATAAGCCAGGCTTTATAGGACTGCTGGTCCTTACTGCATTCTCGTGCATCAAAGAATGCCTGAAAGGTGTCTTTGAACTGAGGGTCCAAGAGAGTGGTCAGGTTGTAGTTGTCATCTGAATGCATTTTTGAAATATGTGTGTCATTCCATAAACATTACTTTATCTTTTCTACTAGCCTGAGAGTAGTTGCATCCTTATTTGCTTGACACTGAGCTTTTAAACAAAGAAATCACAGCTTAATGAGGGCAATGAGGGAGAGTACCTGGCTTAGACCAACTACATCAGCACTCCCCACCCTTGTGGCCTCCTCAAAGGGCTTCAGCAATGTGCAGAGGGTCTCCGTCAGGTGCAATTGATTTGGCCTGATGTTTACCACTTTCTTGTCAATACCCTGCTCAATACCATACTGGTGGATAGCCTTCTGTTGTTCTAGCAGCTGTTTTATCATGTAAGAGATGGAATTTCATCTTGTTGCCTTGTCCTGTTTCAGGAAAGGATGGTGGTATGCTGTTGGATGTTTCTTTACAGCTTCCATGCCTTTACAGAATGGCTAAAATGACCACAGACTTTTTTTGGCCAGACATACACATGCTTGCACAGTGGTGCCTTCTTCATCTAGGAATCCCAGAACTACCAGATTTATACAGAGAGCAAAACATGGAACATCTGTATAATCCCCATCATCTACTGGCTTTGTAATATTCTTTGCCATTTCTGATACTATAAATTCTGGTGCTAATGAATGTAGCATCAACCACTCATCAAATTTCTGTTGAAGGAGTGCAGGAAGTTTTCTGTATGATGGTCATTGTCAAAGCCAGCAATACATAAAGCTACCTTCTTGTGGAGGTGAGGAGCCCGGTTGACTTGTGACTACAACTGCTGCTGCTGACACTTAACCCAGAGGAGGAATAGGAAGAGGAGAGGGAATGAAGAGAGGAAATTGACCCAGTCGGCAGTCATTGCAATGTAATCAGTAGTCTAACCATTGATTCACATCGATGTGAACCACTGGAACAAATGATGCTTTCAAGGCATGTGACACAGTCTTCTAGACAGTCTGATATAAATCAGGAAGAGCCACTGTGGACCGGTAGTATTGCTGGGCACTCGATACCCTGGCACTTTAACTTGCATTTGCAATAGAAAATCAATGTTGTTCACAAAGGAAAGTGGTAGTAAGTCAGCGGCCAGCATTTCCACAATTGCTCTTAATTTTTTTTTTGCCTCTATCTGATGGCTTTATATTTCCGGTCCAATTCTAGGGACTGAACCAATGAGAGTTGAATGCTTTTTCTTGAGTGTTTCTCCCCACAGACATGAAAGTTGGCTCATATTTTTGTCACTTCAGGGGTGGAAATGGCTGGTGATTTGCAGTGCCTCAGAGGTGTGGGAGTCACTGGACTACAGAACTGATGAAAGAAAGATATTAGAATTGTGCATCGGCTACCACTTAAAAGGCTTTCCTCCTCTCCACCTGGTCTCCTAATGTTTTCTTCCCTCTAACCATCATCATTATTATCATTGTCAGCTTCACTGCCTGGTGGTGCTGCTGACGCCGTACATTGGCATGCCTTCTCATACTGAGATCCATGAGACTTCAGCAAATGCCTTTCAGTGGCAGATGTTCCCGGCCTTGTTCCCTCTTTACGCCAGCACAGCCTATTGTTACATAACAGACACACTACATGTGCCCATGGTTCTTTGTCCACTCTAAGGAAATCCCACAGCACTGATATCACTAGTTTGGTCTTTCCTTCTGGCATGCATGGCTGTTGCCTAATGGACAGGCTATGTGGGTCTCATATCATCACCCTCCTCCTCTTCCTCTACCTCTACCAATTCTCCTGGATCAGGGAATGGTTCTTTTTCCTCTACCATGTGTCCTGGGCTACCAGTTTTGCCTGTATTTTCTTTATCTGCTGTCATTTCACATGCTTGTTGTGTTTCCTTTTATTGTTTTGTGGACTTTCTTTTTTTGGTTTTACTACTTTTTGTCTTTGATCGGCTGTGTGCACCTGGCCCAAGTCGAACTTCCACCTGTTTTACATCATCCTCCCCGGAACTACTACTGTTGCTTCTATCACTTTTATTGGGTATATAATCACAATCTGAATCTCTATCTCCATTCTCCACCAATTCACATTGCTCCTCCTCCTCCTCTGCCTGCATCACTACCTGATGCACTCCTTTCTTATTCCATTTTTCTACAATGATTGCTCATGTTGCAGTCTGTACAGTACCACTGCGAAAGGTTCCTACAAAGTGTGATACTTTATGGACTATTCAACCACTACTGTCATCTTCCTCCACACTTTTTTTTTCTTCGACTTTATTTCCCTCCGGCACCTTGAACCTCTCTCATGCATCTGAGTCCGTCTCCTGCCCACCAGAGGCCCCCCCGAGCTGTACCTCCTCTCTCCCCCCCCTCCTCCCTGCAGCCGGTACTCCTGGTCTAACCCTCCCAGGGTGGGTCACCCTACTCCTCATGGGCACTCTTACAGACAGACTCCGGCTGCAGGGTAAGACCAGCCGTGGAGGACCTGGAAGGTCAGTCAGGGTTGGCCCGGCAGTGGGCATGGGGGACTCAGTGCCATCGCCTATTCAAGGTGCTGTTGTTTTCCCTGTTCTTCTACATCCCAGGAGCTCAGATGTGCAATGACATCCAGCCCGACTGGTGCACGATCAGACACACCCCCGATTGATGTCCGCCGCAGCTCCAACCCCAGCAACTTGCAGCTGAGCACTGTAGTGCCTCCAGCCTCTGTTAGAGGTCACCAGTGCATCGGCAGGTTGATCACCCCTCCCCAGGAAGGAGAGCAGTCCTGGGGATGCTCGATCCTTTTCCCTTCCTGCCGACCCCCGACAACCCGGGCTCGTTCCTGAACCTGGGTCACCAGCATGGCGCGAGGTGTGGCGTCCAGCACATCAGTCCTCAGCACCACCAGGCCGGCATCTTCTTCTGCACTTGCACTTCCCACTGAGGCAGAGGGTATTTGACAAAGTCCACTGTGCTTTTGGTTTTCTTTAATGTGACTGGACGAGCTAATTTACTTGGCGTCTCTGTTGCTCCACTTCCTGATACTTCCTACAGGACGTAGCCACTTGGGTGATGATGAATGATGAAGAGTAAGATTTGATTTATTTTGTTTTCATTTTTTATTTTAGGTTTTTATTTGTTTTTTTCATTTTTGTTTTATGTTCTTTTTTCTTTTTCATTTGTTTATTTTTCTTTTTAATTATTTTTTATTTTTAGTTTATCAATGAGATATGGTAAAGGCCTACCATCGAGGACTACCAGAGGCCTGGCATTGACTCTCTACCAGCTGGCACACACTTGTGCCCACTGCTGAGATCACACTGCAACAGAACAACTAAGGATGAGACACACACACAGGCTGCTTCAGGAGGAGGAAGAAACTTCAGTAACTTGAGTGAATGAGGAGCATTTTTGTCTTTTTTTTACTTTTTTTATTGGATGTCACCACAGTGCCAACTGCCTGGGGCAGGGCACCAGCATGCTTCCAGCTGGCATACACTTGCCCACTGCCCAGATCACACTGTCATTGCACAGGTCAGTGTGACACACATGCATGCTGCTTCAGGACTCAGGAGGAGGACAACAAGGAACAGGAAGAAGTTCAGTAATGTAGGGGAACATGGAGAATTTTTAAAACGTTTTTTATATGATGCCACCACTGTGCCAGCTACCAGGGGACAGGAACCAGTATGCTTCCATCTGGTACACATTTACTGCCCACTGCCCAGATAATACTGCAGCAGCACAGCCCAGGATGACACACAAAGGCTGCTTCAGGACTCAGCAGGAGGCTAGGAGGAGGAAAGAACTTCATCAACTTGAGGGAATGTGGAGAATTTTTTGTAACTTTTTTATGGGATGCCACCAAGATGCCAACTACCTGGGGCTGGGCACAGTATGCTGCCAGTTGGCACAAATTCACTGCCCTGCTCACTGCCCAGATCAACTGTAAAACGCTGCTGCAGGAGTAAAGACTAAAATGTTTTAATTTAAAGTGCACCAAAAATGAACTTGAATGAGAATTATCGTTTGTGTGATTTCACCAAGGTGCCAACTACTAGAGGTCAGGCACTGCAATGCTGCTGGCTGGTGCACTTGCTGCCCTACACACTGTCCAGGTCACACTGGAAAATAATGTTTGAAACAAAGAATAATAGTTTTAAACTGACACAGAAAGAGATGTGATTCAATGAAGAATTATTATCTTTTTATGGAATACCACCAAGGTGCCAACTACCAGTGGCCAGGCACTGTTGTGCTTCCAGTTGGCACTCATTTACCATTTATAACCCACTAAACTTACTAATCCCCCCCCCCAAAATCACATCAGACATCTGCCAGGGGCTTCCCAAATCACTTTGTAAGCCCTGCTAAAATTCTAGCTCTGCAAACAAATGTGTTGCACTGCTGAGATTAAATGTATTATTAGGCAACAAGTGAACACTGGCAGACTGCCATCTCATGACCCATATGTCCACTGCCCAGTCCCAAAACACACTTCTTCTCCAGTCCAGAGTAGTCTCTTCCTCTCCTCTTCCCTCACCTCACCTCACCTCCCCTACCTCCCTCTCCCTCCTCTCCTCTCCTCTCCTCTCCTCTCCTCTCCTCTCCTCTCCTCAGACAAGTCCCTGGGCTCAGACCCCTGCTGCAGGCTTGCAACACCACTGCTGCCCAGCATGCCTTTACATTTTTTTCCCCTTCCTTCTAAATATATACCTGTTGGCAGCCCTGCTGTTGCAGGACTAATAGGCTAAACCTTTGAAGATTTTCTTTAGTTGTTTAAAGAATTTCTTAGCTAATCTAAACTAGAAATGAATCACAGCCCTGCCTGAGTTACCTAACAGCCTGATGATGAGTGAGCAAGTGAGGTTTCACTCTCACTCACGGTGTCAAGCTGAGTCTAGCTCTGCCTCCAAACTGTGACTCACACTGTGCCCTAGTTAACTGTTTCAGCTGTGAACTGTATTTCATGGTTTGACTGGCCCACAGTATTAGGACCAGATTAAACAAGTCGAACCAAAAGTCCTCCAATTTCTCATAAAGGTTCGCTACTGTATGAAAGAATTGAACACCTGAAGTTTGAGGTGTTCGATTCTTTGGTAGACCTGAATTTGCAGCCCTAATAGCTACAGTATGCCCACATGTACCACACAGAACCAATCAACAGCACAATGGGCAGTGATGATCTAGCGGGACAGCCTGTTTAGGGAGTGGGCAAGGCTGGCCACTGCTGCACCTCTCATCATGGTGTACGAGGTGTAATATCTTCACAGAGAGGGTGCAGACTATGTGGCCGACCTCCTGTGCAGTGCAATGGTTAATAGTTATGTTTTTCTTTCCAACATCTGGTTGACTCAGTTACTTGTTTTGGAAGTTTTATAAGCTACTGTCTGTGTATTATATATGCCAGAAACCACTGCAGTGGTGTGTATGAGCAGGAAATTTGGGGTGGGGGGCAAGGGAAAGAACATTTTCTGACATGGCAGGGAATTTGAAAATGGTATCTTATACTATTAAAGGAATTAACAATACCATGAAGAGGATGAGGTTATTATGAGAGGTTGACAAGATAATTGGGATTATTAGGCATGTGGCAATTCATGCATCACTGGGACTCTGACTTTACTTTTTACTTGGTCTTTCAAAAATCATACTCATGACTGGACATGGTACTGATCAGTAATGAATGGACAAACATAATCGGAGAGGCAAAAATTGGCAACATTACACTCTCCGACCATTATCCTGAACAGGTCACTTTTGTCCCCTCACTGACTCAGAGGAAATCTCTTTGGTGAATGAACAACTCCTTTCTAAACAAGGCTGAATTTAAAGAGCTGATACAGCAGCAAATTCGAGAATTCTGCCACCGCAGCAGAGGTATTCAACATGCATCCAAAAAAGGATAAGATCTAGCCAGAGCCGATATTGCTGTGGCGAGCTGCCAAATGACCAAAGTTACACATGTGCATAGAAACTTTTGAATGACCGGGTGTAACTTGACCATTTTTTGGAGTTGTTCCACTGAATTTTCAACATGGCTTTTTTGGGACTCCACCTCATGAAGAGTGCCAGTGTCATTTTGTTCACTTGTCCAGAAAGGTAATTTCACAGAGCAACCATGCCGTTCTGTGCAACAAGTGCAAAAACACATTTTGGGCAGGATGTGAAAAATTACAGCTGTAGGCTTGGGGTGGATCAGAATTTGGTCAACTGGGTGGCAAACTGGTTGACAGGCAGAAAACAGAGAGTGGTGGTAAACGGTATACAGTCAGAAGAGATGCAAGTCACAAGTGGGGTACCTCGGGGATCAATCCTGGGGCCAGTCCTCTTCAATATCTTCATCAGTGACATTGCAGATGGACTGGAGGGTAAGGTTTGACTGTTTGTAGATGACACCAAGATCTGCAACAGAGTAGATGATCCAGATGGGGTCGGCAGAATGAGAAGAGATCTGGATAAACTAGCAAAATGGTTGGAAGAGTGGCAACTGGGTTTAACTCAAAGAAGTGCAAGATTATGCACATAGGGGACAGAAACCCTGAAGCTACCTATAAGCTGGGAGGGGAGCTGCCGGCAGTCACAAGGGAAGAAAGATACTTGGACATCATCATCACCAATGACCAGAAATCATCCAAGCAGACCACTAAAGCAGTAGGTAAGGCTAGGGAGATGTTGAGGTGTATTAGTAGAGGTATCACAAGTCGGAAGAGGGAGGTAATAATCCCTCTTTGCAAGACACTGGTTAGGCTCCATCTGGAGTACTGCATAGACTTTGATGCAGATAAGGACCACTTGGCCCACCCAGTCTGCCCATTTCCCTACCTACTGGATAAGCTGCAGATTCTAGTTAACCAACAGCATACTTCCTGCCAACCCCCCACTACAATTGCCTTGTGTCTGTCCCATGCATGTTTGAATTCCTCCACTGTTTTAGCCCCAACAACCTCCCCAGGAAGGCAGTTCCACGCATCCACCACTCTCTCCGTGAAAAAAGATTTCCTCACATTACCCCTGAGCCGTCCCCCCTCTATCTTTAAATTGTGTCCCCTTGTTCTTACACATCTCTTTTTCTGAAAGTTGCTACCCTCCTGGACTTTGTTGATTCTCTTGAGGTACTTGAACATTTCTATCATGTCACCCCTGCCCCTACTTTCATCAAGGGTATACATATTAAGCTCTCTCAGTCTCTCTTCATATGATTTCTGATGCAGACCCTGCACTATTTTAGTTGCCCTGCTCTGGACTGCTTTCATCCTGTCTATGTCCTTGCATAGATGAGGTCTCCAAAACTTCACACAGTACTCCAGATGGGGTCTCACCAACTGTCTGTACAGAGGGATAACAACTTCCCTTTTTCTACTTGTGATGCCCCTTCCTATGCATCCCAGTATCCGCCTGGCTCTCCTTACTGACTTCTCACATTGCTTAGCCACCTTTAGATCATCTGATATGACTACCCCCAAGTCCTGTTCCATTTTTGTTGTTGTTAGTACCTCCCCTGCTATTGTGTACTCTTCTCCTGGGTTTTTGGTTCCCAGGTGCATTACTTTGCACTTCTAAGTTGCCATATGTCTGACCATTCCTCCAACCTTGCCAAGTCCCTTCTCATCCTTTCTACCCCCCCTTGTGTATCAACTCTGTTACAGATCTTTGTATCATCTGCAAAGAGGCATACCTTTCCCTCCAGACCCTCTGCAATGTCACCTATAAAGATGTTAAAGAGGACTGGACCCAGTACTGAGCCCTGAGGTACTCACTAGTGACCCCCCTTTCTTCAGAATGTGTTCCACTCACTATTACCTTCTGTGTCTTGTTGTGCAGCCAGTTTGCAACCCAGGCTACCATCCTGGGACCCACTCCCAAGCTGACTAACTTGATTATTAATCTTTTGAGCGGGACTGTGTCAAATGCCTTGCTAAAATCTAGGTAGGCCATATCCACAGCCTCTCCCTGCTCTATTACTTTGGTCACCCAGTCAAAGAAGTCTATTAGATTCGTCTGACATGACCTTCTGGAGTAGTCTACTGGAGGCCACACCTTCAGAAGGACATTAACCAAATTGAGGCAGTCCACAGAAGGGCAACCAAAATGGTGCTAAGACTGCATCAGAAAACATAGGAGGACAGATTAACAGAGTTCAATATGTATACCCTAGAGCAAAGGAAGGAGAGGTGATATGATTGAATCATTCAAACACCTTAAGGGCATTAACAAGGTGAAAGAGTCTAACATGTTTCAATATAAGAAAAATAATAGGACAAGAAGACACTACATGAGATTAGAGGGAAGCTGATTAAGGGGTAATATGAGGAAGTTCTTTTTCACAGAAAGGGTGGTGGATGCATGGAAAGGCTAACCTCAGGAAGTGGTGGATATGAATACAGTGCAGGGCTTCAAACAGGCATGGGATAGGCATAATGCAGCAATACAGATGAGTATGAATAGATAGGCCATTGACAGAGTAAAGGCCGATGACACATTCATAAGGTAGAAAAAGAAATGGGCAGACTGGATGGCCTTGCAGTCCTTATCTGCCATCATCTTCTATGTTTCTACTGTTAATAAGGAGGTGTGCAAAAATGGCAAAGTTGAAAATCTAGAGTGAAAATATTAAAAATTGGTGAAGTTAGGAATGTGCATAGAAACTGTGCAATGCATGCTTGTAACACAGTTATTTTTCAGAATTTTTTAACCAAATCTGTAACATGGGCTTTTTGGGACCCCACCTCATGAACAGTGGCACTGTCATTTCATTAATCAGTGCCAAAAGGTGAGCCCACGTAGTGCCCACGAAATCACCTTTTTGGATGAGTAACGAAATGACAGTAACAGTGTTCATGAGATGGGGTCCCAAGAATCCCATGTTGAAAATTTGGAGCCAAATTGTTAAAAATGGCTTAGATATCAACCTAAGGTGAAACCCCCATTGACTGCCATTATACGGTGCTTACCTTTGATTCTTAAGTTCCTGGTTCGACTTTGAAGAGTGCAGACGTGTCCTGGTCCAGAGAAGATGGCAATGCTGACCTCCAGAGGTATGTATGGAGTAAGGTAAGGGAAGTGGGTGCTCAGTGGGAGGGTGGGTATGGGGAGGGGACTGGGGCAACGATGAGGGACTGTTTTCTTTTTTACAGGTAAAAAAAAATGTCAAGGTATGGTTTTCTTTATTTTCAAGAAAAAATAAATACATTTAGGCATAGTGGGGTGGGCTTCCAGTGTGCCACATGAGTTGGAGGGGGAACATGATGCCGACATGGGGATTGGGCACCTCACTGTTGGTGGGGTGGGAAAAAAATGAATAAAATAAATTTAGGCACACTGGGGGTTGGAGTTGGAGGTGTGGGGTTTCATGATGCTGATTAGGGGATTGGGCACCATGATGTCAGTGCAGGGACTTGAAACGGAGGGAGTGGGGAGGACAGAAGGAGTGGGAGGGAGCGGGAGGATTTTATTATCCACTGGTGCTTGTAGGCTACAGAGGGAGCAGGGAGGACAGGAGCAGTGAGAGGGTGCAGGATGAGTGCCATCCACAAGTTGACAGAGGAGATGCAACTGCGCATGTGTGGCATTCGTGCATGCATAGTTACGGTGAATGGCTTTCTGCCATTCACAAGATGAAGGTGCCAGTAAAACTGCACATGCTTGCTAGGCACACATGCTTAGTTCTTGTCCTGGAATATGGAAGTAATAGCTGAAATAGTGTGGCTGTTACTCCATAGCGGCTGATCATGGCAGTGTTACAAGCTCCATTGGACTTTTGGAAAGATACTTCCAAAAGTCCAATGGAAGGTGCCATGATCGGCCATTTTAGGAGCAACAGATCGATCCCAAAACAGCTGTGGGCAGAAGCTGCCCATCAGATTGAATTTGAACAGCAGTTTGATCTTGAGAGTACTCACAAATTAACACTGCAGATCAAACAATGTAAAATGTACTACAAACTTATATAGAGCAAAGAATAGAACATCAGCTAAGATATTCATGATGAAGATTTTATGAAGGGGGGATGAACAGGAAAAGTCTTAGCCTGGCAGATCCATACGGAAGCAATTAACAGGGTGGTACTCAAAATGAAGGACTGAAGAAGTAATAACAGGGAAACTGCTGCTCCCAAAGAAATGGCCAGTATCTTCTTGGATTATTATAGAGGGCTATACACGAAGGAGATAAGCCTGACTATAATGCTAAGGTGGTAGATTATTTAGGGAAGCTTCCCAACCAGCACTCATAAAGGAACAACAGTTTTCTCTGTAGTACCCCATAACAGACTTAGAAGTGCAGGAAGCTATCTAGCACCTCAAGAATGGGACTGCCCTGGCATCGATGGCTTCACCTCTGATTTAAGGTGTCCATAGCCCCTGAATAGATGAGACTATTTGAACTGGTTTTGGAAGGAGAGGAGCCCCACCAACCTGGCAAAGGGCTCCGATGTCTGTGATTTTCAAAACGGAGAAAGATCTATGGCATGTGAGTCCTACCATCTGATTTTCCTGCTCCCTGTGGACCTTAAACTGTTTACATCAATTCTGGCAAGCAGAGTGCAGGAGGTGGTGAGGCACCTGGTCAACCCAGACCAAACAGAATGTATTTAGGGGTGGAACTTTCCTTATAATATCAGGCATCTCCGTGTTCTTACAGAACAGCATCCCACAAATGCCTTCCAACTGGCTATATCAATGGATGCCAGAAAGGCCTTTCACTGGGTTGACTGGTCCTGCCAACTCCACACTCCTGAAGGGATGGGGTTTGACCCCAAATTTGTAACATATACAGTATATCAGTCCTATATTGTTCCCCAGAGGCCTTGGTAAGGGTAAATGGTGTGCGTCCTCTAGATTCCCTCTCGTCAGAGGCACATGACAGGGGTGACTCCTCTCCTCTCTATTGTTTGCTGTGTATATAGAACTCATGGCAGTGGCAGTATGGGTTAATGTGAATATATGGGGAGTGATGGTGTGCAACTCAGAGCAGAAGATTTCACTATATGCTGACGATTCTTAATTTTTTTTGTCAGGGAACCCATATACTCAATCCCAGCTCACCTAGAAGAGCTTCAAAACTCTGGGTTCATTTCCAGCAAAGAAATAAATTACACAAAATAAGAAGTCATGATCATATCTGGTGCTTGCCCTCCAAAGTACAGAAGGATCTTCCCTTTTAAATGGGTGATCCAAAACACATTTTGGTATTTGGGTGTTAAGTGACCCCCCACCCCTGACTGGCAAAACTGTGTACCCTGAATCACTTCACACTCCAAGATGAGGTTGCAAAAAGTATGCAAACATGGTCTCTGCTGCCACTATCACTTGGAGGGAGGATCAATGTTTTAAAAGTTAATGTGGTGCTTCACCTCATGTTTCTATTTCAGACTCTGCTAATAAACTTCCTAAAGACTTCTGCATCAGACTGAAGAGGCTTACTTTAAAGTTTCTTTAGCTTGGGCACAGAATCAGGGTAACAGAGCACACCCTCTACCTCCCTAAAGAGAAAGGGGGTAGTACAAAGGGTTAGGCAACTCATGCACACCCAAAGTGAGATTGGTCCACTAGCAACCATAGTAAGAGACAAAATTTTCTTTGATGTACAGAGACCCCATCTTTTGGTGTTGGAATAGACTGGCTTAATGAGGTACAATCAGTTGGTGGGGGGCACTTGTGTATCTTTTGATGATATTAAAGACGCATATGGAATACTGAATAGAAACCTATTCCAATATTTACAGATAAGACATTATTTAAACAGTCACCACTTGGAGCAGGTCTCTAAACCATTAACTAATTGGGGGGGGGGACTTTCTCTTCTGTGCCACTAGACTTAATGTACAGGGAAATACATCATCATGACGCATAATGTGCTACTGCATCTACTAGCTCGGAAATACTAGGAGTGATGGAGAAGTGGGAAACAGAGATGGGATAAGAGATCCCAGAATGAGAGTGGCTTAAACTCTTGAAGGAGGGTAGTGAGTAATATTGTCCCCTACATGATGGGAATACTGTTGGAACATATTAATAAAATTGTTTCACACCCCATCCATCACAGTGCACTTTGGAAGTTATAATACAGATCAGTGTTGGAGGGGTTGTGCTGCAAGTGAGGACTGCTACAGTATCTTTTGGGGCTGTCCCAGACTTGGTAAATACTGGACCCAGGTCCAAAGAGAGCTATATTGGATCTGGGGCCAGGAGTTACAAATGAACTTCAAAGCATGTGTACTTTGTCTTTCCCCCCAGGGTATTAAAGTAATAGGGGACACACAGAAGTTTTCTAGATCATGTGTCTTGCTGTGCCAAGGGCATCACCACACATTAGTTATCCCCCACTCTCCCCACTGTGGTAGAGCAGTTGAAGACGATTACCACTATAGTGAGAACAGAATGCATTCCAGCCACACTGAGGCTCACACAGGAACATTTCTTTGAAGAGTGGTGCAAGTGGGAGGCGTGCCAAACCCTACTAACGCTGTACATTAAGGACACAGTGGAATAAGTCCCCTTAGATCTTCGCTTTCTCCCCCAGCCATGGAAATAATAGCTGCCCCACACATAAACAAACCAGCTCCCATGGAATACATTTGTATGAAACCTGCTGGGAATTATATATTATATGCAGTGTGATAACTAAGACACAAACATACAGTTGTTTGTTTTATTGATTGTTAAGGTAATTACTGGTATTGCAGTTCATTATCCAATAATGCTATTGAGTTTTTACTGAGACACAACCTTTAAAAAGGCTTATACATGTACTGGTGAAATGGTCAACTGATTGTTCACTGGGCCTGTACTGTATCATATAGTATGATTACAAATAATGTACTTCTGTACTTGACTTGAAGTACCCCTGTCCTGTGTGTGAAGCTTTATATTGTATTGAATAAACTTGAACTTTAAAAGAAATAGTGTTATCTTGACCCAACAAGAGTTAAGATAAATGAAGCTGGTCACTGAGCATGCTCAGACCTTTTCCATTCATATTGGCCACACCTAGCATGCTCAGAAGTTTATTTTCACATTTGAGATGCCATACACTACAGCTGTTGATCATTATGGATTGGCATAATGAACAAAAGCTTTATGGCATCTGATCATTGTGGATTAACATCTCTCATGCCAATGCATTGAACAGAGGGGCACAGCTAACATTTTGTACTCTTTTTTATTTTCATTTTTTACCTTTTTTTTCACAAAAATCTCAAAACCCCTCTGTATAATTAGCTCATCCCCTCATGCAAGGGGACAATAACACCAACATCCCACACTAAATAACAATTACATTGTGAGCTACCTTATGGGATGTTCCCTAGTTACACAACAGGTGTGAAAATAATTTTGCCAACATAAACATGTTATGTTGAGCAACATGAGCTAGATAAATGATGATGGTCACTGATCATGCTCATAAATTTATCTCACTAATTTTGGTCACACTGAGCATGCTCAGAAATTTTTTTCACATGTGAAGATACATTTCTGAACATGTTCAATAAGCAATTTCATTTGTTTCCTCCAGGATGCCAATGAATGTGAGCTGTTATGTCTCAGCAGGCCTTTCCTGGTAAAACCCACAAGCTCTGTGTCTCTGGTTCCCACTGTTTAATCTCAGGGTCCCACAGCAGTTGGATCTTCTTAGTTTACTGAATGTTATTGTTTGCTCCAAAGGCAGTTGAATTTCTGCCAGTGTTTGCCTGAAACTAAGCAGCTGGCACAAGTGATCGTGGGCCAATCAGGTCAGCATGTTGTGTGCCAGATTGACATCCAGACCCAGGTGTCTGGAACTGAGCAGCTGACACAGGTAGTAGTGGGCAAGGCGGGTCAGCATGTTGTGTGCCAGATTGGTGTCTGGGCCCAAATGTCTGGAACTGAGCAGCTGGAACAGATATTGTTCGGCAGAGCAGATCAGCATGTTGTGTGTCAGAGCAATGTCCAGACTCTGATGTCTGGAACTGAGCAGCAGCACAGGTGGTAGTGGGCAGGGCAGGTCAGCATGTTGTGTGCCAGACTGATGTCCAGGCCCAGGTGTCCGGAACTGAGTAGCTGGCACAGGTAGTGGTGGGCAGGATGGGTCAGCATGTTGTGTGTCAGATCAATGTCCAGGCCCTGATGTCTGGAACTGAGCAGCTGGCACAGGAGGTGGTGGGCAGGGCAGGTCAGTATGCTGTGTGGTAGATCAATGTACAGGCCCAGATGTCTGGAACTGAGCAGCTGGAACAGGTGGTAGTGTGGGCAGGATGGGTCAGCATGCTGTGTGATAGATCGATGTCCAGGCCCAGATGTCTGGAACTGAGCAGCTGACACATGTGGTGGTGGGTAGTGCGGGTCAGCATGTTGTGTGTCAGATCAACGTCCAGAGCCAGGTGTCTGAAACTAAACAGCTGGAACAGGTGGTGGTGGTGGGCACAATGGGTCAGCATGTTGTGTGTCAGAGTGATGTCCAGACTCAAGTGTCTGGAATGGAGGAGCTGTGACAGGTAGTGGTGGGCACAGCAGGTCAGCATGTTGTGTTTCAGAGCAATGCCCAGACTCACATGTCTGGAACTGAGCAGCTGGCACAGGTGGTAGTGGGCAGGGGAGGGTCAGCATGTTGTGTACCAGACTGATGTCCAGGCCCAGGTGTCTGGAACTGAGCAGCTAGCACAGATAGTGGTGGGCAGGGTGGGTCAGCATGTTGTGTGTCAGGTTGACATCCAGGCAATGGTGCCTGAAACTGAGCAGCTGGCACGGAAGGTAAGTTGAAGGCCAGGTCAGCATGTTGTGTGCCAGATCAATGCCCAGGCCCAGATGTCTGGAACTGAGCAGCTGGCACAGGTAGTGGTGGTGGGCAGGGCAGGTCAGCATGCTGTGTGATGTGTCTGGAAATGAGCAGCTGGAACAAGTGGTGGTGGGCAGGCCAGATCGATTTCCAGGCCCAGGTGTCTGGAACTGAGCAACTGGCACAGGTAGTGTGCAGAGCAGGTCAGGTCAGCATGTCATTTATCAGATCGATGTCCTGGCCCATGTATCTGGAATTGATCAGTCTGAACAGGTGGTGGTGGGCAGTGTAGATCAGCATGTTGTGTGTCAGATCAATGTCCAGGCTCAGGTGTCTGGAACTGAGCAGCTGGCACAGGTTGTGGTGGGCAGAGCAGGCCAGCATGTTGTGTGATAGATCGATGTCCAGCCCCAGATGTCTGGAACTGAGCAGCTGACACATGTGGTGGTGGGTAGTGTGGGTCAGCATGTTGTGTGTCAGATCAATGTCCAGAGCCAGGTGTCTGAAACTGAGCAGCTGGAACAGGTGGTGATGGGCACAATGGCACAGCATGTTGTGTGTCAGAGTGATGTCCAGACTCAAGTGTCAGCAATGGAGGAGCTGTGACAGGTAGTGGTGGGCACAGCAGGTCAGCATGTTGTGTTTCAGAGCAACATCCACTCTCAGGTGTCTGGACAGAGCAGCTGTGACGGGTGATTCAAGACAGGGCAGGTAAGCATGTTTTGTGTCAGATAGCTGTCCAGGCCCAGATGTCTGGAACTGATCAGCTGGAACAGGTGGTGGTGGGCAGTGTGGATCTACATGTAGTGTGTCAGATCAATGTCCAGACCCAAGTGTCTAGAACTGAGCAGCTGGAACAGGTGGTGATGGGCATGATGAGTCAGAATATTATGTGGCAGTGTGATATCCAGACTCAGGTATAGGCAATAGAGCAGCTGTGACAGGTGATCATCAGCAGGGCAGGTCGGTATGTTGTGTGTCAGATCGATGTCTAGGCCCAGGTGTCTGTAATGGAGCAGCTGGCACAGGTAGTGGTGGGCAGTGTGGGTCAGCATGTTGTGTGCCAGTTCGATGTCTGGGCCCAGGTGTCTGAAACTGAGTAGCTGGAACAGGTGGTGATGGGCAGTGTGGATCAGCATATTACATTTCAGATTGATGTCCAGGTTCCAATTGTATCGGCTCCCTATGTGTCAGATCGTGAAGATCAGCCTCTAGTTTTCTTTCTGTGTTTTGGATGGCTAGGCTTGGGTTTAGTTGGACTGGGCTATCTTTCAGGTGGTAGGGCTTGGTAGATTCCCTGTGACTCAGGTGAGCCAAGGTTGGTCAGTTCAGCTCACTGTGTTTCAGGTGCCTGGGACTGTACCGATTAAAGGGATATGGTCTACCCACTTAAGAAGAAAATATTTTCTAGCTGAAAAAACGTGTTATGATTGTTCACATTCTGTACAGACTGCTGATGTAGCAGGTAGTTTGATTCAGATTCCTTTCTTTTTTTAAAGTGAAAAACAGACTGCCCACCATACTGGTGTTACCACACAAAAATGTATTTGTTTACAGTTCTTGAAAAACCAATGCATCTTTCCTGGACTTGGGGACACCCTCAGCAGAGTCTAAACACTTAGGATGTAATGAGAAGAGAGGAGACTATTGCATCATGAGTGTCTGCACTGTTGTGTGTTCCTAATGTTCAATAAGTATGCAATAAGAGTGACTTAGGGTCTGAAACAAAACAAGGTTGGGTATAAGTACACATGTTTCATGTATTTCAGTCCTACTAAGAAAGGAAGCAGATGAAACAAATGGCATCAATGGATTTTAGAGAAGGTAAGCAATCATAAAATGTGGATTTTCGACTAGAAATAATATGATAAAAAAGTGTTGACAGTGTCCTTTTAAGATGAGAGTCAGGCGGTTACAAGACAACTGTACCATCCAATTACCCAGTTTTCACTCTAGGATAATTTTCAATCCCCTAGGACTCCATTTTCAATCTACCTTCACAGACCCAATTTTCTTTTTTAGTCTTCATGAGTATTTTAAATGAAAACATTATACAAGCCTATACCTTGTAAAATTCAGACTATCAATACTGGTGATAATACACATAAAAATGTAACTTAATGCCTGTAAAACTACATGCAAAATATTAGGTTTTGCAATAACTTTCAAGGTTATCAGACTTATTGGTCTCTTTTTCTTAAGGCTGCCTGACATAATCACCTGCTCATCTCATGCAGATGCCGCTGCCACTAAGTAAAAAAAAAAAAAAAAAACCTCCCCTCCGACGACGCTCACCGAGCCGCACTCCCCCCCTTTCCTACTCACCACCTCCCCTACCCACTCTTCTTCCCTGGCCCTCCCCCCTTCCTTCTGCTTCCCAGCCCCACTCCCCTCTTACCCCCCAATCTTCCTTACCTCTCTCCCCGCTAATCCTAATTTAGTCTACTCATTCTTCATATGTTTTGGAACCAACTGTAACCTTGAATGACACTTACCTTGAACCTGTATTATCTGTTGTCTCCTGTGCCACTGTCTGTGTCCTTTATGTGACAATGTACCTTTGTAAATGAGCCTCTGGCTCAAAGGTTGTTAAACTGATGTTTAAATAAATAAATAAATAAATAAAATAAGGACAGATTTGTGGGATCACATTGATGTAAGTTTACCAGAACTGGAAGAGGCATTTTACTATGTAGCTACCACAGTTACTGTGAGAACTAGTCATGTCCTTTCAGAATAACAGTGAGGTGGCTTCTTCTGCAGCAAACTAGACCCACTATGACTGGCCATTCCTGTCCCTACCCCATCGGTCCAGTGGGGGGAAAACCCACCTACCACCTTGCCAGACCATCCTGACTTTCTCCCTTGTAGGAGTGGTGAGGAGCACAAACTACTGGCCACTGCTTCAGGCAATCCCAGTCACCCCGTAGGAGCAGCGGGGGGGGGGGGCACACAAACCAGCTGCCACAATGGCCTTCTGCCCTCTGTAGAAGCCATGGAAATTGCAGACACTACAGAATGTGCAGGCACAAGTCTGATAATAAAGCTTGCCCATCAAGGACATCAAATATAAAATATCCTTTTACATCAGAAAACAGAAACTAAAACTGTTTTAAAGGCTAGGAGACTTTAGGAACGAAACCGTTTAGCCAAAATGACAGCCTAAACTTTGAAAGAGAAATGTAACTTTTAAAGGGGATATAAACATCGCATGGGTCACTCAAATTGTGAAAACTCATTAAAAGATCTTTCAAACAAGGTATTGCACTTACCTGTGTCAGGAGTCTTGAGATATGAATATCTAAATCATCTGTAAATCAAAACAAAGCAGTGGCTATTTCATTTAATCTTAAAACAGGAAGTGATGTCACTAAGGGGCAAACTGTATGTTTTCAATTACAGCTTACTTCTCAATGACATCACTCTCTGTCTCAAAATTCCATGAAATGGCTGCTTCCTTGTTTTGATGTGCAGATTATTTAGATATTCATATCTCAGGACTCTTGGCACCTACAAGAAATCTCAATAACATGATTAAATATCTTTACATGGGCTTTTCACAGTTTGAGTAATACCTGCAATGTTAACTTTTCCTTAAAAACATAGAAACATACAATTTGACGGCAGATAGGCACAGCTTGGCTCACCCAATCACCCATTTTTCCCTACCTACAGTATACTGTGGACCCTATTTGGTCTCCAACTCTTTCTCCTTCCCCCTTCTTCTCTACTAATATACCCATATGCCTATCCCATGCATTGTTGAACCCCACCACTGCCGTCACCTCCACCACCTCCAGTTGAACGTTTTTCCAGATATCCACCACTGTTTCTTTGAAGAAGTACTTCCTCACATCTCTTCTGAATCTACCACCTCTCCAGCTTCATAGCATATCAGACATTATAGCTTTTAAGGACTCCCTCCCATACCGGCTAGTTTTCCATTTTAAATAGGGCCTCATGGGTCTTAGGACTTACAAAGGTACTAGTTCAGTGCTCCTCTGCCATACTAGCAGACTGATTTGAAATCGGGATCTTTCTGCAAAGTTGAAAATCCTCTTTCTCCTTTGAAGAACAAAGGCTTACCTGATCTTTAATTAGGAATATATTTTCTCAAAGAGACTTAATTTAGGGTGATAAAGTCAGAGAGGTTTTGTTTCTCATAACCCCCCCCACCACCACCACCACCACCTTTTTCAGGTTTTGTGTGTTCCATGCTTACTTCACAGATATGTAGCTGTAATTTTACAAACATAAATGTTAAAAAGGAACATAAGCATTGTTTTCCTTTATATACATTTTAATATAATCTGAAATGCGGTCATGTGTAAAGTTTAATATCTCTTGTATTCGGGTTCACAAATCTGTCTTGAAATAATCCTATGGACTAATTTTTTTTACATTTCGAGCCTCTTGTTAGAGCTGCCATTTTCCCACTGGTTACTTATTTTTAATTACTTATCCCACTGACATCAGATGAGTTGATGTCTGCATGAACAGCATCATCATAGGCTTCAGCTTATGTGATATCAAGGGGTCCAGAGCTAACAAGTAATTAAATAAGTATTCGTCAATGCCGAATGTTGTCACGCTGGCATTGGCTTTGGTAGTGCAGTGCGGAAATACATTTTGGGCAGGATGTGAAAAATGACAGCTGTACGGTTCATAAGGAGGTGTAAAGAAATGGCAGTGTTGAAAATGTGGCATGTAAATATTGCAAATTTGCGAAGCTACAAGGGCGCATGGGAAATGCGCAATGCAGGCTTGTAACACAGTCATTTTATGGACTTTCGGCACCAAAGTTTCAATATAGGCATTTTAGCACCTCTGCTTATGTACAGTGTCACTGTCATTTCCTCGCACTGTCCCAAAAAGTGATTTCGCACAGTGACCGCACTATTCTGCCCTGGACGTGCAAAAACACATTTCAGGCAGGATATGTAAAATGACAGCTATACTGTTCATCAAGAGGTGTGGAAAAATGCCAATGGTGAAAATCCAGAGTGAAAATATTATAAATGCACAACGTTACGAGCGTGCATGCATGCTGCTCAACGCACGCTCGTAACACAGTCATTTTAAGGAGTATCATCACCAAATTTTCAACATAGGCATTTTAGGTCCTCTGCTGATGAACAGCATCACTGTCATTTTTGTAATCTTCCCCAAACACTGATTTCCCATAGCAACCATGCTATTGTGCGCTGGAAGTGTGGAAACACATTTTGACCAGGATGTGAAAAATGACAGCTTTACTGTTCACAAGGAGATGAAGAAAAAATGACAGTGTTGAAAATCTGGCATGAAAATATTGTGAATTCACGAAGTTATGAGCATGCGTAGCAACTGTGCAATGCACGCTCGTAACACAGTCATTTTATGGAATATTGTCACCAAATTTTCAACAAAAGCATTTTACACCTCTGCTCATGAACAGTGTTACTGTCATGTTCATAATCTGCCTCAAACACTGATTTCCCACAGTGACTGCGCTGTTGTGTGCCGGAAGTGCGGAAACACATTTCGGCCAGGATGTGAAAAATGAAAGCTATACTGTTCACAGGGAGGTGTAGAAAAATGACAATGTTGAAAATCTGGTGTGAAAATATTGTGAATTTGCAAAGTTACGAGCATGCGTAGCAACTGCACAATGCATGCTCGTAAAACAGCCATGTTTTGGATTTTTGCCACCAAATTTGCAACATAGGCTTTTTGAGAGCCCACCTCATGAACACCATCACTGTCCTCGCATTAATCGGTCCCAAAAGGTGATTCTGCACAGTGACTGCAAAATCATCTTTCGGGACCAATTAACATCATAACAGTGGCAGAATTCATGAGGAGGGGTCCCAAAAACCCCATGTTGAAAATTTGATGCAAAAATTCCAACAAATGCCTGAGATATATATCAAAGTTGAAAAAACCCTATTTGTTACATTATACAGCTTACCGGAATTTCCTCAGTTCGTGGTTGCTTTGAAGAGTGCAGACATGTTCTCGGTCCACCGAAGATTGTCGCGCCGAGCTCCAGAGGTAAGTATGGGGGTGAGGGGAGGGTGTGGGGAGCAGGGTGCACAGTGGGTGCATGCGGGTGGTGGGTAGGGAGACTACGAAGGACTGTTTTCTGTTTACAGTTGTAAAAAACAAAAAAAACATTGCGGACAGTTTTCTTTTGTTACAGGTGTTTTTTTTGGGGGGGGTACAATAGCTGACAGGGGATTGGGCACCCCCATCAGCAAATAGGGAGTGGGGGATGGGTGCCAATGGGGATTGGACACCCTGTCGGCAAACAACGAAAGCAGAGTGGGGGTGCATGAGCCGAGGGGGATTGGGCACCCCCTTGGCAAGCAAGAAAGGAGGGGTGAACACAGTATGCTGACGGGGGAGTGGGCTCCCCCATCGGCACATAGATTATGGTCAGGGGAAGCTGACTGGGGGATTGGGCACTCAAGTCGGTGTTTAGCAGCCACTGTGCCGCTTTATGTTTAGAAGCGGCGGTTATTACAGGAAGGTCCATCGCGTGTGATGAGCTTTGCTTGCATTGCAGTGGACCTTTCCTTAGATGTGCTCTCCGCATTAAATATGCATGGTGTGGCACCAGCATGCTGGCTGATTGGGGAATGAGGGACACACCTACTGGTGCATGTCCTGCATTCGCCTAACAGCTACCACACCTCCAAATCTCCACTACCACAAGATGTTGGCTGCGCAAAAGAGCCAACATAAAAATGATTATTGGGTGGAAAAAGACTGCATTAAAAATGGACTCTACATAAAGAAAATAAATGACTACAGTACCAGTATTTCAAAACAAACCAATGAAGCAGTACATTGGGAGTTTAAACAGACTTAACACATGCACACATTCTCAATATGTTAACAGAGATAAAAGGCTGATTTCCCTTTAAACAAAACAACCTCCCTTGTGTATTAAACATCCATATCTAATATAGAAGGGACCCAGGTGGCTATGCCATGAATCTGTTTGTAGACTCTAGTCTACAAGGAAGTACTGTGGCAACAAGATCAAGCTGTCCAACAGTACGGGGGTGGGGATTAGCTCATATTAAAAAGCCCCATATCCTTCAACCTGTAGTTTAAACTCACAACTATCCTAATCATATGGAATGAGGACATCAGTTGTCACATGTATATCACCATTTTTATACATTTCTAGATGGATTGTGCCTCTGCTTTTTACTCTAATACACTCCTGCTCTGCTGTCTCCCCCCAAGCGAGAACTTGCTTTTCTTCCCCCCAAGCAAGCACTTGCGCCTCCTTTGCTGGTATGCTATTTTTGATACTCCCTTTTCCTAGTTCGGCTCTTACCGAATAAACACGATTTATTTTTCAATGGCATTGTTTCCTCTATGCAAGCTGTATGCTACAGTGTTCTAAAGATTTAGTCGTTATTTCTGTTTTTCTACAGTTTCCATATCCCCTTGGCTTCCTAATCTCACAGTTCAACTGCGACTGTTATTTTTATGTTGACTGCACCAATGTCAGAGATTGTTTTGCATTCACAGTGATAGCTTCTACTCTACACTGTCCTCCTGTTTTCACTGTCTCAATATTAAACTCAAACCCCATTTCCCCAAATTAGAGGTCTCCAAATCAGTAGTAGCCCTTGATTAAAAAGCAATACGGGATCTTCAAGAATATTTCCCTCCCTTGAGCCACATCATGGAACTATGATCCGTTGGCATCAGGACCACCCAGAAAATGTTGCTAGCTGGGGCCGCCCATGTTGATATGCATCACTGCCTCCTACATAACTTGACGGCCCCATCATGCCTCAGTTCTCTCTCCCGCCATCAACTGTTCATTGGTTCACCACTACCGAAGAATGCCATCAAAGTTTGCAAATATTGCTAATGTTTCTACTCCTCTGTTTATTTTAATACTTAGTCATTTATGCCTCCCTCAAAAGAAAAGGAACTGTTGTTCCATTATTGTTGCTGTGGTAAATTTATGATCTTCAAAGACGCCTACCATTCCTTTTTTTTTATTTAATTCACTTTATTGAAAGTTTTAAACCCCTGGACATTAAACGTCCAACAAGATGATAAAAGCATACAAAGGAAAAAAAAATAGAATGTATATAGCAACAGAGCAAAAGGTGGATAACATCTACAAATAAACCTATGTCAGTAGTGTGGCGATAAGAAAAGCAAACATACTAAACAGATTCTGTCCATACAGAGGATAATTAAATTAAATCACTCTCTGACATCCAAAGGGATCATATTATATCTAACCCTGTTAATCTGATAAAAAAGTTGGGATACCATAAGTTCAAAAGGCTTCAAATAATTATGCAGACATGTGAAGAACAGTTCCCACTGGCAGTATAACACCAGTCAGGTGAAAGACAGCACCATATGGAATATTTAACGCATGCAATCATAAGCAGGGTGAATAGTTTTTCCCATCTATTATGAAAAGAGGGAAGAGAATGCTGCATACTTGCCACAAGTTTTTCCATATCCAAAATTACCAATATCTTGTTATTCCATTCTTGATAAGATGGAATTTCGCCATCCACCCAATGACGTAAGATAATCAGCTTTGCCACTGCGGATATTAATGACGTATGAAACCTTTGTGCTCCCACAAGCTGCTCAATCCCTATACCCACTAAGTAGAGTTCAGGGGTAAATGCCTCCTGGAGGCCCAAAAGAGGGTCAATATTGTATCAAATATGTGTCCAAAAGGTGGAAATCTTGGGACAGTCCCACAATAAATGCTTCAGCATGCCAACTGCTTCCAGACATCTCGAGCACATAGGACTGGGTAATCGGCCCATTTTATGCAATCTCTGAGGGGTGAAACATAGAATTTGATGGCAGATAAAGACCATTTGGCCCACCTAGTCTGCCCATTTCCATACCTAACGGATAAGCTGCAGATCCTAGTTAACCAACAACCTACTTCCTCCTACCACCCACTAGAATTGCCTTATGTCTGTCCCATGCATTCTTGAATTCCCCCACTGTTTTTGACTCTATGACCTCCTCTGGACAGCTGTTCCATGCATCTACAACCCTCTCTGTGAATAAATACTTCCTCACATTACCTCTGAGCCATCCCCCTCTATCTTCAAATTGTGCCCCCTTGTTCTTGCACATCTCTTTTTTTGAAAGATGATACTCTCTTGTACTTTGTTGATTCCCTTGAGGTATTTGAAACTTTCTATCATGTCCCTCTCTCCCTCCTTTCCTCGAGGCTATACATCTTAAGCTCCTTTAGTCTTTCTTCACATGTCTTCTGGTGCAGACCCTGCACCATTTTGGTTGCCCTCCTCTGGACAGCCTCCACCCTGTCTATGTCTTTCCAGAGATGGGATCTTCAGAACTGTACACAGTACTCCAGATGTGGTCTTATCTACTGTCTGTACAGATGGCCAACAACTTTCTGTTTTCTACTGGCGATGCCTCTCCCTATGCATCCCAGTACCCCCCCAGCCCTCCTTACTGCCTTCTCACATTGCTGGCCCACATTTAGGTCATCTGATATGACTACCCCCAGGTCCCTTTCCATTTTTGTTGTTGTCAGTATCTCACCCCCCATTGTGTACTTTTGTCCTGGGTTTTTGTTTCCCAGGTGCATTACTTTGCACTTCTTTGCGTTGAATCTAAGCTGCCATACATTTGACCATTCCTCCAACTTTGCCAAGTCCCTTTTCATCCTTTCCACCCCACCTTGCATATCAACCCTGTTGCAATCTTTGTGTCATCTGCAAAGAGACATACCTTCCCATCCAGTCCCTCTGCAATGTCACTTATAAAGACATTAAAAGGGAACGGGCCCAGTATTGAACCCTGCAGTACCCCACTAGTAACCCTCCTTTCTTCACTGTGGACTCCATTCACTATTACCCACTGTGTCCTGTTGTCCAGCTAGTGTTTTACCCAGGCTACCACCCTGAGACCCACTCCCAGGCTGGCTAATTTGTTTATTAATCTTCCATGCGGGACTTTGTCAAATGCCTTGCTAAAGTCTAGGTAGACCATGTCCACAGCCCCCTCCCAGGTCTACTACTTTGGTCATTCAGTCAAAGAAATCAATTAGATTTGTTTGACATGACCTTCCTGCTGTGAATCCATGCTGCTTTGGGTCCTGTGCCCCACTGGCCTCTAGGTACTCAACAGTTCTTTCCTTCAGAAGTGATTCCATCATTTTCTCTACCACTGAGGTCAAACTGACAGGTCTGTAGTTTCCTGCCTCTGTCTTGCTCCCACTTTTGTGAAGGGGAATCACATCCACTCTTCTCCAGTCCTCAGGTACCACACCATCCTCCCATGATTTATTAAAAAAGGGTAGTCAGTGGTGTTACTAATTCTTCCCTTAGTTCGTTTAGAATTCTGGGGTGAATCTCATCAGGCCCCATTGCTTTATCCACCTTCAGTTTTAAGAGTTCTTTCAGAACCCTTTCTTCTGTGAATGGACTAATATCAACCCCCCTATCCAGAGTGCTTCTATTGACTGGATTAGGTCTCTCCCCCTGCTTTTCTATTGTGAATACTTAGCAGAAATATTTGTTCAGTATCCCTGCTTTTTCACTGTTGCTCTCTGCCCAACCACCTTCCTCTTTATTCAGCCTCAGTATCCCTGCCTTCATCTTTCTTTGCTCCCTAATGTATCTAAAAAAGGTTTTATCCCCCTTCTTAACTAAGTTGGCTATATTTTCCTCAGTTTGGACCTTTGCTATTCTGACTGCCTTCCCTGCTTCCTTCTGCTTTAACTGGTACAGTTCTCTGTCCTGCTCCTTCTGTGTTTCCTTATACTTCCTGAATGCTATCTTTTTCTCACTTACTTTCCCTGCCTCTTCTTTTGAGAACTATAGTGTTTTTTTCTTTCATTTTGATTCGTTTATTTGCTTAACACGAAGGCTTGTTGCCTCTGTGATGGCAGTTTTGATGTGTCTCCATTGTTGCTCCACCCCATCTTCTTGCCTATTTGTTAGTGCTTTTCTGAGGCACTCTCCCATTTTGACAAAATCAGCCCTCCCGAAGTCCAGTACCTTCCCTTTTGTGTGGCTTGACTCTACAGCTAAGTTTATCATGAACCACACTGTTTGGTGGTTGCTTGTTCCCAGATGGCTACCCACTTCAAGATCAGATATCCTCTCTCCTTCCCCATTTGAGAGTACCAGGTCAAAGATTGCTCCCTCCTGAGTGGGTTCCAAAACTAGCTGTCTGAGGCATGCCTCTGTAGGGCATCAAGAATGGCCCTGCTCTTGGATGTGGCTGCAGCAAAGGTGCTCCAGTTAACATATGGCATAGTCAGGTTCCCCACCAGAAATATCTCCCCTTTCTCTGCCATCCCAAGGATGCCTTCTATCATTTCCTCATCCATTTCCTCCCCCTGAGACGGGGGTTTGTATACAGCCCCTGTGTGGATTGTGGAGCCATTTCCAGTCTTCAGGGTGACCCACAGTGCCTCCTCTCCTCCCTGTTTACCCTTTAGTTCTGTTGCTTTGATCCCTTCCCTTTTATAGAGAGCTATTTCTCCTCCTCTTCTTCCCTTCCTGTCCCTCCTGTAGATTGTGTACCCTGGTATGTTGACATCCCAGTCATGGTTCTCTGTGTACCATGTTTCTGTGACTGCCACGATATTCAGGCATCCCTCTTCCATCAAGGCCACCATTTCAGGGAGCTTTTTACCCGATATAAGATTTTATACTGCATGAGCCTTAATTTATCCACCCTTATATAATGAGTTATACAATCCCTAGGAGCTAAGGAAGCAAAATAATCTAAAAAGTCTGAAAATTATTTTTCCCAATAACTAGGTCTAATCTGCATCTGAGTACCAATTACATTTTGAGGAGCTTTATACACTATTGAAATTACATGTGCCTTGGTAACCAGATCACTGAGTTCCACATAAATCCATCCCTCAGAGAAATGGCAGAGTCAAGAACCCAGTCTAGCCATAACTGAAGGAGACAGTTGGAAAAAAGCAAATACCACGGCAGGGGGCAATGGGTTCAGTGACTGAAATTGTTCAAAATAAACAATTTGGTCACTCTGAACCAAAGAATCTAGATTATCTAATTTAGCTGAGGTGAGAAAAGAATGGGAGATGGTTTTATAAGCAATCTTAAAATTAGGGTTATACCAAATTGGTTAAGACATTCCTCTGGGGTATGTAAGTCAAAATTCTACATAACTGTAAATTGATTTGCACTGACCAACCAATGGAATAAGGGTGTAAAGCAAGGGGTGTGTTCTTCCAAGTTTAGTGAGGTAGGGCTGTTGGGGAAATACCATGAACATGACATAAATGAAGTTCAATGTCTTTCCAGAGAGGAGAGGGAGTCCCTGGACCTTTACCCAAGTCTGGATTCCTCCAGGTCAAAATTTTACTAGCTTGAGCAGCCAAATAATACCAGAAAAAGTTAGGCAAGTGATGACCTCTTTGACAGTTAGCCAAGGATAATTAAGTGAAAGCAACACGAGGTTGCATGCGTTTCCATAAAAAGTCAGAGTTAGTACTATGTAAATGGGTGAATCATACTTTGGTAATGGCACTCCTATTGTTGTGAAGGGCTAGAGAAGGTGGGTTAATATATTTATTTTGGTAATGGAAATTCTTCCCCATAATAAAGTTGGAAGATTTTGCTACTGGGTCAAGTCAACAGAAATGGCGTGCATCAGGGGAGTAAAATGTTTAGAGATTAAGGTTTGGGTACCTAAAGCTATTTTAATACCTAAGTAAGTAAGATCAGAAACAGCCCAACAATTCTGTAATTCAAGGGGCAAATCATGTCTATATGACTTAGAATTCAAGGGCATGATAACTGGTTTAGTAATATTTAACTTATAACCAGAAAACTCTCCAAAATTGTTTAAGACCTGTAAAACTTCTGGGAGGGAGGTTGCAGGATGAGTAAGGTATAATAAAATGTCAACCACATAAGTTGATATTTTAGATGAGTAAGGCTCTATTGGGATCCCTGTGATTTGGTTATTTTGTGTAATATGATGAGTAAGAAGCTCAAGATATAAATTAAATAAATAAGGGGAGAGGGGACATATTTGCCGAGTACCTCTAAATAACATAAATGGACCGCACAACACTCTATTACAGCGAATATGGGCTCTGGGGTTTGAATAAAGTAATTTAATCCACTTAATAAAATCTGAAGGGAAACTGAAGGCAGCCAGAGTTTGAAACAAATAATTTAAAGAACCCTTATCAAATGCCTTCTCAGTATCTAGGGAAACCAGCACCGAAGGATAGTCTGAGTCCCTGGATGCCAAGAGCAGATGAGAAAACTTCTGGAAGTGGTCTGAAATCAGATGCCCCTGCAGAAACACTGTCTGCTCTCTACTGATTAAAGAATTCCAGAAACCCTTCAGTCTAGAAGCGAGTACGTGGGAAAGAATTTTCATGTCTACATTTAAAAGTGAAATTGCCCAATAATTACTAAAGTCTGAATGGTTTTTGCCCGGTTTGGGAATAAGTGTGACATAGGCATCCAGAAAGTCGGGGGAGAGGGCAGTATTTTGGAAGCAATAATTAAAAAATCAGGTATGGAGCTAACTTCTTCTTAAAAGTTAGATAAAAATTGGGGGTAACCCCCCCCAGCCCTGGGGATTTGTCTGGGATAAGGGAAGAAATAGTCTTCTCTACCTCTGGAACAGTAATGGCTGCCTTAAGGCTGGCAGCTTTCTTTGGGTTTAACTGAGGGAGATTAGCCCTCTGAAGGAAATCTTGGATAGACTGATCCAAAGGCCCAGCAGAGTTGTCTTCCTGATATAGATTTTCATAATAAAACTTAAATTCCATAACTATGTCTCTAGGTGAAGTTAAGATTGAATTCCCAGTGCTAGAATGGATACCTGGAATTAAACAAGACATTTCTTGTTGTTTTAGTCTAATGGTGAGAAATTTACCAGGTGTCTCCCCATACATGTCGTAAGTAGCATTAGCTCAAAATAATGTATATTCATATTTTCCCTGATTTAACTCAAAATATTTAACCCATTCTTGGTTGAGACAGATTCAATCTGCCTCCGAGAACCGATGGGCTATATGTTTTTCTAACACTCTAATAGATTTGAGAAGATCTCCCAATTGCCTCTCTCTCTTCGCCTCTTCCCCACGGTAGCCAAACGTTTACGTTTTCCTCTAAGAACACATTTAAAGGCACTCCAAGTCACATCCATGGTCTGAGGGGGAAAATAATTTGACTGAAAATAATTTACTATTGATTGTTTAATCTTATTAATACATCACTCCTTCATAACAAAACATTATTCAGTCTCCAACACCTATCAATTTCAGAAGTTGAGGATAAGCAAATAGAGATGGCAGTCAGAGCATGATCAGAAATAACCTTACTCTGAATCTCACAGCTCTGAACTCCCAGAGTAAGGCTAGAATGTAATAAAACATAATCTAAGCAAGAGTAAGAACTGTGGACTGGAGAATAAAAAGTATATTCTTGGTCCGTCAGGTGCAAGATCCTTCAAATATCAACCAGTGCCCCAGAATCCATTAAATCTCTTAGGGCTTTTTGTGCCAGTGACAAGCCTTTCCTATTAATACCAGACCTGTCCAGGGAATCAGCAATGGTTAGGTTCCAGTCACCTATGATGATAATCAAGAGAGGAAGAAGGTCTGCAATGATGGACCCCAAGTTGGTATAAAATGAGGGAGAGTCGGTATTGGGGCCATAAACACACCCCAAGACCAACTCATGCTACCCAGTTTTGACCTGCAGGAAAATAAACTGGCCATCTGGATCTATGATTTCTGCATGAACTTAAAACAAAAGATATCTCTTAGCCAAAATTAAAACTCCAGCCCTGCGAGTACTAGAGCCTGCCCCATAAGCATGTCCTACACAAAGAATTCAAAAAAAAAAAGAGAACATCCTTACACAGGACATGTGTCTCTTGTAACATTGCTATATAGGGTTTCAAAATGGCCAGGTGTCTAAGTACCTGTGTTCACTTTAATGGGGAGTTGCACCCTTTAATATTCCCAGGACACACAAGTTAAGTGAGAGATGGCCATGTTAGCAATAAATCAAAAATAAGAGCAGTGTTATACAGCCCTTCTGAAGACCAAAAAGAACAGGTCTACATACAAACAGTAGAAAACACTAAACCCCCAGTATGGTCTTGTAGGTAGGGAAATGGGCAGACTAGGTGGGCCAAGTGGTCCTTATCTGCCGTCAAAGTCTATGTTTCTATGGTCCCAAGTAATCATCGATACACATAGCCACCTCATTTACCAGTATTGAAGGCTCTGTGCATAAACTGGAAAAACTAGAGGAAAAAAAACAACAAACAATAACGATACCAAATAGTGATGGGAAAACATACCAAACATGCTCCCCAGTTCTTCCCTTCTATAACTAAGAGGGAGGATGGGAAAACTCCCCAGAGGATGGCCAAGGGTCATCTGACCAACAACAGGCAATGATGATTCAAGACTGTGGCACAGCCTCTCGCCGTCCATGCCCCAGTGAAAACTATGTATCAACCAAAGTGACTAGCAGCCAGAAAAAGAAAAAAAAAGGAGGGGAGGGTGGGGGGAAGGCACACCCAGGGGTCTAAGAGGGGGCGTGTCCATGATTCCCCAAAATGACAATATACTTCTTTAAGAAGATAATAGTATAATTAAAGCTCATGGTCCCTATTCACCATCTGTATAAAAAATAAAATACCATATAATGATAAAGAAAATAAAGATTTAATACTATGTCAGATTATAGTCCCAGGGGCCATCTAAAAGCATTAAAGCAACATAAGATCTGCCTGCCCTCCTTCCACAAGCCCAGATCATCCTGAGATCAAAGGAAAAACTCCCTGCACCCCAAAGGTGCCGATTCTGTGAACCCCTGACATAACTGCAAAGTCTTCATAACAGAAAAGAAATATAGAAAAGCATAGCACCCAGCAACCAATTTTGTTTAATTTGAGATTTCATTTATAACATGCAAGTCAGTCCAAAACAGAGTAACCAAATAATAAACATGAAAGACAGTGCATAATCACGATGCCCCGATACATAACCAATAGACTGCAGGTTATTGCTATGTGAAGGAAAGCAGTAACTCCCTGGTACAGAAGTTGTAATAACATAATTGCAGAATAGCTTCAATAAATGGGGGAGGAGAACTGACTAAATTTGAGCCAGGGCAGAAGATAAGAAAAGGGTATTCTTCAACTGAAAAGAACCAGCCCGCACCCTTACGAGCCTGCACCCCTGAGGGTCGCGTATGTGCTCCCACAAAGAATTAGAGTCAAAACAGCAATATAAGATGGAGCAGCAACATGGCGGCCGTATGTTGAAATGGCTCCACCTTGCACCACGATTAAAAACCCAAAAACCCAATTAACACTAAATGATCAACTGATTAATCATACAGGGGTGTACCAGAATGTAGCGGGACTGAAATGGGATCCAATAAAGAACACAGACATGTCCAGCAAAGCCAAAATCTGGATGGCTTTCTCTCCACCCTGAGCGCAGCAAAAATTCCCTGGCCTACAGCAACTGGAACTAACACAGGGCCTGAACTACCATCTGCACAAATACTTGCCATGTTGGGAAAGATACAGGCAAATGAGGAGGAAACAAACCAGCAACTTGCGACAGTGGAAGCCAAGCTGATGGCCAGTGAATCCTCTATCAAAAAAACACGGTCGCTATAAATGAAATGAAGGCAGCCAACTCACGGCAGGAAGACTGCAACGCTGCATATGTTTGGGACATATCCTTTTTGAAAGCAAAAACTGAGAGTTTTGAGAACTCCCAGAGGAAGTCCAACATTTGAATTGTACGCTTCCCCTCCCAGATATGCTGGCACAGTGGACATTCTGCAGACAGTGAATCATATGTTATTCCAGGATCTCACCCTATTGCCTCCAGATGCTGGCATCATGGTGCTAAATGTCTTTGCTATTCCACAGAGACCAAAACCAGGTGGGGAGCCCAAGCAGAGGCCCTTGACAGCAATTGTCATGCTTTCCAATGTGGACGCTCGCATAGCTTTACTACAGGCAGCGAGGGAGAGAGAAGATATCATTGGGAAGGCAGTTGTTTAGCTATTTTTCTGGACTTGGCATCCCAGACCCAAACAAAGAAAAAGGAACTGCAAAAAATCAAGAAAAAGCTGTTACAGCATGGCATGGAGGCCAGACTTAATTTCCCCGCCAGACTGTAGATCCGACATGCATCAAAAGTTCATATTTTTACTGACCCTTCTTCTGCTGCACAATTTTCAGACAAGTTACTCACCTCATATACCCTCCGGGCACAGATTCAGATAAAGAAGGGTGAAAGTACGATATGTTCGCCTGCCTACTCAAGGCTTATTTCCCTAATACAAAAGGGAACATGGGGGATACAATTTCCAGCTGGAAAAAGTGTTAAGCTAAGCAGGGGGATCTCATTGTTATTTAGCTGATTTTGGGTGAATGTTTTAAAACCTTAAAAGTTTACTGCCAGTTTATTATTATATAGCTATAGCTTTTACATGTGCTGCTCAGTTTTATTACAACTGATCTAATAAGCAAATGATCTCATATAAATTGAGCTCTGTAGTCCAATGATAGAGAGTGGTTTTATCCACTAATTCAGTTTGTGAACTGCAAAGATATCCATTTTACACGAGGGTTCCCATGTGGCTAGTTGCCATGCTCAGCCACATAATACGAGACAAGCACATAACTTAACTGATACCAGACTGTCTAAACTAAATCATGACCACAGGGTTTCAGCTACCTAGCCCTCTACCATTGTAGTAGTCCTGCAAGGGGCCTGATATCCTGGTGTTACTGAATCTGTTTTATTTACCGAGGTGAGAGCAGTAATGTCCTATGGGATAAAATGGTCAAACTTAACTTTGAAGAGTATTGCTCTGGCACAGATGCACACTGTTTAGAAATGATTATCTAGATGTATTATACTACTGACTCTCCTGTATACCCAGTGTGGAGGTCTACGCACCTCATTACAGTAACTGCATTTTATATGTTATAGTGTATGCTGTATCAATATAAAAGATATAAATAAAAAGTTTAACAAAAAAAACAAAAAAAAACAGCAAAATAAGGTAAAGGCAGCCTGGGACTACAAAATTATCACTACCATCCATAAAGCAGCTTAGAATTAAAGTCTTATAGTAGACAGTAAGGCAAAACTGTCCAACTGTGCCCAAACTTGCCATCGAAAGAAAACAATGCTGCCAACAATTACAGTATGGAGGTAAAGGGATCCATAAAATGTATAAATAAGG
The DNA here is from genome assembly GCA_016271365.2 of Neoceratodus forsteri. Lineage (NCBI taxonomy): Eukaryota > Metazoa > Chordata > Ceratodontiformes > Ceratodontidae > Neoceratodus > Neoceratodus forsteri. Next base: position 1,063,316,449 of record CM057451.1, on the reverse strand, counting down.
CTAAATTTTGAATCTGAAGTGGATCTCTTGGAAATATAACCAGTCCAATGAGTAAATGCGCAGTCACAGCTGCAAGTGCTCAACACAAATGGTTAAATCAGTGCATCCCATTACAAAGAAGGAGGAGACGTACCAGCCAAAATGAGGTTACCATAAAATTAATTGCACTCCAGGTAGACCCAGATAAACCAGAAGATTTTCTTAAGAAAGCCCGTTATTAGCCATCTACAGCAACAGAGAACAGAACAAAACAGGATAAATCCTCAGGTAGTAATCTGGTGTGCTGGAGAAGTAAAAAGCTGAGGATATACTGCAGTTTGAGCAAGTCCACTTTAGCTTGGTCTGCTGATGAGTATTCCACCAAGCCGACAGTAGAATGCACATATAACTGGGCAGGGTGCCACATGTAATATTTAATTCCAGCCCAGTAAAGCACTTGCTTGATGTCTTTGTAGGCTAGCTGGTGCTCTCTCACCAGCGGTGTGATATTGCTGAATATGAAAAAAGGCTTACCCTGCCAGGAGAGTGGTCTCTTAGCCCTGGTCTTTTGCTGAATCCACTCTTTTTCTTGATAATCCAAGCACCATAAAATAATTGCCCTAGGCTTATTATCTGGTGGAGGTCAGGGACGTAAGGACCTATGAGCGCATTCTAGAACATATTTATTGCCTGAGGGAGGAGGACCAGCTGCGTCTTGAAGGGCTTGTTGTACAAATGTTAAAATGTCTGATCCCTCAGCCAATTCCAGGATGCCTACTAGGAGCAAATTGTTTCTCCAGCTCCTAGCCTCTATATCATCCACCTTTAACTCTAATTTGGTGATTCTCTTTATGAGATCTTGGGGGTCTTTTTGTTCCCTACTATGGGCATCCTTGAGTGAACTTGTTTCTGCATCCCCATTGCAATGATTTAAACTCTCCAGAGTAGGTTTTAGCAGGTGGAGGTCCTCCATTACCCTTGTCAGGGTTAATTTAACTCAAGCCATATCCACAATCAAAATGTCCAATTTGTCGTGCTCTGCATCAGCCTCTGGGGAATCTGGCATTGGGTGCTTCTGAGGAGGTAAAGGCCTGGACGATGACACAGCAGGAGAATCAGAGGGAACTGGAGCTTCACCATTTGCTGGGATATCCATTACTTCTGACCATTTATCTGCAGACTCCATGACTGTTACCCATTGTAGGAGCAAGGTAAGAAAGAAAGAAAACAGCCGCTAAGAAAAAAACTACTCTAATAGATCACCGAGGTCACGGATCTGAAAGTCCGAAAGCATCATGTGACTTGATTACAACTCCTTGTGCTTTTGTGTGTGGTCTTAAATCACAGTGTTACCACCTGCAGTATCGTAAAGCACTTTAACCAGGCCACTCAGAGACATCGCAAGAAGGTCTTGGAACCTTATTTAAAAATAAAGGTGCTGGAGGAAAAATGACACATCTCCCCCTGTCTCTTCCATGCTTGCCATCGAACCACCATTATCAGTGGTTGTTGCTGTCTGCTAGTGACTCTACAAAGAAGAAGGACAAGTTTGCAAAATTGGTAGATAAGCACAGCCACACAGACAAGGAGAAGAGGCACAAGAAAAGGATGCCTCTCAAGAAAGGTCCTGCTCTCCTTTTGAGAGGTAAGTTATCAGTTAAGGAAAGGACCAAGACTAAGGCCTTTGGTTCTGCTCCCCTCCACCCAACTGTCACTCCAACACCAAGGTCAGGTCTGGCACAGCCTTTAACCCTCCACTGGTGGATTTGCAGCCAGTTCCACTGATTGTACTGTCCTGACAATGGTTCAGTTGTCAATGACCCCATCTGGGCCCATAATGCAGATGCTTTATTAGACAAGGTCTAAGCTTTGCCTTTAACTCAGTTGCCAATGCCATCTTAGCTGTAACCATCAAATGTGTCGATGACACAGGACTTCCCTCTACCAGCCACAAAGCAGGGCAAGGATTATGCTCAGTCGATGATGAGTCCAATGATTGTCCCTCCTTCACAGCCACTTCCAGCCATTGAGCCACTGCCAGTACTTGTCAATGTTGAGGATGAGCTTGAAAACAATCCAGAGTATCTAGAGGAGGAGTATAAAGAGCTGGAGGAAGATCTGATCCCCTAGATGTGGTGGACTGCAGTTCCACTTTGTTCTCCTGTAGTGAGGAAAGTGTGCAGAACACAACTTTGTCACCTTCTGAGGATAGATAGATAACATTTTTATTCATATCAGAATATGAACAATATGAATTTGATTGAGCTGAAGCTCATTTACAATGAGATCCCACAGCATTTTGTTACAAGATACCACAATAATGAAAGTCAATAAATAAATAATGAAATTCAATAAATATTTAATAATGGACTTCAATAAATAAATGATTCCTGAAAGGAAGCCTCTTTCCAGCTTTTCCTCAGCAGGTCCAGTTACAGCTGACATTTGTAGCAGAGTAGGAAGATTCTTTTAAGAGAAATCTTTATGAGTTCTTAGAGGTGCCTGCCTTTCCTCCTGTACTTATCCATCCAGTCCATTCGGCTCTGGAGGATGCCCCTCTGGCTGCTTGGTACAGGTCTTTCCTTCGGTGCCAAGGAAGGTGGATAAACAATATCCTGTGCCTTAAGTTCTGATAAACCATATTTTTCCTCTCCATGAGAGATGGGTTTGTGGTTATTATGGCAGTCATCGGTGGGTCTAAGGCACCAAAACACATGAACTCTCTTCCTTCTGATAAGGAATCCAGGTGGCCAGATGTCATGGGAATAAGGACATATGCTTCAGTGTCTCCTGGGGTCTGTATTGCCAATTACCAGGCTTATGTGATTAAATATCAGAACTGCATGTGGGAATCTATGCCTACAATGGCTGACAAGCTGCTGGATGACCCTGACAAACTAATGGTCTAGCAGACTGTTGACAATGGCCTGGAGGCTGGTAAGCAGCTGCCACAGTCTGCTTATGACACCTGGATGTGCCTCCTAATGTGGCTTCTTTCAGCACTTGCCTGTGCCTCCACTCCTGGTTGCATGTTGTTGGCTTTTCCTCTGATGTCCAGCAATTAGTTCTTAATGCCCCACTTGAGGAAAGCAGCTTTTTGCCGCCGATGTTGAGTCTGCCTTGCAGGCCATTCAGATATTGAAAATGGTCCTGCAGCCTCTGCACACAATGAATCCTAAACCCTGGGGTAGATGATGGGGGTTCCTTTCAAAGGCCTGTATGCTCACCCCAGTAGGGGTTACTCTAGGTGTCCCAGCTGTGGCTCCCTGAGTCCACAGACCTCCCTTTCAGGCCAATTTACCTCCCGGTGCCCATGCCATGCTCACCAAAGGTGTTGGTATCTGTGGCACTCCTGCCAGCCCCACTGCCTTTTGACTCTGCACTTACTCCAGCCCTGCAATGGAAGACTCCCAGGTAGGTGGCTGCCCCCAATGAAGTCTGATTGAGATGCATACATGTGGGGCATTTGTCTACCCTGTGTTGTTCTGGAATGCACCAGTTAATAGAACAACATGATTTTTGGTGGACTCGTCTATCTCTTTTGTACATGTGTTTGGGGGTGCATCTCTTTCTACCAAAATGAAGGGGAGATCCCTACAGGGGCTAGGATGCTGGAGGTAGTTCAGTGTGGACACACTCTAGAACTCCTTTCTGTCCCTCCTTGGAACCCTTTCTTACTCAGCTGTTACCCCCAGGACATCTTACCCTCCTTCTGCAGGAGGTTTAAACCCTCTTCAGCAAAAGAGCCATACAGACCATTGTGGTTGCTGAAATGAATCTGGGCTATTATTCCCGGTTACCTCCTTGTACCGAAATGGACTGGGAATTTATATCCTGTTCTAGACCTCAGGGTCCACTACCTATTTATTGAATACAAGTGGATCTGAATGGTCTCACTGCAGTCCATCCTTCCCTTGTTTCTGCAAGGGAATTGGATGGTTGCTCTGGATATAAAGAATTCTTACCCCCATATCAAAATTCACTAAGTCCCATAGACAATACCTGCAGTTTATGCTCCACTGCTCACACTATCATTTTTCTAGCTTGCCCTTTAGTTCATCATCTGCACTGCATGTCATAACAAAATGCTTTACACTGGTTGCCCCCATCTGTTGAAGGGAGGACCTTTTTGTCTTCCGATATATAGAAAACTGGCTTCTGAAGGTCCAGTCCAGTGAGGCTATTATTTACACACTGTTCCTTATCAGAGAATGATCTGAACAGTTGGAAATTCTGATGAGTGAGCCAAAGTCTCTTCTGACTCAGTACCTAAGTCTTCACTACATAGGAGCAGTTCTGGATATGGGTTAGGTTATGATTTCCATCAGCAATATCTGGTAGAATACCTCAAAGTGAAAGTTGCTCAAAACAACAAACAGCACAGGTTTGTGACAGACAGATCATGTCAAACGAACCTTGTTAGTTCCTTTGATCACGTGGCCAGGAATTTAGACAAAGTCTATGCGGTAGGCTTGCTTTACTTTGACTTCAGTAAGGCATTTGGCACAGTCCCATATAGCTGCCTATTTAAAAGCTGGAAGACCTAGAAGTAGCAGTACACATGGTCAAATGGGTGCAGTACTGCCTAAAAGATAGAAAACAAAGAGTAGTAATAAATGGGGTAAAATCATCCAAAAGGCATGTCACTATTGGGGTGCCTCAGGGGTCAGTCCTGGGGACGGTCCTTTTCAATATATTCATTAGTGACATTTGTTAGAGTATAAATGGCAACATCTCCTTGTTTGCAGATGACAAAAAACTTAGCAGACGAGTGGACAATAGAGAAAGAGTCAGGCAGCTGCAGGAGGACCTTAAGAAGTTGTAAAGATGGTCACACGTATGGCAGTTGAACTTCAATGCCAACTGCAAGGTGATGCACCTGGGTAGGGCCATTCCTAAGGAAGTATACTGGCTAAACAGAGTCAAACTGAACTCGTCTACTGAGGAACGGGATTTGGGAGTCATCATCAGAGATGACCACAAACAGCAGGGTCAATGCAATAAGGCATATAGCAAGGAATACATAGAAACATAGAAGTTGATGGCAGATAAGGACTGTAAGGCCCATCTAGTCTGCCCATTCCTTTTTCTACCTTATGAATGTGCCATAGGCATTTACTCTGTCAATGGCCTATCTATTCATACTCATCTGTATTGTTCCCTTATGCCTATCCCATACCTGTTTGAAGCCCTTCACTGTATTCATATTCACCGCTTCTTGAAGTAGGCCGTTACATGCATTCACCACCCTTTCTGTGAAAAAGAACTTCCTCACATTACCCCTTAATTGGCCCCCCTCTAATCTCATGATGTGTCCTCTTGTCCTGCTATTTTTCTTATATTGAAACATGTTAGACTCTTTCACCTTGTTAATGCCCTTAAGGTGTTTGAATGTTTCAATCATATCACCTCTCTCCCTCCTTTGCTCTAGGGTATACATATTGAATTCCGTTAATCTGTCCTCATATGTTTTCTGATGCAGCTCCTGCACCATTTTGGTTGCCCTTCTCTGGACTGCCTCCATTGTGTTAATGTCCTTGTGCAGGTGTGGCCTCCAGTACTGCATGCAGTACTCCAGATGGGGCCTAACCAGTGTCTTGTAAAGAGGGATCATTACCTCTCTCTTACGACTTGTGATACCCCTACTAATACACCCCAATATCCCCCTAGCCTTGCCTACTGGTTTAGTGGTCTGCTTGGATGATTTCAAGTCATCTATGATGATGATGCCCAAGTCTCTTTCTTCCCTTATGACTGCCAGCAACTCCACTCCCAACCTATAGGTGGCTTCATGGTTTCTCTTCCCTATGTGCATAATCTTGCACTTCTTTGCGTTAAACCCCAGTTGCCACTCTTCTGACCATTTTGCCAGTTTATCCAGATCTCTTCTTTTTTTTTTTTATTAAGTATGTTTTATTTGAGCATAATCACATACAATGTCAGCATGTTGCATTAGTACATAATTGGTTATCATCCGCTCATTCTTTTCATCTCTATTCCCCTAAGTCCCCCCCAACTAAAGGAAAAACAACAAAACTTTACTCACCCGCTCCCCCCATCTCTAGCTAGCCCTCCCACCCCCTTGCCAAGTACAAAGTCCAGTAATGCTAACTAAGTTCTGACTCCTATTATTCAAAGGAGAGAAAGGAGATGTACAGATATGCTAACAAAGGAGGCTACAGCCTCTTAGGGTTTCCAAACTGCCAGTGCGGCATCAAGTGAACCCCATTGAGTAAAATAAGCATCTCTTCTGTGCCTCATATGAGCAATATGCTTTTCTAACTGTAATGCCAATAGCATTTCTCTATGCCATTCTGTCGCCGAGGGTGTTAGGTCATCCTTCCAATGTCTAAGAATTATGAATTTGACATTCGCTGCCACTAGAGCAATGTGGGCCTTTTGTCGCACTGTAGTATTAGGGGGAAACAGGTGTATTAAACAAGCTTCTGGGGTAAACAATGACTGCAGATCAAGAAGAGGATCTAACCCTTTCATCACACCGTGCCAGAGGGGCCTGATATATGGGCAGGTCCATAACATATGGAACAATGTGCCTTTTTCCACATGGCATCTTTTACACAAAGGTGTAGGGATAAGTCCACATTTATGCAACCCTACTGGTGTGTAATATATGTTATGCATTATGTTAAATTGCATCATGCGGAGCCTATCCTGTTTGATGAATCTATAACAATTTCACCATATTCTCCTCCATGCTTCTGTATCCTGTGTCAGTTCTAGCTCATGCGCCCAATGATAGTATACCCTTGGGTAATTATGGTCTAACGCTTGCAGCTTTTATACACCCAGAGACAGAGTGGGATTTGGATGCTACCTGGATTAATTCTTGCACCTCTGGATCCACTGCCATTTGATCTGCTGTATATCTTGTAAAAGCAAGGATTGCTTGCTTAATTTGGTAAATTTAAACATATGCGTGTCCGGCACTTTGTATCGCGACGGAGGTGAGAGAATACAACTACCTCCCCTTGGCTGAAAAGTCTGCAACTCGAGCTCTTTAGTGGTGCCAAAAGAGGAAGAGATAGGCCTTCCTCCTATTTTAAAGTGAGGGTTCCTGTAATTGGTTGCATGGGGACTGATGCCATCTTAGTGAAAAATGTTGTTGCATCTGATGGGTTGCTCTAAGTGACCACCCTATTGGGGTATTTCGGAGCTGCCTAGGAACCTGAGAGGGTGTAGCAAACATAAAAGGCGGGTAGTAGTATTGGTATCCGCTACTAAGTGTTCTCAATCTCTACCCACAAAGGCACGTATCTGCTAAGTCCTGGAGGAGATCGGCCTGTAACCAGAGTACTACTTTACTTAGGTGTTGAGCACAGTAATAGGTGAAAAAAGAAAGGGATGCTAACCCTCCCTGAATTTTAGGAGCCGTTAGTTTATGGTATGCTCTCCGGGTTTGTTTACCTTTCCATATAAATGAATTAAGCATTTTCTGCACTTTGACAAACCATGCTTTGGGGAGGTAGCATCCTATCATTCCCAGAGGGTATAGAAGGCGAGGAAGAATGTTCATTTTTACCATATTAACTCTGCCCCATATGGAAAGTGGTAAGGCCACCCACCGGTCAAGATCAGCCTTCAAGATCTGAATAAAGGGACTAAGGTTTTCCCTTGCCAGACAGTTGATATCTCTTGTTATTTTAATGCCCAAATATAGAAGTGATCTAGGTTCCCAGGACATATTGAAGGGTGCTACCATGGCACGCGTAAGCCAGTTATTCAAGGGAGAATCCTGGTTTTAGAACAATTTAATTTGTAATATGAAACTTTAGAAAAGGCCTTAATTTCTTCCAGCAACTTGGGGATAGCTTGCTGTGGGTCTTGATATGCATAAGTATATCGTCCGCATAGACCGAAAGTGAAAATCTCTTTTCCCCGACTAAAATGCCTGGTATTCCTTGGGCACTGAGAAGGTGTCTAATTAATGGCTCTAAATAGAGGTTAAACAGAAGGAGAGATAAAGGACATCCCTGCCTAGTACCCCGCCTAAGGGGAAATAGGCTGGAAAAAATACCATTGCTTAAGACTCTGGCTGTGGGGCAGGTGTACATTAGACGAACCCACTTAATATATTTATCAGGGAGACCAAATCGATGCAGGGTTTCAAAAAGAAAGACCCAGGAGACCCGATCGAAAGCCTTCTCGGCATCTAAAGAAATTAAGGCAGATGGTTTGTTGGAGTTGTTAGCAATTGGGATGAGATGTAATAACTTTCGGAGATGGTCTCCTGGGGATCGTCCTGTCATGAAACCAACCTGCTCGGGGCTAACGAGTTCTCTCAGGATGGGAGTTAACCTATTAGCCAGTGTCTTTGCCAGGATTTTAAAATCCGAGTTTAATAAAGAGATGGGACGATAATTTTCGGGGTACATGGGATCTTTCCCTGGCTTTGGGATGAGGGTAATCACTGCTTCCGAAAAACTTTGTTCTGAAAATCCATTCTCATACCAATAGTTATACACCTCTTGCAATATTGGTGTTAGAATTTTGTAACACTTCTTATATAGGTTGTTCAGAAAGCCATCCGGACCTGGAGACTTTTCCGGGGGTAATTGCTGAATGGCTTGATGTATTTCCTCCTGTGTGATATAGCCTCCAAGTGACATCGCTTGTGTTGTTGCTAACTTGGGGAGATTAACCTTGTCTAGGTATTGGGCAATTTCTACTAGGGCTGGGGTGCCTGGTTCTTCCACATAAAGGGCTTGGTAGTAAAGTCCCAGTCCCTGGGCTATTTCTTTAGGGTCTGTACATATTGTTTCATTGCCAGGGAAATAAAGACCTGATATATGTCTGGCTGATTCAGCTTGCCTCATTCTGTAGGCTAACATTTTCCCGGCTCTCTCACCGGATTCCAAATATTGAATTTTAGTACGCCTCAGGGCCAGTTCAGCCCTTTGCGCCTGAAAATCTGCATATTCCACCTGTAATCTATTTAACTTAATTTTTTGGTCTTCTGTTATTGACGGTCCTGGCACCCTTTCCAGGTCCCGAATAGATCGTAGGATTTTCGAAACATAGGCACGGTTTTTGGATGCCCCAATAGTAGCTAATCTGATACACTCCCCTCGAAGTGCACATTTAAGGGAAGCCCAGATCATATCCACCCTAGTCACTGTTCCTTTATTAACATCTTGAAAAAAAGTAATAAACTCAGTTATACGTTTAAAAGTGTCCATAGTCTGCAAGAGCTGGGTATTGAGTTTCCATAAGGAATCTCTTTTGATTCCAGGACCTAATAAGTAAGATATAACTACTGGGGAGTGGTCCGAGATCACCCTAGTCTGGATATCTATCCCCAGAACCCCTGGCAGAGCAAAGTCACTGATGAGAAAATAGTCGATTCGGGAATAAGTGCGATGAGAAGGAGAAAAAAAGGTATATTGTTGGTCATTTGGGTTTAAGGCTCTCCAAACGTCCAACAACCCGGTCGAGTCCATTAACTCTTTGAGGGCTCTCTGAGTTGGAGTTAAGTTTGTTCGCTTATAATCTGACCTGTCTATGTTAGGTTGTATTATAATGTTCCAATCACCTCCAAGCAATGTGAACTTTGCAGGTTCTCTGAGTAACAAATTCGAGAGATGTGTAAAAAAAACAGGCGATTCCCTATTGGGTCCATATATGGCACCAATAAGGACTGGATACGATGCGATATGGCCATGGATCAAAACACAGCGTCCTTCTGGATCCCACACCTCATTTTGTAGTTTAAAGGGAATATTTTTTGCAATCAAAATGAGTACCCCTCCCTTAGATGTCTAAGCTCCAGCTCCAAAGACCTGTCCAACCCATCCTCTCCGCCACAAGTGTATATCCTCCCTTTTTGTGTGCGTCTCCTGTAAACATGCGAGGGTTGCCTTTAGGACACTTAGGTGCCTGAGGATAATTTGTCTCTTACACCTGTCCCGGCCTCCTTTGATGTTCCAAGTTACACAGTTATATGGGCCCCCCATATCCTAGTAATCATCTCGGGTACCACTGTAACTATCCTCTCTCCTTTTCATTATGATACAAGCATATTGGATTTGTACTTGGCAAACCACCCCCCCAATTAACAAAACTAACGTACAGCATTACTCTAGTTCCCCATTTTACAACTACAAACACCAACCATACCCCAGTTCTACATAACTGTTTCCTCACATACATGTTGTCAGGTGATGATACTTCGTCGACCTGGCCAAGCTCGTTGCCTCACCTCCCGCCCCTACCCCCTCCTCCAAGTAAATACTAGGTATTTCGAACTGCCTAAGTAGCAATAATCCATGAGTTTTTAACAGTCTAGCACGCAGATACACCTTAATCATTATTCTGCTCTATCTCTTAATTAACATTTCCCATCATTTTGGGATAATCATCTAAACAAACCTGTAAAATAATAAAGAACCAGTGCCAGAGTCAAGGAACCACCCATAGAAAGTCCCGCTAGAGGTTTGGGAACCCCCAGACCCCTCAAGATCCAGAAAGAGCTCTGTCACCAGTGCATTCAGTGCATTCTACACAAAATATGTGGTGATCCTCAGACTGGACGCCTCAAGCCCCAGCCATTCGGGGCATCAGACACTGCGCAACCACACCACCCAACCAAGCACTGAATAGTCACCTGGGTTACTCTCCAAGCCTCAAGGAGGGCCCCCCCCAAAAAAAACCCTCGATCTCGGCACTGGTCCCCTCCCACACGTCGGGTTATCTAAACCAGCCCACAATCAGACCAAGTGCATTGCAACCTCCATGCACAACTATGTCAGTGGGTATTTAACCAGTGCATAACTGTCAAGGGCTGTGCTCGGTATAAATCTTTCCAAGTCTTCTCAAAGTTTGGCAAGAACACAACTCCAATAGTAACCCTTGACCAAATTTCTAGTAAACTTAAATGTATTATTTTGTCTACTCAGCCACTGACCGTATTAATTAAATGGCACATGAATAATACAGCGATCTATAAGAAAAAAAAAAAAAAAACACCCCCCATATTCAGGAGCAGCATTGTTTATACTGTAGGCAATCGGTGGTGTCTTTATTCTGCACTCTCTCCTACCAGGATACAAACGATGTTGCATTTAAGGGAGATCATGCAATCTTCTTGCCTGTACAAGTGCATCTTGTTGTAGTTTTAGCTGAAATGGCAGTCCCCATTCAAATAATTATCTAAAAGATCGTGCAGAAAAAGGGGGAGAAATTGGAAGTCACATATAACGGCAGATCCACTCTAACCCCTCGCTGTTTTTAATATGTAAATGCAAATGGAGTAGTTTGACCATCCGGTAAACGCTAGACTATCGCGCTTATATTGACCAGCAGCGTAACCTTTCACTGTGGATTTACTTGACCCCATAGTAGAACTATTCGACCTTATCTGAAGAGATCCAGCAGCAACTCTTTAAGCTCCTTTTTAGCTTGATCGAGGTTATCGAAAGAATGCCATTGATCATCGAGTTTGACCTGTAGAGTCGCCGGGTACTTGACTCTAAACGGCTTCCCTGCCGCTATTAGTTTAGTCACTAATGGATGCAACTCTTGTCGCCTAATTCAGACGGAGTGAGGCAGATCTTGGGTGATTCTCAGAGCCCTGGTTTCCCATCTGATTTCTTTCAGCTCCTTGGCTTTCATTAGTATGTGCTGTTTATCTAAAAAATTAAGGAGCTTGAATATGAGAGGTCGGGGCGAGGCCAGCCGTTGGCGGAGGAGGCGTGAGAAGTGCGATTAGCCCGTTCCACAACATATGTGGGGCCATTTGGTGAGAGGCCACTATTTTCTCACATAGTTTTTGTATAAATTGGATCGGTGCGTTGCCCTCCTCACCCTCTGGAATGCCGATAATCACCAGATTGTTTCTCCGGCTACGCCCCTCCAGGTCTTCTAGTTTCTCCTCTAAGCGCCGTATCTTCTTGTTTACTGTGATTATGCCTTGGTCCATCTTTTCTTGCTTGCCTTCAAGAGAAACAATCCAGGCTTCTGAGTCCCCCAACCGAATAGTTAAGGCCGATACCGACGCCTTAATTTGCTGCAGGTCCTCTGACATTGTTTCGATCCCGTCCTGTATTGGCCTCATGATTTCTAAGAACTTGTCTTCCATGAGAGTCGTCTGCGCCGTTGGGTGCTTAGCTTGAGGTGCAGGCAGTTGTTTTGCTCGCTTTGCGGCCTTTTCTTTTTCGGGACTCGGTGGCGGGGAGTGCCGTGGCGGAGCTCGCTTCATAAACACCTCCATTTCACTTTTGAAAGTCCAGTCCAGCAAGTTTCACTTCAGACCGTCACACTTGAGTAAAATTAGCAGTCGAAATAATTCGGGTCAAGTTATTAAGACAATAAAAGTCGGGCGAGGAGCGGAGCCGAAGTGAAGCACGTCTTACTTCCCGATCCTCATCACGTGACCTACCCAGATCTCTTCTCATTCTGCCCACCCCATCTGGATCATCTACTCTGCTGCAGATCTTGATGCCATCTGTAAACAGACAAACCTTACCCTCCAGTCCATCTGCAATGTCACTGATGAAGATATTGAAGAGGACTGGCCCCAGGATTGATCCCTGAGGTACCCCACTTGTGACTTGCATCTCTTCTGACTGAATACCATTTACCACCACTCTCTGTTTTCTGCCCGTTTGCCACCCAGTTGACCAAGTTCTGACCCACCTGAGCCTACCCAGCTTGTTAATTAATCTTCTTTGTGGAACAGTATCAAAAGCTTTGCTAAAGTCAAGGTATGCAACATCAACAGCTCCCTCTTGGTCCATCACTCTGGTTACCCAGTCAAAGAAATCTATGAGATTAGTTTGATAGGACCCTCCCGTTGTAAACCTATGCTGTCTTGGATCCTGTGCTCCTATGGATTCCAGGTGTTGCACTATCCTTTCCTTAAGGAGTGCTTCCATAATCTTGCCCACTACTGAAGTAAGACTGACTGGTCTGTAGTTCCCTGCCTCCTCCCTGCTACCACTCTTGTGGAGCGGGATCACATGAGCCCTTCTGCAGTCTTCTGGGACCTCTCCTGTGCTCAGAGACTCACTAAACAGTTTTGATATTGGCTCTGCTAGTTCCACCCTTAGCTCCTTTAGTACCCTGGGATGTATGCCATCAGGTCCCATTGCCTTGCCCACTCTGAGCTTATCAAGCTCTTGTAGGACCATTTCTTTTGTGAAAGGACTAGTGCACACCTCCCTCCCTCCCTCCTGTGTTCTTGGTGCTGAGCTGTTGGCCCTGCTCCACCTTCTCCTAAGTAAATACTGAGCAGAAGTATCTATTTAGGATAGATGTCATTCCATAGTCCTCCTCCTCCTCACACTCCCCCTTATCCCCTTTGATCCCAGCAATACCCACTCAGGACTTTCGCCTTTCACTAATGTATCTACAGAAAGTCTTGTCCCCTTCTTTTACTGTTCGTGCTAGTGTTTCATCGGTTTGGGCCTTTGCCTGCCTTACTGCTTTCCTTAGGGAAGTTTGTTTTGCCTCTCTATCTTCGTCCCACTGCGTTTCCTTATATTTCCTGAAGGCCAGCCTTTTGGCTCTGATCTTTTCTGCTACTGTTTTTGAGAACCAAAGTGGTTTCCTTCTTTTGCACTTCCTTTTCTCTCCAACACAATGGGATGTTGCTTCAAGTATTGCATCATTAATGCTTGCCCACTTTGCCTGTACCCCTCAACTGTATTTATTCTTGCCAGGGTTAGCTTAACTCTGTTGGCCATCTTATCAAAGTCAGCTTCTATGAAGTCCCATATTTATGCCTTGGAATGGGATGATTTAGTTCTAGTGGTCAAATTGAATCATACCATGTGATGGTCACTGGCCCCCAGGTGACCTTCTACTTGGAGATCTGTGATCCTTTCCCTGTTAGTCAGTACTAGATCTAGAGTTGTTGTACCAGTTGTTTGAGGCCCTTCTCATGTGGGGAATCCACTATGTATCTAGTTCTGGTAGATGTTCCTGCTGGTATTGACTAATCTGTATCTGGCATGTTGAAGTCTCCCATTATCAGAACCTCCCCTTTAGCTGTCATGTTTTGTATATCTTCTAACAGTAATGTGTCTATGTCCTCCCCTTGGTCTGGAGGCCTGTAAACAACCGTTGTTCATATGGCTGTCCAATTTCCTGTTTCCAGGGTGACCCACAGTTCTTCTGGCTCCTTATGTGTATTCTGAATTTCTGTAGCTTTGATATTGTCATTGTCATAAAGGGCCACCCCCCCCCCCCCCCCTTTTTGCACCTCGGTCTCTTCTGAACAGTACGTAGCTGGGTACTGAAGTCTCCCAAATATGGTTACTGGTGAAACATGTCTCGCTAATGGCTACTATGTCCAATTTAGCCTCTGTCATTGCTGTCTGCAGGTCTGCTATCTTGTTTCCCAGACTGTGAGCATTTGTGTACATGATTTTCCAATGGCCGGATTTGGGTGTGTTAGTTGTTAAGCAAGGTCTGGCATTTTACCCTGTGCGTTGGATGGGTGTGTTAGTTGTTGGGTGAGGTCTTTCATTTCCCCTGTGCATTGTATGAGGAACCGGACCTTTCTCCTTAACTGATAATGCAAATGAACTACAAATATGCTGAACTCCTGTTTGATCACTAGCTGAGGGGGAGGGTTGTTCTTCCCATTTGACCTATCAGATGCTACACCCCTCTCCGCATTTGCTAGTTTAAATATTCTGCAAAGACGTCAAACTTCTGCCCCAATGCACTGATTCTCCCCTTAGTCAGATGCAGTCCAGCAAATACAAAGAATTTTCGCTCCCAAAACTGTTGCCAGTTACCTACAAATTTGTGTCCTTTTTCCTGGCACCAGCCCTTGAGCCACATGTTTAGCTCCCCTAGTTCCCCTTCTTTGACCTTCCGTCCATCTGTCCCTCTCTCCCAGACCAGCAGGATCTCAGAGAAGGAGATGTGGATGAAATGCATGATAGCTTGTCACCCAGCCTGGTCAGTTGTTCCTTGGTCTCCACAACTGACTGACTGGCGAGATCGTTAGTCCCTATGTGTACCAGGATGTCGATGTTTTCTCCTGCTTCTTGTACAGTTTTAGCAATGTGGTCAGTGTTTCTCCACGCTGATGTACCTGGGAGACATCTGACCATTACCCCTGGCTGGAGATAGGTATCAACTCCCCGAATCATGGAGTCTCCTATGATCAGAAGTGTTTTGGATTTTCTTTTTGCTTTTTTTTGTTTTGGTTCCTGTTTTAGGTGAGTTTTGTTGTGCTAGCTTCTGTGCTGCAGTGTCCTCTGCCCCTTTGTTTGATTTTGAAGATAGAACATACGAACCTATGAAATTTTCCAGATAAAGTCTGCTTGAATGTACAGCTAGCACCCCTTGTTCTGCAGCTGCCCCTCCCTCCCTTCCACCCTTCCCCTGCATTGACCCTCCCCCTTGTCCTGTCCCATCCCCTTTTGAAGTAGTCCACTGTTCTTCTGGATACCACTTCTGCAGGTAATGCATTCCACCCAGCTACTACCCTCTCTGTAAAAAAGTGTCTCCTCATCTCCCTCCTGAACCTTCCTCCCCCAAGTCTCATATCATGGCCCCTGGTGTCCCTTCCCTCCCTTACTTTGAACAGCCCCTCTGTACTTGTCTTGTTTATTCCTTTCATGTACTTAAAGGTTTCAATCATGTCCTCCCTGTCCCTTCTCTCCTCCAGCGAGTACGTGTTCAATTCCCTCAGCCTCCTCTCGTATGATAAGTCCCCCAGCCCCTTGATCATCTTTATCGTCCTGCACTGCACCCCCTCAAGTAACTTAATGTCCCACTTCAGATACGGGTGCCAATATTGCATGCAGTACTCCAGGTGTGGTCTAACCAATGACCTATACAGTGGCAGAATCACCTCCTCCCTCCTCGAGGATATACCCCTTGCAATACAACCCAGCATTTTGCTGGCCTTTTCAGCTGCCTTCCTACATTGTGCCGAGTTGTTCATTGACCCTGTAATAAGCACCCCCAGATCCTTCTCCTCCTCTGTCTGGGCTAGCTGCACTTTCCCCAGCTGGTAACTCCTCCTTGGGTTCTTCATCGCAAAATGCAGCACCTTGCACTTTTCGGCATTAAACTCCAGTTGCCAGGTGTCTGACCAGGTTTTAAGCTTTGCCAGATCATCCTGCAACCCCTGCCACCCCCCTAGGTCGTCCCTAGGTAGATACCTTTTTGTAGTTTTTATATGGTTTGTGGAGGTGATATGTTGGAGAGCACTGAGTGATGTGGCACCCGATTTGCCCCTCATAACCACCTGCCAACCTCCCGGACCAATTACCTTCTGTGGTTGAGGTGCTTTCTGGCTTGCAGGGTGTTGGGATGTATTTGTAGGGGGATAGACAGCAGGACAGGGAGGCAATACTACTGTTATACTGGTTATTGGTGAGGCCTCACCTGGAGTACTGTGTCCAGTTCTGGAGGCCCCACCTAAGAAAGGACATCAATAGATTGGAAGAGGTCCGGAGAAGGGCAATGAAGATGATTCATGGCCTTCAGGGAATCACCTATGAATAAAGGCTAGGGGCTTTGGACCTGTACTCACTATGAGACTAGGAGGGAGAGGGGGAGATGATTGAAACCTTCAAGTTCCTTAGAGGCATTAACAGAGTTCCAGATACAATGCATTTTACCAGGAACACCAGCTCTACAACTTGGGGACACAAGTGGAAATTGAAGGGTAGAATCTTCAGGAGTGACATCAGAAAGTATTACTTTGCAGAGAGGTTGGTGGAACCTTGGAATAGACTGCCTCCCAAGGTTATGGCTGTGAATTTGGGATTGGGTTTCAAGCACAAGTTTGACAAAGCTTGGGAACAAGCACATGGCAGTGGTAAAAGCTAGGCGTATAGGTGGACAGGACACTGGTGCACAATAGATCCCTGAATAACAGGCATAGGGCAGACTCAATGGACCACAGGTCCTGTTTTGCCATCATCTTCTATATTTCTATGTTTCTTCGGGACCACGTGATGGTGCTGGTTGCCCAAGCTCAACTGGTCTCTTCCAGGTACTATTTCTCAGCCAGATGCCTCTTATGACTGATAAGCCTCATGGCTGCTGTCAATATGACTGTCTCACTGGTGCATCTACAATTGAGGATTCCACAATAGTTTCTTAGCCCAGTGGGCTCAGCATTCTTATGGACTGTCTCGAAAAAGTGACCCCTTTATGCCATCGTTCCCTGGTCTGGTGGTTGGACCACTCAAACCTCAAGACTAGATCCCCCTTTCTCCATCCATCTCCTCTTCTAATGATGATATTGGATGCCTCTGTTTCCAGATGGGGTGCTCATCTGGGACCTTTCCAGACTCTAGGTCAATGGCTCATCTTGGATATGGTTCTGCACAGCAACACTCTGAAAATGAGGGCTGTTCTGCTTGTTCTACAGGCCTTCCCCACCCTCCTTCTAAGGGATTGGCTGTTGATTTGCACAGACAATATCTCTGTGATGTACTACATAAACCAGCAAGGTGGTGTCCACTCAAATCTTCTCTGCAGAGAGGCATTGAGAGTCTGGCACTGGGTACATGGAACACAATACATTCCTGATTGCTATATTCCTGCCCCAGTACCCTCAACAACCTTGCAGATAATCTCAGGCAGACTCATGTGCTGCACCATGAATGGGAGCTCTTGAACTCCATTGTGGATGACCTCTTCCTAAAGTAGGGTCACCCAGACATAAACCTTTTAGTGCCCCCATACAATGCAAAACTGCCATGTTTCATCTTGCTGCAGGGCCAGGAGTTTATTGTCCCTCTCTTGGAAAGGGAGGTTTATGTACGCCTTTATCCGTTACCTCTCAAACAGATGGTTCTGGTCAAATTGAGGGCTGAGTCAGTCACACTGATTATCGTGGCCCTCTACTGATCCAAAAACAAATCTGGCAGGATAGGGTTACCTTGAAATTAAATCCTCATTTTCTGCCGAAGGTGATTTCAGAGCAAACATTAGGTCAGACTATTGACCTTCTTGTTTATTTCTGACACCCATGGATAGTTGGGAATGTGAATATACTTGACATCTGTTGTTCATTGCATCAGTACCTGGATTGAAGAAAATCATCTCAGCTATCTGCATTTCTTTCTGTTACCAGAAGCATGGTAAGAAGCTTCCTGGTCCTGTCCATTCTGACTTCACCTGTGGGGTAGCTACTTCAGTGGCTAGTTTTCACAATGTGTCCGCTGGTGACATATGTGCTGCTGCCACTTGGAGTACTGTTCATACATTTACTAAATATTACAGTTTGGACATCGTTTCTTGTAGATGTGCCAAATGTGGGTTTATTGTCCTGCCAAGCCTCCTTAGTCAAGGTCCTCAAATCCTTCCTTCCTCCCACGGTGCTTTGATGCTGCTTGGGAATTTTTCCATGATGTGGCTCAACTGAGGGAGATATCCTTAAAGAACATAGAATAGTTGCTCACCGTAACAGTAGATCTTTGAGAGAATCTCCTCCATTGAGCCACAGCTCTCCCTCCCATATCCCACCTTTTTCAGGTGTTGGTGGTTATCCTGCCTGCTCTCGCATGCTGGCTTTCTTTTGTGCCTAAATTGGCATATTTACACAGGTTTCCATATCTTCTCCTGTGTGCCTTGTTTGGTTCTGGTTCTGCAGTCCTGGTTGCTTTGACCCCTGCCAGTCCGATGATCCTCCATGCTTGTGTCTGGCTGGAAACGGAGGCATGAAGGGGCCACCATCATTATATAGGCAGCGACAATACACACTGATGTGGGCAGCCCCAGCTAGCAACATTTTCTGGGTGGTCCTGATGCCAAAGACTTATAATTCTATGATGTGGCTCAATGGAGGAGATTCTCTGAGAGCTCTACTGTTACGGTAAGTAATGGTACTTTACATTCATTCTATCATTTTGGGGCAGAGCAAAGTGGGTGCAGTCATACCTGCTCCATTTTGCCACCACACATAATCATGTAACACAACTAGAATCTCGCAATGAGTTTAGGAGAGGTTAAGTTCTAAGCAAATCAGTCTAGTACTGTGCCTCAATCTGAGTCCTCTTGGGTGTCCCATGTGGAACCCTGTCCAGTTCCCCAGCCAAGGCTACATAAGCCATGTTACCCAGTGATCTTACCGCAATGTCCCAATGCAGTACCTCATCTTCAGATGGCCCCTTGGCTTGCACAGTTGCAAGTGGACTAACAGCAACTTTGCAAGCCTTCAGCAGCCTTTTTATTCTGAAATGCAAGTGCCAGAGTGATTTATAAATGGCCACACCTTATTCTTGAGTAGTTGTAAATGAGATAGCTTCCTGGACACTGCTTGCAACTCCTTTAACTCATTGTCTCCTAGCCGATGCCTGTAGGCATCAGTAAAATACACTGGTGTGTCCTGAGGATGCCTACAGAAATCGGCTATTGACTTCCTGTGTGCCCTGGCAACATCTGGAGAAGTGATTTATATATTTTAATATATAATGTAACAGAATATAATATATATTTGACTGCATAGCACCATTGGAAAGGTAATTTCGTGCTGAACAACTTTGCCACTGATATTCTGTGTATATCATGCATACTTTAGGAGTTATTTGTATTGTTTATGGTATGGTGCATATGGCTTATGTTGCCTGTTTTACAGGGAAAAAAATGTTTTTGCTGTTTCAACCAGCATAGAAAAAAAAATAAAATTACATATTATTCTTTGCATACCACCACTGGAAAGGTAATTTTGTGCTGAATAACTTTGCCACTCATACTTTGTGTCTAGCACTTACGGTTCTTGAGCTATTAGAATTTGTTTGTGGCATGCTGACTATAGCTTGATTTTGCTTAGAAAGGCCCAGGATTTACTATTAACAGTATACAGGCGACAAGTGGTGCAACTTCAGAGAGCTCTGCAGAGGCAATGAGTTAAGCATACCTTGAAGGGATCACAAAATTAGCTCAGGCATAAAGTGCTATTTTTCACAACTTTGCATCCCACATGACAACTCAGAATTGGGTCCTATATTTTTGGGCCTACTGTCTTTCTTCACTGTGGTATTAGGCTGTGATCTGTCCTGGAACTAATTCCAGAAACCTTTGATCTTCATCAAAGATATCTTCCCCATTGTGCCATTCCTTTGGAACTGTAAGCTTTCTGATTTAGGACCACAGAGAAACTTTTGCTAACTGGGAGCCACCTAAGATGACATATGACATTGATGCCTATAAAATGTGAGCAGTCACACCACTCTTCAGTTCTTTCTTCCACCATTGACTGCCCGCCAGACCTGCAGAGAAACAATGCCATGTTTCATAGATTTTTTCTTATTTTTAGTTCAGTCAGTGAGAAGAAGTGGACATGAATCCCTTAGAGGGTGATTTGGGGTCTAGCTCCACCTTTTTCTTCTATAGTGAGTACACTGTGGTTAATACATCCAGGTCTCCTCCAGAGGATGCCTCCTTTCAAACATTATTAGGGCAAATACAAAGTGCCATGAGCTTTGCTGCTGTGGGTGAAGACTCCACAAATGCAATCTGCTGCAGTTTTTGATGGTCCCTGCTACTTCCTCCATTATTATGTCTTCTGTATATCCTGTATTAGAAGATGCTACTCTGGCTGCATGACATAGGCCTAACACTCTGCCTGCAGTTACCAGGAAGGCTGACAAACAGTGTCCTGCTCCTTCTGCCTAACCTTACTATGCCTCACAGCTGGAAGCCAACTCTGTAGACGTTATGGCTGCTCAAGATAGATCTAGGGCCCCTAGACATATGAGTTTCTTGCTTTCTGATGTAATGTTTCTGCTTCTTTATACATCAGAATATCCAATTACCAGATGTACATGATTAATATCAGAACAGCCTATGGAAATCTGCCATGACTGCTCTCTACTCTCTACTACTACTTCTTGTCTAATGGTCCTGACAAAGCTAATTTGCTCAAAGCTGCTACAGCTGGCATTGACACTGGTAAGCATCTTTTGTGTTCTGCACATGATACCTCAAATGCTTCAGCGAGGGCTGCTGCCTCTGGGGTTTGGAGATATTCATGGCTACATGTGGCTGATTTTGCCAATGATGTTTAGCAGTCTGTCCTCAATGCTCTTTTAGAGATTCCAGATTGTTTGGGGGTTAAGTTGAATCTTCCTTGTGTGAGCTTCAGTTCTCCAGAATGACTCTCAGGTCTCTTAAGTCCCTAATCTTTCAGCCCTCCAAGGGGTGTGGTGTATGTGCTTATCATAGGCCTGCTGCCTGTGGCAGCCATGCCTCCTGTCAGCAGTCCCATGGTCAATTGAGGGTACCCCCCAAGCCGATCCTGGTGCCCCAGTACCTTCTGACTCCACTCTTCCTCTGCCTCCAGGGGTGCAGGTGTGGGGGAGTGTATCCCTTAATCTTCCAAAATGGAAGGTGATCACCACAGACAAGTGTGTACTAGAAATAGTAGACAGGGACATGCTCTGGAGCTTCTGTCTACCCCTCCAGTACATTCACCATCTCCTTGTTATTATCCTTTAGGCCACTTGTTTGTTCTGTTGACAGAGGTTCAAACATTGATACAAAAGTGTACTACTGAATTAGTTTCCCTATTCTTGATACTTCCTGGTCACAAAGTCTACTAGAGATTGTCATCCTGTATTGGGCCTCAGGGGTTTGAATGAATACATTAAATACAAAAAGTTTCAGATGGTTTCATCTCAGGCTTTCATCCCAATGCCTTAAACACTACCTCTGATTCATGCTGGAGCACTGTTATTATCAGTTGGGAGTCCTGCCCTTTGGTTTATCCTGAGTATCATGGGTATTTACTAAATGCTTAGTTGTAGTGGCTGCAGCCCTCTGGAGTGAAGTGCTTTCTGTCTTCCCTTATCTGGATAATTGGCTATTCAAGGTCGCATCCATTGAAGTGATCTGTTGTCTAGAACAAGACAGTTATTTGAGGAAATGAGTGTTATGGTGAGCAAACCAAAATCAGTCCTTGTTCCTTGTCAGGAACTTTAATATATTGGAGTGGTGCTGGACCTGGTAGTGGGCAGTACCGACCTGCCAAAAGGAAGGGGGGAGGCCCTGATTGTTCTAGGCCCACTTAATACACAGAAGTCATTATGTATCAGCTAGGACAATGCTGTATCTGCTGGGTCTGATGGCTGTGGGCATCATAACCATCCCTTTTGCCCATTCCTACATGTGGTTGTGCATTGGAATCTTCCTGTGTAGTGGGACTAGCAAATGAATGACTTAGAACAAATAGTTCTTGTCACACTCCTCTCAATTGTGCTCTGTTGTGGTGGATGGAACACCAAAATCTGTTACAGGGCATCCCATTTATTCATCCAGCTCCTTTGCAGATACTGACAACAGATGCCTCGGGGTCCAGTTGGGGTGCCTGCATAGGGTTGTTCCAGACTCTGGGCATGTGGTCTAGCCTGGCGTGATCTCCATATAACTGTTCTGGATATGTGGTCTGTTCTGCATGGCATATAGGCTCTTCAAGCCCATCTCAGCCCTGCAACCTTTCTACTTTGGGCAAACTACATCGGTATCATACACTACATAAGCAAGGGGGCACACACTCTTACCCACTGTGCAGGGAGGTAATGAGAGTGCTACTGGTCCACGTCTCATTGCCTTCAGCTGTTGATCATACTTCTTCAAATGTCCAAAATGTCTTGGCAGACAGGGTAAGCAGGTCTTATTTTGTGACTCACAAATGGAAAATGCTGACCTTCATGGCAAACCACTTTTTTGCAAAAGGGGTGGGGGTCATCCAGAGTTGGACCTTTTTGTGTTCCCACCCAGTGCAAAACTGCTGTGTTTCTGCTCGCTTCCAGCAGGGCCTAGAGTTTTCTGGTGCAACTCATTCTCCCTGTCCTAGAAAATGAAATTCCTTTATGCCTTTCCTCTGATACCTCTCATATAGAGGGGTACTGCTCAAGCTGTGGGTGGAGTGTGCCACTCTAACACTAGGGCTACCCTTCTGGCCCTGACAGATCTGGTTTCCACTTTAGCAGCATCTGGCAGTGGAGCCTCCTGTTTACCTTCCTCTGTACTGGGGTCTGCTGTCCCAGAATTGAGGGTCTCTGGTCCATCTGGGTCTGTGGTCTCTGCACCTGCATGCTTGGCTTCTGAGGGTGCAACCATTGCTGGTTTTGGGGTTTCACCCAAAGTGGCTGATGCTTTGCTTGAAGCTAAAAAAACTTCTACTAGACACTTCTTATTTAAAATGGAAGCGTTTCTCAGTATGGTGTGCTTCTCTTCCCATGGACCCATTAATGTGTCCAATGGATACTGTAGTAGACTACCTTCTGTCCCTTTATGACACTAGTCTCCAGAATCTGTCTGCTAAGGTGCATTTGGCTGCTATCTTGACTTTCCATGCCCTTGGGGTCCTATTTTTTAACATTAAACTGGTACATTCCCAAAATAGTAAATTTCGCAGTGCCTCCACCCAGAGTTTAACTTTAAGTGGGCTAGCTTTAACCTGGTACAACCCTCTGGGATACTGTACCCACCCACATTAACAACAGGATACCTCAGACATGACCCAATAACATTTCCCCACATTCAATACATATATATAATAACTGGACCCTTTCTGGTCACTTGGAAGATGTTCACCATCTCTAAGCATTGATTATACGCAGGGTGCAGACAGACAGTCACTATCTGTTCTATATGGGCTTTGCTGCCCTGTAATCTTTTCTTTAAGTTGAACTGGGCAGATGCAATTTTATTCACTCTGGTATCTTTGCAGGAATGGCTTTCCTTCATCTGAGGTCCTTGAAGACATCAGCACTCTCACTGCTGAGGCAGGTTCAGCCCTCTCATGGCTGACTTGGCATCAGGTTGCTGGACCCATGTTTTTCCTAAACATGAAAAGGCTTGAGCTAACCCCTGGAGAACATTTTTTGGCAACCCCCAGTCTAGCATATTCTGCTTCATGCAGCCATGTTTTTCCCCATTGGCAGAGAAGAAGCCCCTCTCCCTTGTGGAGGGGCTTTCACTGGATCACTAGGCCCATTTTGCTTTGCTGAGGGCCTGAGCCCCCATCCTTGTGGGGGGGCTCCTGCATAACTCTGCTTACACTGCCAGAAAGCACTATCTTTTATGGGGCTCCTCTGAGGCTTTCTATTGGCTGAAGCTTTCTACAGCTTCTACAGTGATTGACTGAAGTGCTTGTCAATCACAATAATGAATTA
This sequence comes from Neoceratodus forsteri, assembly GCA_016271365.2. NCBI lineage: Eukaryota > Metazoa > Chordata > Ceratodontiformes > Ceratodontidae > Neoceratodus > Neoceratodus forsteri. The sequence goes on along the minus strand of CM057451.1, from coordinate 1,063,292,357 downwards.
TTCATTAACCTCTCTCGATGCACTACAGGATCAACGTTTTTGCACCTGAATTTAGGTCCCTGCAGTTTCCCCATAAGCACATTGTAATGTCTCATGAGCTTTTGGCAAAAGTCCCACAAGTTCTGGCTTGAAATTCCAGCTTTCTGATTGGCTTTTGCTGCATTAAAATGGCTGCTAGTACACACAGTCCTGTTGCAGATTCTACACAGTCCCAAATAAAAAGTCCTGGTGCAGCCAGAATAATTATTTTATTTGCCCACAGGCCCCACAGTTCAATAGCTGCTTGTGTGCCCTTAAGATCGCTGTCCAGCTTAAACAGATTCTCTTAGTCCTGATCCTGTTGCTGCTGCCAATATTAAGTGCCCCAGGCAGCAGGCAGGTTGTTTATTTGAGTCCCACACAGAACTGGTGCAGCCAGGAAAAATATATTTTATTTTACACCTTCCCCTTTTCTCTGCTGCTCCTACAGTGTCCATGGTGGCTGTTGCTGTTACTTTATTTACACTTAGTCCCTGCAGCAGCTGCCAAACATAGGCAGTTCTCCAGGGGCAGATAGAACCCTCTTGAATATGTAGGAGGGGCTCATTAATATTCCTTCATCCCCTCAAGAATGTCCATGCCCAAACTTTACTACTGGGCATTCTTGCAGCTTCTCTACTACTTTCTTGAGGTCTCTGGCCCCCAGAGAGGTGAAGAGGGGCACCGGGACCTCACAAATACATGCCATTAGACTGCAAAGTTGGTGGTCGGGAGATCAAAGATGCCACGGTGCATGTGCAAGCACTGGTGGCACCAGGGAAATGCCAGCAGCTCACAAACAAGGATTTAAGCACGAGATGGGCTGCAATAACACTGGGGCCGCATCGGGGAAAACCTGAGACACAATAGATAGAGAGATAGATAAAACATTTATTTTTAACAGGATAAGTACCTGTTACAAGACAGTCCTGTTAGGATTTTCAGCAATACATAACCAACATTGCACATACAAACATAAATACATAAACATACATCACAAACTATACAAATACAGATATGATTACAACAAGCATTTGTCAATGCCAAATGTTTACTTGCTGGTATTAGCATTGGAAGTGCAGGAGTTAGACAGATGCAGAATAGGAATGGCAGTGAAGCACTGAACTTCACGCCAACCCCACCTCCACCCTGCAGAGACAGGCAGGCATTGGGGTATGCCTTTGGGTCATCGCCCATAACACTCATGCCATTTCACCTCATCCTGTCCCGCAGACACCGACAAGTGTATAGGTGTGCCTTGGGGTGTTCGGCTTTACAGTCACCCCATTCCATAAGGACACCCACTGAAATGGTTGACGTATAGGAGAATGGGGTGAACTCTGGGGCTGAAGAGTCCAAGGCACTTCTCGATGCCTGTCACTGGCTGCAGGGTGGGGGTGGAATGGCATGAGCATTACAGCTGGCAATCCAGAGGCACACCCCTGAGGCCTGTCAGTCTGTACAAGGTGGGACGTTATGGTTAGAAACCCTAACACCCCAGGCGTTTGTTGGTATATGCACTACAAATTTTCAGCATTGCCTTTTTGTGACCCCCACCTGATGAAAGCATTTGGGACCTCTGCTCATGAACAGTGGTACTGCGATTTTTTTAATCTGTCCCAAACATTGATTTCCCACAGCGACCACACCATTGTGTGGTGGATGTGCCAAAACACATTTTGGGCAGAATTTTGGGCAGCTGTACTGTTCATAAGGAGATGTGCAAAATGGCAATGTTGAAAATCTGGAGTGAAAATATAAAAATTCTAAAATTACAAGTGTGTATGGAAACTGCGCAATGCACGCTTGTAACATAGTTATTTTGTCAACAAATTTTCAACATAGGCATTTTGGGACATCCGCTCATGAACAGTGTCACTGTGATTTTTTTAATCTGTCCTGGACATTGATTTCCCACATCGACCGCGCCATTGTGCGGAGGATGTGCGAAAACACATTTTGGCCAGGATGTAAACAATGACAGCTGTACTGTTCATCAGGAGGTATGTAAAAATAGCAATGTGGAAAATCTGGAGTCAGAATCTCAAACATTCTTAAAGTTATGAGCATGCATGTAAACTGCACAATGCACGCTTGTAACAGTCATTTTTTTGAATTTTTTCACCAGATTTGCAACACACTCTTTTTGGGAGCCCACCTCATGAACAGTGGCACTGTCATTTCGTTAATCAGTCCTGAAAGGTGATTCCGTACAGTGACAGCAAAATCACCTTTTGGGACCAAATAATGCCATGACAGTAACTGAAATCATGAGGAGGGGTCCCAAGAACCCCATGTTGAAAATTTGGTGCCAAAAGTCAAAAAAATGGCCGAGATATCCACATAAGTTGAAAAATCCCATTTATGCCATTAGACAGCTTACTGGCATTTCTTCAGTTTGCGATGGGCTTTGAAGAGAGCAGACGTGCTCCCGGTCCACCGAAGATCATCGCACCAGGCTCCGGAGGTAAGGATGGGGTTGGGGGCGGTGTGGAAGTGAGGTGCACAGAGAGTGGGAGCTGGTTGGGGGAGGGGACCCGATGGCGAGTGACCGTTTTCTTTGTTTCAGGGGAAAAAACAAACAAACCAAAAAACGTCACAGTAAGGTTCTTTTTTTTCAGGTTTGCTTTTTGCACACTGGGGTGGGCTCCCAGTGTGTCACCTGCTTTTTTGGAGAGGGGGGACTTAAGCCAATGGGGATTGGGACTCCGTCGGCAAAGAAAGCCTGTTTAGGGGGGCATGATGCCAAGGGGGATTGGGCATCCCCCTCAGCACACAACAAATGGGGAGGACATTATGCCGATGGGGATTGGGCTCCCCCATCTGTAAATAAACTGGGGCAGGGTCATGCAAACAGGGGGACTGGGTACCCCCAATGGCTTTTATGAGGACTGTGAGTGGATAGCGACAGCCTCCGCCATGTTGTCTTGAAATGTTACACCAGGCAAGGCTCACCCTGCAATAACAGGTTGCCCCCTGATTGCAGCTGCTAATTCATTTCAAGTTGGTGGCACACTGGCCAAACTAGTGTCAGCAGCAGCAGTGTGCCACCACATTGGAAAACAAGGGCCAAGCCCAAGAATGTAGAGGTGGCATTGGCTGCCACAATGCCGTACCTCCAATACCCACTTCTTTCCTAAGTTGCCACATAGTGTTTCTTGCACATGTATGCAAGCAAACATAAAAACACATGAAATATACTAACAGTTGCATACCATAGAAAAAGTAGATTTCAATATACAGTTGAACACACCATGTGAAATAGCAGTGCGCAAGGAATGGGGTAACCCATTCCATAGAACAGAAGCCTGATGTCTCAGTGTTTTGGCACCATACTTAGTCCTGTGCAGGGTAATATATATATTATCTTATTTTCATGTACTGTTCTAGTTAATACTCAGGTTGATGTTTCATTCCTACCACAAGCTGTAACTGAGGTATAATGTAAAGGAAATTTTACAAAAAACTTATGAAGTAGCTTTAACAAAGCCATACTATTTCTTATGTCTAGGGTATGCCACCCCAACTGTCTTAGCATATCACATTGATGTGTATGGAAGCTACATCCTAAGATAAATCTAGCTAGTCTATACTGGACCTTGTCTAACTTTAATAACATCCATTTATTCGCTACACTGTATATATTACTACCGTATTTCATTAGAGATAAAACCATTTGTTCAACCAAGGTCTTCCTAGTTCTTAAGTCTAGACACCTAGAAGTACGTCTAAGTGCTCCTAACTTCCTATTAGTATTACTAAGTATATTAGTGATGTGTTGAGTAAAATTTAACTCAGCATTGTATATTATACCCAAATAACGATAATCTGTCACTTGTCCTAACTTTATTTTATTTAAAGTAAGTATGACCAACTCAGAATTATTCTTAGTTCCAAGTGGAGCACCTTAGTTTTTTAATATTCATTAAAAGTCTCGACCTGGTGAACCACTCCCCAATGCTGTCAAAATCCCTCTGAAGCTTATCCTGAAATTCAGACCGACTTACTCCTGTAGTAATCAAAGCTGTATCATCATCATAAAGTCTTATTTTTGAAGGCTGTACTTCCAGCAGAAGGTCATTTATGAACATCTGGATCAGCAGTGGTCCCAGAATAGATCCCTATGAGATCCCATGATTTACCCCTTTACTTGAGGACAGGACTTGGGACACAGATACCCTCTGGGATCTAAATCTTGGACCTGGGCTGCAGTAGTGATAATGGGACAGATTTGGGTGACCACAGGCGTAACGGGAGGCACTCCAGGAGCAGAAGCAATGGGAAAACAGGCCAAAAGCAAGCCCCCATATTTGGGGGAGTTACACAGGGGTGGTTCTGAGGGACTGGAGAAGGGCAGATGTGGTCCCACTTCACAAAAGTGGGAATAGGGAGGCAGCAGGAAATTACAGAGCTGTCATCCTGACTTCGGTATTGGGCAAGGATATGGAATCACTATTGAAAGAGAAGAAAATTAAATACCTTGAAACAAGAGAAATGCAAGATCAAAAGCAACATGGTTTCACAGGGGGGAGGTCTTGCCAGACAAACCTGATTGAGGCAGTCTTTACCTGCTGACAAATTCTATGTATCTAAGTATCTATGAGTTCTTCATCTGGTTGACCAGGGAAGTGGATCAGGGTGAAGCAGTAGATGTGACATACCTGGAGTTCAGGAAGGCCTTCAGCACTGTTCCACATAGAAGACAGGTGAACAAGTTGCCTGTCTAGGAGCGGAACAAAAGGTAGTAAACTGGGTAAGAAGCTGGTTGAGCAACAGGAATCAGAGGGTGGTAGTATATGAAGCCCACTTGGGAGAAGGCAGAGTGACCAGCAGGGTGCCTCAGGGGTCAGTACTGGGCCTGGTCCTCTTCAATGTCTTTATTAGCAACATTGCAGAAGGGCTAGAAGGGAAAGTATGCCTGTTCATGCATGACACAAACATCTGCAACAGGGTGGACACACCAGAGGGGTGGAAAAAATGAGGGCTGATTTACAGAACTGAAATAATGGTCAGGTGTCTGAAAGCTGGGTTTCAATGCTAAAAAGTGCAAAATCATGTACTTGAGGCACAGAAACCCAGGGGCTACGTATCAATTGGCAGGGGAGGTGCCGGCAACCACCAAGCAGGAAAGCGACCTGGGGATAATGTTTTCTGTTGACCTGAAGGTAGCCAAGCACAGTGAAAAGGCAGTGGGAAAGGCTAGTAGAATGCTAGAGTATCACCAATAAGAAGAAGGAGGTAATATTACCCCAGTACAGGTCACTGGTAAGACCACACCTCGAGTACTGTGTCCAATACTGGAGGCCCCATCTCCAGAAGGACATAGGGTGGAGGTGGTACAGAGGCAGACAACCAGGATGGTGCAGAGAATGCATCAAAAGCCCTATGAGGAGGGCCTGAGGTAATTGAATAGGTGCTCGCTGGAGGAAAGAAGGGAAGGGGTAATATGATAGAAACATTCAAGTACATAACCGGTATAAATAAGTTTCAGGAAGGTAGTATTTTCTGCAGAAAGATGGATTCTAGGACAAAGGGTCACTCTATGAAGCTGCAGGGGGAGAGGATCAGAAGGGGTGTGAGGAAATATTTCCTCACAGAGAAGGTGGTGGAAGCATGGAACGTCCTCCCATCAGAGGTGGTGGGTGCTAAAATGGTCATAGGATTCAAGCATGCATGGGGCAAATACAGGGGGACCTTGAAAGTAACACAAGGGGTGGGGACGACTACAGATCAAGTAGGGGCTACAGTGGCACAGGAGACAAGAAAAATGGACAGACTAGATGGGTCATAGGGGTCTTTATCTACTGACAACTTCTAATTTTCTACAGTATGTCCTTCCTGAGATGTAGTCTCCAGAACTGGACACAGTACTCTAGGTGAGGTCTCACCAGTGATGGATACAGTGGTAACACCACCTCTATCTTTATGCTGGTGATTCCCCTCGCTATTAGAACCCTGCGTTGTAAACATGTTGGGTAAAATGACACAACAGCCAAGGATAAAGTGCATAAAAAAATGCTCAAGTGGATTTATCAATTTATTTCGAAATAAATATAAAATAACAAAAATACAGAAAGGAAAAAATAAATGGTTAGTCCTAACTAAAATATTGCAATTCAGTCCTTTGCTTCCATCAGCAGAGTCTGTGGCTTTGCTTCAGTCAAAGATAGCCAAGGGTAGTGTGAAATGCAACACACTAACTATTTTGTCCAAACTGTGTGAAAAGAAACACATGAAGGTCTTATGATGCCAGTTCAGCAACAGTTTAGTCGACCGGCATCACAGTGACGGACTTGAGGTCAGCATAAATCCTGATGTACTCCCAGTCCATCTGAGTAGGAGTTGATTCGTGGAGGGGGTGCAAGACTGGATGACAGTGTGTCCTGTCTCTGGTGCACTAATTAGAGTTGTGTGAAACGGGAAAATTTTGCCGGGCAAAATATTTTGCGGAATTTTTGCTAAATATTTCACCGGGAGAAATTTTGCCCATTGGGCAGGCAAAATTTTGCCCACGAACTGGAAAATTTTGCCACTCACAGGCAAAATGTTGCCACCTGTGGGCAAAATGTCTTAATTTCACCACCAGCTCCCAATCTTTCCAAAAATACAATCGCCTCCCATGTCCCTGGTGTCTAGTGGTCCCCCCCCCCGGCCAATCACTGGCCAAATTCAAATGAACAACCCTTCCTCCTCCCCCAGTCACCCTGAGCCCCGGCCCCCAATCTTTGTAAAAAAAAAAAAAATCCCTTCCCATGTCCCTGGTGTCTAGTGCCCCTGCCCCCAGCTGATCACCAGCTGAATTCAAACCAAGAACCCTCCCTCCTCCCCCAGTCACCCTGAGCCCTGGCCTTGTGTCTTTGTAAAAAAAAAAATACCCTTCCCTGTCTCTGGTGTCTAGTGGACTCTCCACCCCCCACCCTGCCTTAAGTCAGAGCCCACCTCGCTCCCCCCATACCCCGATCGTGCCACCGACACAGCCCTCCACTCACCCGCACGGCCAACAGCCCATCTGAGTGCTCAATGAATGAGCACATTCTTGTACAAGAATGCGCTCATTCATTGACAGATTCAGACAGCCAGTGCTCTTACTACTAGCAACAAAGGTACAGAGCCGGGGCTCAGGGTGACATCACTCCCTTAGGATGCCATATAAAGTGTCATTCTATGGGCAGCACAAATGCAGACACAGGTAATACACATTTATTTCACATACAGTTCTGTGAATACTCTGCTTCAGGCATCTCATGAGTCCTGAAATTTTGGTACAAAAATCAGGAAATGAAAATAAATATTCTTAATTGGTTTATTTTCCCCACAAGTGACTTTCTATCAGCCCTTATCTTTTTATCAGAGCACTCTTACTGTGCCCACCATTTATTTCCATACCATAGTCCTTCTCTGGGCACTTTATGTACAAAAAGTGACTTTCCCTTGTGTTCTGACGGCTGAAATATCAGCCATTGGGTTAAATTTCATTTGGGCCTCTTTTTATTCTTGCAGCCCCTTTCTTCTGACCACATGGCCACAATATACTTTATTTTAAGGCTGCTTCAGCCTATCTGGGTCCATTATTTTTATGGCAGATACTACGTCACTACTCGCATTCTTGCCCATAATGTCCACCTCATTTGCCACCTCTCGCCACTTGGTGTGGCATTACATAAATTTTTGGAGCACCCTTCTGCTCTGCCTTGGCTTTGGCTATGAAGCACATCCTGCTCCGTATCAGTTTTTAATTCTAAGCCGCATCTTGCGACTTAGTGAAGTCCGCTTTCAGTGCATCATACAGGGAGCTTAGCTTTCTGGGGCACACATAAATCCTACTGCTCCCTTTCTTCGGACCAGTCTGGGGCACGGTACATATTTTTGTTTAAGTAAAGCACGACTCGCGCTTATAATTATTACCTCCCACTTGGGGGGTTTCAATAAAAATGAAACTCGCACTGGGAGTACACAGCTTCGGGTTGTAATAAAGGGACAGCAAAGAGTTACAAAGAATGCTGTCAGGTTGGCCACCCTGACAGCAAAGGAAGGATAAGACAAGCATTTGCCAATGCCAAGTGCTGCTTGCTGTCATTAGCAGTGGAAGTGCTGGAGTTAGACAGGTGCAGTATAGGAATGACAGAGAAGTACTGAACTGACGCCAACTCCACCCCCACCCTGCAGAGATGGACAGGCATTGAGGTGTGCCTTTGGGTCGTCCCCCATAATGGTCATGACATTTCACCTCACCCTACCCTGTAGACACTTACAAGTGTCGAGGTGTGCTTTGAAGTGTTCGGGCCTTACACTCACCTCATTCCATAAGGAAATACACTGAAATGGGTGCAGTATAGGAGAATGAGGTGAACTCGGGGGCCAAAGGGTCCAAGGTGCACCTTGATGCCTGCCACTGACTGCAGGGTGGGGGTGGAGTGGCATGAGCATTACTGTGGACAATCCCAAGTTACACCCCTGACTCCTGTCAGTCCCTACAGGGTAGGGTGGTATAGTTGAAAACCCTAACACCCTGGGCATTTCTTGATATTTTCACTCCATGTTTTCAACATGGGCTTTTTGTGATCCCACCGCAAGAACAGTGACACTATCAATTTGTTAGCTGAAAGGTGATTTTGCACAGTGACTGCGCCATTTGGCGCCACAGGTGCTAAAACACATTTCGAGCAGGATGTGAAAAATGACAGCTGTACTGTTCATGAAGAGGTGTAAAAAATGGCAATATTGAAAATCTGGAGTGAAAATATAAAAAAACTGGTGAAGTCACGAGTGTGAGTAGAAACTGCACAATGCACACCTGTAATGTAATTAGTTTTGGGATATTTTACAGCAGATTTTCAACATAGGCATTTTGGGACTTCAGTTCATGAACAGTGTCACAGTGATTTTCTTAATCTATCCTGAACACTGATTTCCCACAGCGATCGTGCTGTTCTGCGCTGGAAGTGTGAAAACACATTTTGGTCAGGGTGTGAAAAATGACAGCTGTACTGTTCATAAGGAGGTGTGGGAAAATGCCAATGTTGAAAATCTGGACTGAAAAGATTACGAATTTGTGAACTTACGAGGCTGCTTGGAAATTGCACAATGCACGCTCATAACAGAGTCATTTTATAGATTTTTGTCACCAAATTTTCAACATAGCCAGTTTAAGACCTCTGCTCATGAATAGTGTCACTGTGATTTTCTTAATCTGTCCCGAACATTGATTTTGCACACCAAACACGCCATTGTGCACTACATTTGTGAAAACACATTTTGGGTGAGATGTGAAAAATGTCAGTTGTCCTGTTCATAAGGAGGTGTGGTAAAATGGCAATGCTGAAAATCTAGAGTGAAAATATTAAAAATGCTTAAAGTTACGAGCGTGCGAAGGAACTGCACAACGCACGCTCATAAAACAGTCATTTTGGGGAATTTGTTCACCAAATTTTCATGGTTTGGGGGGCCTACCTCATGAACAGTGTCACTTTGATGTTCTTAATCTGTCCTGAACATTGATTTCACACACTGACCACGCCATTGTGCGCTACATGTGCGAAAACACATTTCGGTTGAGATGTGAAAAATGACAGCTGTACTGTTCATAAGAAGGTGTGGTAAAATGAGAATGTTGAAAATCTGAAGTGAAATATTAGAAATGTTTGAAGTTACAAGCGTGCATAGGAACTGCGCAATGCACACTTGTAACACAGTCATTTTTGGAGAATTTTTTCACCACATTTTCAACATAGGGTTTTTGTGGGTCTACTTCATAAACTGACACACTGTTATTTCATTAATCAGTCCCGAAAGGTGGTTCTGCACAGTGACAGCGAAATCATCTTTCGAGGCTGAATAACAAAATGACAGTGACTGAGTACATGAGGTGGGGTCCCAAGAACCCCATGTTAAAAGTTTGGTGAAAAAATTCCCAAACGTGGCTGAGATATGCACCAAAGTTGAAAAAAAACAACATTTATGCCATCATACAGCTTACCGGCATTTCTTCAGTTCGCGATCAACTTTGAAGAGTGCAGACGTGTTCTCAGTCCACCGAAGATCATCGCGCCAGGCTCTGGAGGTAAGTATGGGGTGAGGGGGGTGTGGGGAGGTGGGGTACACAGAGGGTGGGTGCAGGTTGGGGGATGAACCACTGGAATCAACGAGGGACCATTTTCTAGTTTACAGGTTTAATTAAAAACAAAAAATAAACTCACAGGAAGGTTTTCTTTTTTACAGGGACATTTAATTTTGGCACGCTGAGGTGGGCTCCCAGTGTGCCATAAGTGTTGGGGGCTGGAAGCTGAGGGATTAGGCACTCCCATCAGCACATAGCAAGTGCTTGGGGAGAACAAGAGTAGAGGGGATTGGGCACCCGCCCAGCACACAAGAAATTGGGGAGAGGGAGCATTATGCCGATGGGGAGTTGGCTCCCATCTGCAAAATATCCAGGAAGGGGGCATGCCAACAGGGGGATTGGGCACCACTGTTGGCACATATAAGTGCGCGGGGTGTGGCAAGAGCCAAGGAGGATTGGGCACCCCTCAGCACACAGCAAATTTGGGAGAGGGGACATTATGCTGACCAGGAGTGGGCTCCCCTATTCACAAATTGAACAGGAAGGGGGCATGTCAACAGGGGGATTGGGCACCTCCTCAGCTTTTTTAATTTTATTGAACTATTTCACCAGGAAGGCACCCTGAACAGCAGACGGCAGCTTTTTGTCAGCTTCCTGGGGACTGTGAGAGGCCAAGGAAGAAGTCGTCACCATGGGGACACTAATCCGCTGTTTTGGTAGCTTGTAATGCACCAAAACAGCTGATTGTGTGGTGATGTGGCCCGAATTTCCTGACACATTTAGGCTTCTCCCTAACTGCTGAAAGCAATGTGTTTCTTGCACATGCGTGCAAGCAACACAAAAAAGGAATAAGAATCAAGGAAGAATAGGACAGAGTGAAAAAAGGAAAAGCAGAAATAATGGGTTGGAGGAGGTCCAAACTGGCTAGATATATTTTAACAGGGGCACCCTGTTACATGCGGAATTTGCGAATTTTGCCTTCACAAAACTTTTGCTAGATTTCACAAATTTCAAAAAATTCCCAAACTTCCACCTTTGTTGAAAATCAAAATCTTCTGAATGTTTTTGATGAATTTTCAGTTGGTTCCATGAACTTTTTTGCTGAATTGTGAAATAATACACAGGAACTGCAGAATGACAGTTCTAAGGAATTCCAGCCCACAGTTTAATACATTAATTTGTAATAAATGTAATTTTTCTGCAGTTCAGTGATCAGTTCTGTTGAATTTCTTTCTGTAGTTTAATACATTAATCAACAATTCATACATGCATTTTGCAGTTCAGTGACTCACTAAACTGTGGAATGAATGTATAAATTGTGGATTAATGTATTAAACTGTGGAAAACAATTCCATAGAACTCAGTGAATGAACTTGTGTCTACTTCCCTTCCCTTCCCCCAGTGTTACTGCTGCCTCTATGTGGTCTGTCTGTCCTCCCTCCACTACAAAAACTGAGCAGAAGTAACTGTTCAGAAAATCTGTTTTTTCCTGATTTTCCTCTGCACAGTCTCCACCTGCACTTCTTAACCTCATAATTCTTCCATGTGTCTTTTTCTTTTCACTTATGTATCTAAAAAGGGCATTGTCCCCTATAGTTATTCCTTTGCCTATCCTTTCCTCTGTTTACACCTTTGCATCCCTAACTGCCTTCCCTACTTCCCTCTGTTTTCCTGGTACACCTCCTTATCCTATTCCTTCTGCATCTCCTTGTACCTACTGAATGGTACCTTTTTAGTCTTTACCTTTTCGCAGCCACTTTCCTCAAGAACCATAATGGTCTCTTTCTTCTTGTTTTTACTTATTTCTTTCATGCAGAGGTTTGTTGCTTTTACTATGCCATCCCTTAATTTGACCCATTGTTCCTCCACCCCACCCACGCAATCCCACTCAAGCTAGGTTGTAGAGATGGGCGAAGTGGCCCCAATTCGCTCCCCGAAGTGATTTGTGGAGTGAAGGCAAATTTGCGGAGTGCTCCACAACATGAAGCGGAGTACTTTGCGTTATAATAGGTAACGCGAAGTCCTTTGAAAACAATGACTTCACGTTACTCCACCTTCCCAAACCACTACTCCACCAATTCCATAAGGTGAAGTACATTGAAAACAATGTACTTCTCCTCACTTCGTCTTGTTTTTAAGCTCCAAAGGTGAATTTTGCAGTGATTCATGAGATTTCAGGTCACATGGGCTCTAGATTGTTCTGCACAGCCTCAGTTTAGGGTAGTGTATGTTGGAAGCTGTAGGAGACAGTCTGCTATGAGAGCGCTCTGCAATTCAAACCTTCTAAAAGCTGTTAAAAAAAGCCTTTCTGAGTCTTTTTTTTGCTGAAACTTTAGTTCATCGATTGTAGAAAACCGTCCTGTGCTCATGTCATCGAGCGTTTATTATTTGTGTGTGGATTTTGAATGTTAATGTACAACATTCAGTCTGTGTACTGAGAAACAGTGGAAGTGTGCTTTGGGGGAGGGGCATATCTGTGGTGTAGGTAGATTAACTTGGAGAAAAAGACAGTTCTTTCTGTTTTGGTGATACTTTTCTTATAACTGTGTTAATGTACACACAGTAATATTTTCAATAATTCTTGCCATTTTTTTGCTGATTGTTGTGGTGCATCAGTGCATAATTTTGGTTTGTTTAAAATATGTGGTTATATTACTGAAGTTTTCAATTTGCTATGCATTATTTGGTATGTGTGTGTGAGTATGTTTATGAAACGTGTCATCAAATCAAACTTCTTTTATTGTGCCACATAATAATTTCAGCAATGTGAACCTGCTATCCACTGCAGCTGTGTGATTTTTGTACTTCTTTGTGGTATCTTTACTTGTACTAGTGCAGTACACTGCCCTCCCCCGGAAAGGTATTCTTTTCCAGATTTGAATTTCTGATGGTGAGCACTGGTTAGGTGTTGTGCCTTTGTGTCTGCATCTCTTCAGTGCAAGGCGCAATCTTAATCTGTCTGTGCATTTGCATCTCTTTAGGGCCCAATCTCCATCTGTAACTTAAGTCACAGTTGTTTCTTTGGCTTCCTTTCAGACTACTGGACAGGTGTGGTGCATAATTCTGCATGAACATTATACTCATTAATATGTGTTTTTAAGTCAGGACCATCATCATGAGTCACTCGTGATACAAATCACGTTCTTCATCATCACGGTCACAAATGCAGTCACAAATCATGATTCACGATCACGTCATGAATCACAACATTAATTTTTTTTACTAGTTACTTGGATGCATTGTAAGCCTGTTTTGTAGTATCTCTCCCGGTTTCACCATCCCACCATTGTACTCATTGATACATGTTTTTAAGTCTGGGAGTTTTAAGCTACAGCTCATCGGGGAAGTACAGCCATAGGAATTCGCATTCCCAATACAGTTTCATATTTGTTATCTCACACCATCGACACCAAATCACGTTCTTCATTATCACAGTTACGAATGCAGTCACAAATCACGATTCACAATCACATCATGATTCACAACATTAATTTTTTTTCTATTTACTTGGATGTATTGTAAGCCTGCTTTGTAGTATCTCTCCAGACTTCACCACTTCACCATTGTACTCATTAATATGTGTTTTTAAGTTGGGGTCCCAGGGAGTTTTGTGCTGCAGCTCATCAGGGAAGTACAGCCATAGGCATTTGCGTTCCTTCCTGTGCAGCATGTGAGTTACAGTACTATAAGTAGTGGAGAGTGAAGTGGCCCCAATTCTCTCCACGAAGTGATTCATGGAGTAACGTGGAACCTGCAGAGTACTCCACAATGTGAAGTGGACTTTGCTTCATAATGAGGATTGCGAAGTCCATTGAAACCAATGACTTTCCGTTATTCCACCTTCCCCAAACCACTTCCTCACCAATTTTGAGGTGAAGTACATTGAAATCAATGTAATTCGCCTCACTTTGCCTTGTAATTCAGCTCCAAATGAAATTCTGCAGTGATTCATGGGATTGCAGGTCACATGGGCTCTAGATTGTTCTGCACAGCCTCAGTTCTGGCCTGGGTAGTGTGTGTGTAGTGGTAGCTGGAGACAGTTTGCTCTCAGAGCTCTGCGATTCAAAACCTCTAAAAGCTGTTTAAAATGTCTTTTTGAGTCATTTTTTTTGCTCAAAATTTACTACACCGATTGTAGGAAACCCTTCTGTGCTCATATCATCGAGTGATTATTGTTGTGTGTGGATTTTGAATGTTGATTTAGAACAGTCAATCTATGTACTGTAAAGTGTGCTTTGGGGGAGGGGCATATTTATGGTGTAGGTACATTAACTGGGAGAAAAAGGCAGTCTTTCTGTTTTGGCTATATTTTTCTTGTATAACTGTGTTAATGTACACACAGTAATATTTTCAGTAATTCTTGATATTTTTGTGCTGATTGTTGTGGTGCAGCAGTGTATAATTTGTCTGTTTAAAACATTTGGTTATATTACTAAAGGTTTTCAATTTGCTACGCATTACTTGTAGTGTGTGTGTGTGTGTGTGTGTGTGTGTGTGAGTGTGTGTGCGATGCGTGCCATTAAATCAGTCATCTTTTATTGTGCCATAGAGTAATTGCAGCAGTGTGAACCTGCTATCCACCGCACCTGCATGAATTTTTTATACTACTTTGTGGTATCTTTACTGGTAGTGGATTGTTACTGCCGTGCACTAATCCCCCAACTGGCAAAATGAATTCCTTTCCAGATTTGGATTTGTGACTCTGTGTGCACTAGTTAGGTGGTGTTGTGCCTTTGTATGGGCCCTTGAGTGCGCAGCTATCTTAATCTGTCTGTGCATTTG